>JAODKF010000123.1:243085-265314 GCA_026779585.1 Mormyrus proboscirostris | reverse complement strand
CTTTCGTTTTTCCTGTCGTGTCAGATGTCACGTACTGTGCTTGCTGTATAAAAGGTAAATAAAACTCACCAGAAAATGAGGATATTGAAACTATATAGATACTGAAAAGCTGTGGGTGTGGAAAGAATCTTTATGGGATCGACGCATGTGTGTGAAGACGCTGGGATTTCTGGATGGATGAGTCTTTAACATCTACCAGCCTGTCGGGGTTTGTCCTGCCCCCCAGTCTCTCTCTACCGCTGGCTTCCGTTTGCACGACGGTGGTCTCGCATCAACTCGCCTTTATTTTCCTCTTATAATATTGTAAAATTGTGATTGTTAAATGATTTTTTTCTAAACAAATTGATTTTTAAATGTTTTTTTTTTCTTGCAGATACAGAGTATTGTGTGACATGGTTCTGTTTGATGTTCAGAAACAACACAGAAAAAGTATATTGAAAAAACAGAACTAATACTCAAAAATAAAAATGAAAAATGGTTAAAGTCAGCTTTCCTCTCTAGTTCTTTTGGTGAATGAACGACAAGGTGTAAGAGGGTATGTCTGCGACTCAGGCTGAATCATTTTTTTTTGTTTGTTTTCCCTGACCCTGAGAAGTGACATGGTACGAGTCTGGTTGCCATATAACTATTAGGTACTTGAATATCTTGTGTGTGGTTCTATTTTTGCAATAATATTGATTTTTATGAGAAGATTATGAGCTGTGCATGTGTTGAGTTGGGATTCCGCTGTTTAAGGAAATGACAGAGTTACAAATGCGAGGATCGGTTGTCGAACAATGAATGTATTCACCAAGGCGACGATGGATACGTGCTGTGGAAGCCTTGTGATGACTTCTGATTTCTTTCCTATGTTAGTCTGTCAATTCATGATATTACTTGCCCTCGTGTGTAGTTTAAGACTGCATTTCCAAATGGATTATGTGAAATTACCCTTCCCCTTTTCATTCTGTTTCATTCCCAACCCCTAGCCATACACATAACTGTAGCATTTTGCTGGAACGCTTCCTGTGATAAGACAAAAGTAACTGATTGCAAATGAAAATAATGATAGATTTTTTGTGCTTACGGTGCCCGTTGTCACTTACCCTTACCTTTTTTTTGTATATCTACAATTATTGGTATATAGAATAATTATTTCAACAATATATTTTATTTATTCCTAGATTTTAGCCTTGTCAGTGAAAATTGCTGTAAATGAGATCGGGATAAGATGCGTACGGGTGCACGTTCGTGTCCCTCCCTTAGGGTGGGGGACGGATCCGAAAGGGTCGATGAGGTCTGTGGAGGTACATGGGCAGCCCAAGTGCCCTGTTTCCCTGTGTGTTCACCTTAAGTCCTTGTACCGATAGTTCCCAGTATGATATTGTGATGTTTCATACCATACAGTAAACATAATCACCTTATCTTCAATAAAGGATTGCTAAAGATGGCTGTCGTCGTTCTCGTCGTCTTTCTTCGTAGTGCTCTTAATCTCCCCTCACCTTTTTCCGTATAATTACGAGCGGATTGGTAAAGTGCATATGGTCATTAATGTCCTGCTTGATTTCAGCGTGACATTTTCCATTCAAATGTTAAGATCGCTTTAATAACGTGCTTCTTTCATAATGTCATTTTTAGCACGGCTGCTGTGAATGCACTAGCGTAACTGCAGGTGGAAATATAGGGACCTTTCGCTAATGTTTTCAGCAAATATCTTCTGTGATTTGCTGCCCACCAGACGGATTCACATTGAGGGTAGTTTCCCCTTAATAGCTTTGAAATTCTCCGATAAAGTTCGTTTTTTTTTTGTTCGAATCTGCATTTTACAAATTTATATATATGCTGTCCAGCCTGATAAACATGAAAATGCAACGTTTGTGCACAATACACCCGTATTTCACTCAAATAAAGACGAGCTTCCTACTTAGTTTTATTACGAAAAGCGTACATTTCTTTCCAGCCAAACACTCTCTATGAAACTCAAAACCTAAACCACCACCTCTAATATTCAGTATTTGCATATGTAGCTGCTTCACGTAGAGAATATTATTGGACAGTGTTTGGTTTTGCTAACAATCAAGGTATATAGGTAATTTCACTTAATTATCCCAGGTAAATGATGGATTTTTTAACTACACTGTTAAACTGAAATTTTTCATTTTGCTTAAAATGCATGACAATTCGTTAAAATAGCATGAAGCTTTTATGAAGCAGGATAATTCAGCAGTTACCTGATTTTCAGTAGCGGTTACAGTGTAAAGTGTTTTGTACTGTTACGTTTTCCATGTCACCCACATGCAGGCAGTGTCTCGTACTGTAGTCTGACTTGGCGGTTTGTCCCGTGGCAGCACGTTGAGTGCCACTGAAGGTATATTCGTCCAAAACAAACCAATATTCAATCATCTTAATCATCACTTTGTCTTGTATTTATTAGACTATATTAATGGAAGCATAACACGTGGGAAAATGTGAACGTGATTTCTACTGTTACTTAATGACAAGTTATGGCAACGAAATGCTATTGTTTTTCACCCAAAGACGCTTCCCAAGTGGTACACGTCTGTTACTTCAAATTGTTAAAAAATAGAACTCCCATTAACACTTAAATTCTTAATGACTGAATATTGGTTTGTTTTGGACGAATATACTTTCAGTGGCACTGAACTTGCTGCCACGGGACAATCCGCCAAATCATTCTGCACTACGATACACTATCTGTATGTGGGTGACACTACCATGGAAAACGTAATAGAACACTTTGTGCTGTTACCCTTTCTCTTGATGTTAATAGGTAACTTGTTAAATGGATCCACATTTTAATTTCAATAGAATTTCAGCTAGCAATGGTAAAATATTGGTAAGTTTTGAGAGACGTAATGTTTTTCTCTCAGAACATGTCATACCGATTGCCTCCGTGTGTGACCGAGAGGCGGAGGCTTGTACTCTGCACCCGACCTCTCCCTCTAAAACCCGGTAGTCGGTGCCCGAACAAGAGCACTTTGTTCGCATCAGTGCGAGTGAGCAGGGACCTTATGAGCTTTTCGTTTACCCACACACCGGAGGAGACCTGTCCTGCCCGCGCCATGCCTTCGGTAGAGCCGAACGGCTGCTCGATTGAACTCAAGGAGGGTATCGACAACTCCACCTTCCAGGACGAGGAGTCCGGAGATGTGGAGCAGGGCTGTGCTCCGGAGGAGACCGCGCCAGAGGAGGATCGGGACAGCGGGTTCAAGCAGATCAAACCCTACGCTGGCATGCCGAAAGAGGTCCTGCTGCTGTATTCCAGCCAGCCGTGCTACCGGCTGCCCCGGGAGATTCTCTTCTGGCTGACGATCATGCTAACCCTGGCTTTGATCGCACTGACCATCACGGTAATCGCCTTGTCTCCGCGGTGTCTTAGCTGGTGGCAGTCCTCCCCTGTATACCAAATATACCCGCGCTCCTTCATGGACTCGGACAACGACGGCGTGGGAGACCTCAGAGGTAACTGTTCACTCTGCAGCTGCTTCGCTTGCTTTTGGAAACTAGTCGTGGGGTGCAAAAAAGTTTTCATTATTTCCACTGATCCAATTAGACTTAAAAAATAGAAATGTTATTATTTTTCCATGTTTTCCACTAATAAAAATAGATTATTGCTTGAAGTCATTACAGAAGCAGTATTTGGGATTAGAACCTACATCTCGACTTAACTGCTCAAATTTAACGTCCCACTGATTTTACAGACCTACATTAGGCGACCATAAAGTTCGTGCGCCAAACAAGCATAAGCAGTTTCCTGGAAGGAAACGTAATTAAAATCCTGTTTGGAAAACTGCTATACTCACCATTTTGTCGATTTAATGCATGGTTTTAGAGAGCATTCATATGCCAAGCTAGGTTTTACATTAGGTGTCACGGGCTTGGTCTTCAAAACCCATAATTAGCGATGTCATTATTGAAAGGTTTTGGCCAGTCAGCCTCTGAGTGTCGTCGTATGCTGTCACACCTGCATTAAGGTATCAAGGAAAAACTGGATCACTTTGAGTACCTAAACATAAAGGCTGTGTGGATCAGCCCTTTCTACAAATCACCTATGAAGGACTTTGGCTACGATGTGGAGGACTTCCGCGAGATTGACCCCCTCTTTGGGACAATGCAGGACTTTGAGGATCTCCTGGCTGCAATGCATGACAGAGGTAAATGTCAGCTGACTAGCATCACTTCGGGGACAATGGTTCTCAAAATGTGGCATTGCCTTCCTGCTCCCCCCTCCCCAGGACTGAAGCTGATAATGGACTACATCCCCAACCATACCAGTGACCGGCACCGCTGGTTCCAGCTAAGCCGGAACCGTACGCAGAATTACGAGGATTATTACATTTGGGCAAACTGCAGTAGAACCAAACCGCCCAATAACTGGGTGAGTAGAATGGTGTTACCATGGTTACAAGAGTAAAATGTCATATTTGTGCAGCGAAACCCCACAAGCATGTTTCTCTGCAGGTGAGCATTTTCGGGAATTCGTCCTGGACCTACGATGAGGATCGGGGTCAGTGTTTCCTACATCAGTTCCTGAAGGAGCAGCCCGATCTGAACTTCCACAACCCTCGGGTCATCAAGGAAATGAATGTACATTCATGCCCCCCACCGCGCCCCCCCCCTTTTTTTTAAGAATGCTCTGAAACTCGGCCGATGGGCGAGGAAAAGAGGCAGCTGCTTGCCACTGATCTGAATCTCGGCACCCCGCTGATGTCCGGGAAACAGGCTGTCACAGAGGTCCCATTATGTCCTGTGCAACAGTGCTGTAACCCTATCTGCAGCCCGGGGACTGTCTTTTCAGCTCCCCTTTCCCATGAGGGAAATTCGTCTGGGTTTTCAGGCCCTGAGATAGTCAGAAATTACACACACACAGCTGAGGGACAATCATAAGTTTTCCCAATAATCACACGAACGGTTGGACAAGGTCAAATTTAAATGTGTATAGGGAGGTGAGGGTTAGGGTAATGTGAAACGGGACATAGGAATATGTAATCACATTCACCATAGTTATTGATTATATGGAACATCCACCATTGCTCATTACCTTCCAGAGCGATTTTACAACTTGGACAGGAGAGTAAAGTCCTGTAGAGACGGAGATGCCCAGGTCTCTGGCACTGGATACCAGTGTGTCAAAGGGTTCTTGTTCAGAGTCGATGAATCTATCATGTCAAAGCAGAAGGTAAATGACAGCAGGGGGAGCCATTGACAGAAACAGGGCGGAGTGACTGGGCGTCTGTCCACACAGGTCAGTGTTTTTGTAGACTTTGCATCTGCACCAGTCTGGTTTTGACCCATCTTTTTAAAATTCAGGATGTCCTCCACTTCTGGCTGGAGAAGGGCGTTGACGGATTTCGCATGGATGCCGTGAAGCACATGCTGGAAGCCCCCCACCTGAGGAACGAGCCCCAGGTTGACCCTGAGCAGCCCCCTGTAAGAATCGCCTCGTTCTCACACCTTCCCAGCCATTCTGCACAAACGGGACATCTCGATTACATCATATGCTACCTGACACCAACATTACTGTAAAAAAGACATTTGGAAGCAAGCATGATGTATAATGTGTTCCACTTGGAAGCTTTATGCATTGTTCTAAAGGCACGTCACACACCTGACACCAGGCAGGGAAGCATTTGTACTTTGGCCATATCCCACAGTAGGTCAGGGGCACACAGCCAGCGCCAACTGAAAAGGGATTAATCAGGGCATTTTTCTCAGGATCTGGCCACAGTTCTCCTGGTACCCTAATCCTAGGGAAACACGATGTCTGAGGAAACCGGAGGAGTTCTCCTGACAGGCTTGTTGTCTGCCCCCATCCCAAAAGGAAACCGTGGACACAGAGTTTGAACTGTACCATGACTACACAACGTCACAGCCTGGTCTGCATGACATCATACGAGGGTGGCGGGTGGAGCTAGACAAATACAGCCGGGAGCCGGGGCGGTACAGGTCAGAACCATGTTCTTTACACCCAGGTCTCCGAGGCGACGAGACAATCTGCCACAGCTTTTTGTTCACATGATCCATCAAATTTGTAGGTTCATGGTAACGGAGTCCTATGACTACGAGGAGATCGATAAGACCATGATGTATTACGGGACGTCGTTCATCAGGGAAAGTGACTTCCCGTTCAACTTCTACCTCCTATACCTTCCAAAGTACCTGTCTGGTCAAGGAGCCTTTGAGCTTGTCAACCTGTGGATGTCCAACATGCCTGAGGGAAAGTGGCCTAACTGGGTGGTAGGCGACACTCTCATCCTACATCACGTGTGATTTGCAGTGGCGAGTCAGTCAAGACATCGGCTTTTTCTGTCGCTGACTTATAACATCACCGCGGCTTTCTGCGATTAGGTTGGCAACCATGACAAGCCTCGCATCTCCTCCAGCGCGGGTGCCGAGTTTGTGCGTGCCATCAACATGATGCTTCTAACCCTGCCCGGGACACCCACCACGTACTACGGCGAGGAGATTGGCATGGAGAACGTAAACGTGACAGAGATACAGGACCCCTTCGGCAAATTTGACCCAGTAAGTACCCTAACCCTGTTCCCTTCCTCTTCTGTTACTTGCCATCCGCACTTATGAGCGGCGTAGATGGTGTTTACCAGCTTTGGTGTCCTCTCTGACAGAACTCCACTCGGGACCCCCAGAGAAGCCCCATGCAGTGGAGTGCGGCAGAAAATGCCGGATTCAGCACCAACAAAACATGGCTCCCCGTGCATCCAGACTACAAGACAGTCAATGTGGAGGTACAAATTGTGCCGCCTTCTATATTTCTGTATTGCTGACAAATTCAGCAGCAAAGATGCCTTCTGTGACGCCTCGTGTTACAATTGGCTTGACTGTTGTGCGAATGTGTTGAGGAGACTTCATTGAATATTATCTTCCTCATCGCTGTTCCTTGAGCTCCACCTCCCCCGGTTTTCCCTCAGGCGCAGAAGAATGAAAGTGAATCGGTCCTTCAGCAGTACCGGGCCCTCAGCCTGCTCCGGGAGGCCGAGCTGGCCCTGCAGAGGGGTTGGATGTGCTATGTGTCGAGTGACAAAGACGTCTTCGCTTTTGTGCGCGAGCTGGATGGCTTGTCGCGGGCCTTCCTGGTGGTGCTCAACTTCGGCCATGACGCCATCGCGGACCTCTCCTGGGTGGCCGAGCTGCCGGATGAGCTGACGGTGCACATGAGCACACACTACACTGCACAGGGGGAACGCAGGCGTAAGGCCCATCTGGAGATGACCCGTGGGGAGGGTCTGCTGCTGGAGTACTCCAGCCAAAGGCGCCTCAATTCCAACCCCGCCTTCAAGTGCTTCGTCTCCGAAAAGGCCTGCTACCTCAGCGAGCTGGACATCCTCTACAAATGCTGAACGAATCAGCAGCGTCACAGGTTGAGGGTGGCAGCAAATGGGATATGAGCCAGAGATGACTCCTGGCGTGTTACTCTGCTGTATCACACACATTTTAAAATTGAAAATTCACTTGCAATCACAGGCACACATCAAAAAGAAGCATTTCACATCACGGAGCGTCACACAAGGTCTGTGTTTCAAGGTTTACTGTCCCTCTGGCGACATTTTCCAGAAATGATAGCCTCACGATATCAGGTAATAGGCAGACAGGTAGATGCACACACTGAGTCCTTAGCTCTCACCCACAGTGGTGTCAAGCGCACACATAACCAGCCAATCAGTTTCCCACCACCAGCATCTGCATAAATCTTTGCTTGAGCTTCTAGGGTTTCCTGCCTGTGCACAGTGGTAAAGGTTATACTGATCCTCTGTTTTTAAGGTGAAGAGCCACTTCACACCTGTCCTTAATAATCAGGAAACTGTTCTGTTCAGTATACAGTTTGTTTTTTATTTTTTTTTATTATTCATGTACTGCTCAATCTCAAGTTTGATTAACAAGTGCGGCAGCATGGTCTGTGTGAGGAACAATACACACACACACACACACACACACCCCTGGTTGCTGTTATTCCTTGTGTCTGCCACAGTCCAAGCCTAGCTCACCATAGAGGAATGCAAGCTGCCTGGCAGTCTGGGGGGGTAGGGGGAGAGAAAATACAGCACAGAGGTAATGATCAGTGAGGCTCTCAGCATTTTGCAACCCTGGCTCATGTAACTTGTTCTTTATAAAAATGATCAAAAAGGCAGTTTCTGTTTTTCTGGTCACTGGGTAGGAGTGTCTAATCGGGGTTGTTAAAGTGCACCTCATTCAGTGACGCCTCCGAGTCGTCTGGCCCGAAATGATCTCCTCCAGGCTGCAGGTCCAGAATGACAGATGGCGGAGTTTTTGATCCTAGAACCAAAATGGAACCCCCCCGGGCTTGTATTATTTTTATTTATTATTTTTTTATTTAGACCATTCAATTTTGACTAAAGTAACTATTCTGCATTTTGCAGTTTAACACTACCCGTTTAAACACGTAGTATTTCACTAGTGAGGAAGTGCTGAAGAAGTACTCAAAGGTACAAGAGCTGGACCATTCCTACGCCATATTCAGCCATCTGTCTGTTAGCTGTTCCCCTGCCTTAACCTGTGCCGTGTCCAACACTTCCCTTTAACGCTGTCTGAATAGACTCGCTCATCCAAGTCACGGCCAGTCTGAAAACTGTTTATCTGTGGAAAAAACACTCAAGTCGTCCTTCTCAAGCCTGGAATCTGGTCAAAGTTTAACTCCTGCTGCGTTTTGCAAGCCCCGTCGACCTTGACAGAACGAGCTGCATCCTTCCTTATCTCTTCTCCTGATAGCGTCTAAATGGCCCCCGGTGTGTGGGGAGGTGGAGGATCAGGGTGGTGAGGGTGGTGTTATCTAGCAGCATGAGATCAGAGTGACACTTTTTATGGCGGAGAGAAGCTCTCACCGATGGGGAATTAGCTATGATTTGCTGACAGTGGGATGCACCGCGTTCAGAGGGCTGCGGAGACGCTAAGCTGTCCCCTGCGGACTTACGCCGAATTTGCTGAGCAGAACGACTGATCTCAATGGTTTGTCAGCGCTGGCTCCGACCTCCCGTACGCCTGCTGAAAGACACGCACGCGGGGTCTACGCTTTACCTGGTGTGGCGGCACCCCCGACGTCGCCGTGCGCTGCTGCCACCAGCCTCTCTGCATACCTCAGCACCCCCGCCAAGGGCACCCTCCTGTCACCCTCGTAGGCCGTGATCAGCATGGATGGGTACCGCTGTGCGGAAACGAGATGCGTGTCCCAGCTTAGTGGGTGCACAATCAAGTTCAAACAACGGAATATTAGGATTTTAAGCCTGGATGGATGGATGGATAGCAGGGCTCCAGATGGCGACTGAAATGGTCGCAATTGCAACTAGATATTTTCATTCCAGTCACCAATGGTGACTGCCTTTCACAATACAAGAAAAAATAAAGCAGGAAAAGTGGCAGCTTTTAATCATGGGCACTCTTAACCCACGTCCGCCTTTCCTGCTACATTTTCACAGGATTAAAGCGTGGATTGATCCAGACAGATTGATCAGATTGACAAATTGGTGCATTGGAAACTCTTCACGCTATCTGGCAACCTGCTGCGGAGAGTATGGAGCCCCAGAAGGAGCATGGAGGGGAAAATTTTTTTTTTTTTTAAAAATCGACGATTGGGGGAAAAAATGAGATGGAATTTGAGAGATTCTGCAATACTTGCAGAGGTGTGAGGCCCAGCGCTAACCACTGTGCCACCATGCCGGCCCTAAGTATAAACCTATATGACGCAAACACATCCTGTAAGGCATGCTTTAAGCATTAAAGTATGGGGGACAATGCACACCATGGAACTTTAATATTACACGTTTTATATGTATTAATGAATTTCACTGTGTCCCTTCACTGCACACTGACTATAAGACAGTTACCTGATAGAAGATGAAGGGCAGACCTACAAACACTGAAATATATCACTAACATCGAAGCAGCTGGAAAAAAGGCTTAATTTTCCGTGTAGTTAAGAGTTAAGGTTTAAACTCGACCCGCTTTCTGACATATATCAGTATAGATCTGCAAATCCCCACATACATCATCAAGCGAGAATACCAGGGAGGCATGCCTGAAAGTGGCTTCGGGTTTAAACTCTAACCATGACACTGCAGTAAAATTACCTTCATATTCATTTTTCCGGCTGTAGCATCTTTCAACAAAAGCAAGAAACAGCCCTTGGTTTTCCGGTTTTCTTTACAGGAAAATTTTTATTAATATTTCAATGTTTGTGTCCGCACTTCACGTTCAATAGCACAGCTGTCTTGCTTACATATTGAATATTATATACTGCATATTTCTGTCATGTATTGCTATGTTATTATGTATAGGAATGCAGAAGGCAATATTAGGCAGATCAGAGGAAAGGAAAGGAAAGCCAGTCTGAGGTAGACTGGAGACAAGATGTGCCATGTAAATATTTTTAATTTATTTCACATCTGGAGATTATGGCTCCTAGAAAAGCGCTTGGCTCCTAAATATTTTGGGTTTAGAAGCTAATGGCTCCAAAAGTTGTTTTTTTGGTCTGGAGTCCTGGATGGACGGATGGGCAGACAGACATTAAGATTATAGCAATGCCATTCTTAGGTGTTAATGCTTATAGAGACTGCAAGCAGCTCACCTGGGGCTTGATGTTGTGACATGGGCAATAGGAGGCCACAGTGTAATGCTGGTGGGTATCAGCCAGAGGGTCGCCCCACTCTCCTCTGTCCTCAATGGTCAGGGGAAGGCTGGGGTCCTGCATGGTGCCCAGGACGTCCAGAAAAGGTGCCTGAGCAGGCAAAGAACGCCGACTGTAAATGCACCGTTACTCTTCCCAACCTATGATAATTAACATTAATCAGTAAGTGTGTATGCCTCACCTGCAGGCTAACGGTCCGCAGCAGCTCAGGATCCTGGTTGCACAGCGCCCCTGCTAGGACGGCTCCGGCACTGCGTGCGGAAAGGTTGGCCAGTGCGGGTTGGGAAACACCCAGCTGATAGAGGTGGCGGACGCAGGAGGCCAGGTCCTCTAGGCCCTTGTGTTTCTGCAGGAAACTGCCTGCCTGATGCCAGCCTAGGCCACGTTCCCCTCCACCTCTACAGGGCCCAGAAACACCAGTCACATGCTCAGCAGGGACAACGGTCCCCAAGAGACCCTCATAAATTAGCCACAGTACTTGCCTCCCCCATGTACTATTACAAGACAGACAAATTAAAATTGTGCCATTAACGCTACATATTTTAAACATTTAGGTCAATCACCATACAGAATGTTTGCTCAAATGTGACTATGCTTTTTTAAACTTCATTGTGTGACATTTATTGTAATTTAGGAGGTTAGTATTTAAATACAGCAAGATAATATCTGTGTATTTCATGGACATTCACACAGGAGATACATGTACAGCTATGCTAGGCATTTTGAACACGTTCCCAACTTAGTACATGGCTTTTGAATCCATCACATGATATGTTGCTTTCACGGTTCTGCTTTGGCCAGCAAAGGAGCGCCAGAAACATCAGCCATCCCTCAGCCTAACTTCCCGAGGCATGCTGGGAGTTGTAGTACCGAACGTGACAGTAGGCCAGGACCCAGCCGTCCTCTAGCAGCAGCCGCTTCTCCGGGCTGAAAGCCATGTTGAGGTGTAGGCCATAAGCCCCATACACATGCAGCAGCAGTGGCACCCCCTTCAGGCTGCCCCAGGGAACTCTGTGGAACACCGTCATTGGGACCAGCGTGCCATCCTGAGATGAACCAGCAGAGCGACAAATGATGGTCTCTCCACAAACTGCAGTTGAACATATCAGCTGGTATTCTAACTACAGCAGGTGGGTCAGATAGACAGGCTGGTGTCTGGTCACCTGATACTCCTCCCCCGCCTCACCCAGTACAGACCTGTGTTTGCCTTTCAGCCCATTTGATGGCTCTTGGCAGAGAGTAACACACCCCTATATCACATGACCATAAGCCAGACACATGCATGACTCGTAGATGGGGATACGTATGTGATCGGGCTGGGATACCTGGCTGCGGGCCTCCAGCCGGGCGGTATGGTGCTCCAGGAGGGGGGGCCCAGCGGTGGCCTCCTCCACAAATAGCTGCCGCTCCCTCAGGCAGTATGAGAACTGGAGGGCCGGCTGCACCGGGGAAGAGAGGCTGAACTGGAACGTGGGGCTGTCCAATCCCAGGCAGGGGCGGGACTCAAACTCACATGCCCATAGGGGGAGCTCACCAGCAAGTGACCAAAAAAGGAAAAAATTCATGGGACCCTCCATATGGATAAATGAGGACTAAAAATAATACAATCAATAAAGAGTGAACTTAAACCGCCCACTCACTCGTACTGTCACAGTAGGATGCACACAGATAATTTCTTCAATATATCTTTAATTTTAGCCACTTTTTAATATAAAAAACATGCTAGTACATCAGGCATCAGGAGAGGATGTTACTATAAAACAAAAACAGTCGTTAATCAGTGACCTAACAGAAAGGTTAAATCCCATTTGCAGTTCAGATGATTGTATAAACTTTAAATGTAAATATAACTTTGTAGATAACGTTTCATTGCGTTCCTGCTCTGACGCTAAACCAGCTGACTGCCATAGCGCAGGGGTCAGAGGACACTGCCCAGGGTGTATCGTTCATGATCAAAATGGGACCCAGCCTTTTATTTATATTTTACTTATATGACCATCTTCATGTTTATGATTCTTACGAAATCTGCCAAGCAAATCCATCTTTTGTTTCCAAAGGAATAAAAAAACGCAACGTTTTCCCGCTAACAAGCGCTAGCAACTTTCACAGCCAGCCAGCACCATATTAGACAATAGCGTATTGGATAGTGATCAAATATTTCGATGTAGCGAGATGCATGAAAAAAATGTACTAATTGATGCATTAAATTTAATTGAGGTACAAAAAAAATTCCATCTGCTCAATTTTTGCTCAACTAATTGTATCTTTTTTCCCTGCACATTCAAGTAACTTCCAAGTTGTGGTCAACCAATCAGAAAGATTAGACATGAATACCAAACCCATTCTGCCTTATATCCCCCTTTCAAGATGCAGGTCAAAAGACTTTAGCTCTCACCTGCACAGTGTAGACCTGGGATGGGTCAGCCAACGGGACCACCTGCAGCCCAAGTGGACCAGCAGGGGTGCGCACAGCCAAAACGCAGTGGTCCTGAACCACCTCCATGTCCTTTAGGCCTGTCCCAACATCAGGAGTGAACACAGCCACCCAATTCTCCATGCCCGGTGAGGCCAAGGGAGCGCTCAGCACCTTATGGATCCAAAAAGTCATCAACAGTGGTCACATTACTCATTAAGAGATACACTGTCTTCTGAACTTTGTTGGCGTGAAAATCAAAACTACATAACTAATGAGCTGTGGAGAACACTCATGCAAGTGATTTCAGCATAGTTAAATGCGGGGAATTAGGGTGGAGCTTCTGCAAGGGGCGGAGACTCTTTAAGGGGTGGAGCTTTTACTGAGGGCAGAACTCACCTGGTACTCCTGGCCTGGTGCGGTGTTAGCGAGGATGTATAGCTGCTTGCCTGTGTGTTCCACGTGATAGATCAGGCCGGAGACCCTTGGCTGGATGAGCCTGGGGCATGCCAGGGGCGCATCAGCCTCAACAAGCCACACCTCCGAAGTACTTTTACTGTTGCAGTTCAACGTGACCAAATTCCGGTCTCTGGTGCAGCTCACCTCCACAAAGAATCTGTGGGCCGATGGACACAGAGCATGCTGGGAAAACTGGAGTGCTTCTGGGACTGAGTTATGACCTGGAGCAAACTGAGGACTCACTCGGGGTCTCGTTCCTCATACACCAGGGCAGCCTGTGGCTTTGGTTTCCTCAAGTCCAGGCGGAAGACCCGGCAACTCCTGAGGTTCTCCATGCTGGTGAAGAACAGGATGTCATCAGAGGCCCACTCTACACACAGAAGACAGATAGAAGCACGGATGTAAGGTCATCCATTGCTCTTGGGAAGGACCACAGAGTGAAACACGTCTCAGTTTAGCTGAAACACCAAGACTCATCCTGATGACGCATATGCTACTTTCTCCAATCACTCAAAGCTGATTTGCAGAAGGTACCGGAAGCCACACCTTTACTGCTGGCGCTAGCATAAGTTCTGTATCTTTCTTATTACTTTGACATCATCTGATCAGCATTAGATTGGACAACAGTCTGCGTAGCAACTTAAGAATACTGATTAGAATGACAGTTAGTATACACTGCATTTGTTGGGGAAGGCAAACTTTAATGGCTTTAATGGCTTGCTCTCATTTTAGTACTATATGCTTTTAATAGAAAAGTACGGGCGCTCCTCCTCTCTGACCGAAGCTGAAAACACCATCGAGCTGGAGCAGCAGTCGGGGGGGGTCAGGAGGATCTCTTAGCCTTAAGATGAGGCATTTGGCTTCCTCACTCCCAGAGTCCTTCACGGTGGCGGCCAGGGCATGCTCCCCTGGGGAGAGGCGAACACGCTGCAGGCACCCCCCACTGGAGGTATCCAGAATGTCCTGCACGTCCTGGCCACCTGTGCAGACACACACAGAAACTGTAGTTTGTCCCTGTGTGAGATATGCACACCCACACAATCACACACTATATGATAAGACTCTTTTGTACTTGGTCACTGTTTTCCTGCTAAGGGAATTAAATATGGCGTGTATGGTCCAGCTGGACACAGGCCCCTCCCACCAGACAAGAAAATGGCATACTGTTAGCTCTGGGTCTATGTTAACAATACGTGAGGATGAAACTCTCAATTTCAATGTCCTCGGACAAATTAAGTCTCTGAGCTTAAGATAAGAAAAACAAGCCTGTAAAACTTACCCTGTCCAATTCCCATTCTGTAAATGTTTCCTCCTTCTTCAAAGTATACATGATGTCGTCCCCGAATCTTCAGACAACACAGAATACAAAGTCAACAGCAATACACGAAGGGGTTGCATTTTCAATTCAAAACACCTCGTACACACTATAGTCCCTCAATGGGGTTAGATGTTTCATTTACTAAGACGTAGAAGACAGAAAAACCCACCACAGTGTTATCAGGAACTTCTGAAAACCTCTGGTAAGCATCCCTTACTTCCCTCTTAAAATAACGCTCTTGGTCCCTGTATTTTTGCAACTGTTGCTTAGAAGTCTCCAAAAGATAAGAAGAAACTCCCTATAAACGTTAACAGAAACACAAGAGACCAGAGAAAATAGTTATATGCCTACATTATTTAGTATTATTTGTTTATATCAGGATTATGTACAGACATTGGTGTTAGGTATAAACTCCATCTGTGAAACATTACCCTTGTATGTCAAAGTATGACTTCGGTAACACGGCGCAGATCGTGTGAATGATCACACAATCGTTGTGTGCCTCAATCTCTTATTACAGTATCAGTTACCTCTGCGGTCTTTGTTGTCTACATGACCCCGTTTGTAAATTCATTCATAATGCATGTTCACACTCTTTGCATCCAACTGGTACTGACAGACGCATCAGTCTTACCGCGCTGCCGCTACGTCGTGATCGTGTCTGACAGAATGGCCAATGTTTACCGCGGAGGCTGAGAACCGACCTCCCAATACCCCATGCTATAAACCGCAACGTGCAAGGGAAGATGACCATGTCGCTGGGTATGTCATCTCTGCAGGAACTCAAAACAAGCCTGTTTCTTCCTAATCCTTACAGATCACAAAACATTTCACTTAGTAACCAATATAATAGGATTACTGAAATTTATTTTGCATATAAATAAAACTCCGAAACCACCATTCTTCCACACTTTAGACTAACTAATCTCCCGCCAGCTTCTTTACACTACTACTGCGCAGTTTGAGGTGCAGAAGGATATAGATTGCAGTTCACTACATGTGCCGGTAGAAGCGCTTCTCGATGACGTCCTAGAAGGCATAAGTAATTTATCTCCGATCTCACACAAAGCACCAACGTAAGCAAAGTTCGATTGTGCCGGAAATGAATTAATTTTGTCTGTTAATTCCGAAGCGAGACGGAAGTGTACGGAAGTGGCATGCTTTCTAGCGCTGTGCGTTATGCCGCGAGCTACACCGCCGCCGCTGACTCTAGCAGGCGCGCGGGAGCGCCAGCGTTGATGAAGACTGACAGATGAGAAGGTTATCACTGTGAAAACGCCCCCTTTTCAGATTCCACCGTTGTTCCCTAAACCGATATTTAGAAGATTATGGACGACAACCCGACAACAGGTGTCCCAGAGTTGTACATGAAGAAAGATGTGCCGGGATCGGCGGTGTCAAAGGAAATCGACGGCAAACAGCAGTCCGGCGGAGATAAAAACTGTGGCACTGACGTGGCTCGGGCTCGTTGGAGTCTCCTTAGACAGGTGAAGTACTTAAACGTCTACCTCAGTAATAACGATTATATTCTTTATGTGCTCCATGCACAAATAGCGTAGAATGTACGTCGCTATTCAGTCCGCGACGTAATAGCTAGCGTTGTCCATCCTTCCGTCCCCGAAGCCGTACTATCATATGTCAACACTCGAAGCATCTAGTCACTTGCGTATGGGGCTAGGGTAACGTGATACAAAAAACAAATTTCAGATTATATTATTTCAGTTATTGGTTATTAACCAAACCAATCTTGTTAATTCTCCCTATTTATGTGGCTAAAAGGTCAGTGCCCAACAAGTGTGTCCATTTCATGAAAGGACATGAAGAGAACGGTATGAAATATCAGGTAGACCGGAAAGGTCATTTGAAGTTACTGTTATATCACCAGCTGTTTCGAGCTGTGATACCTGTTGTAACCGTGAGCCAGGGTCACCTGTGTGTCCTAGTTTGCTGTTATTTAATCGCTCAGCCCGGCCGCCGTGTCCGTGACGCGGCGCTTTAGATTCCCATTGCTCGGGGAATCGTCCTGTATGTGGGGGCCCAGCGCTGCACCCAGGGGATGCCTAAAAATAAAAAACCCAGCAAGGTGATCCTCCGGCTTTCTCCTCTACCCTCTCTCTTTTCTATCCTCAACCGTTACAGCAAAACAACAACAATAATAATAATAATAATAATAATAATAATAATAATAGTAGTATCACATTAAAACAAAGCGTACGGTAATAATGGCTTGATTTCCGTGATTCACCGTTTAAGATATTTTTAGATCGGGTTGTGAATGGTTTACATCATGCTAGGTTTACTGTGCTGCTAGATTCGCCTCACTTGTGCGTTGCGTCGGGTAAATAAAAATAAATAAATGTCAGTGTGACATAAATGTATAAATAGGCATTTTAGCGTTTACGATGAGTGATTCCTTCGTTTTTTTCCGTACAGCTTAGTCTGAGTGTAACAGATCCCGTATGACTGTTGGTGTAGTTTAATTTCCGAGCTAGGTTTACTTGACCTGTGAAATAGCTGGTGCGATGTTTAGTGGTGGATGACCAGATGTGTGTTCAGGTCAGGTGATAAAGTGATGCCTTCCTGTGTCACGTGATAGGGTGGCCGTGTACTAAAAGGCTCCCTGGTTTACAGGTGCTGAAAAGGAAGCAGCTGAACAGTGAGGAGGTCCAGCAAGTGTCCATCCGTCGGTTCTCTACCTTCAACCTCTTTTCCAGGACAAAAGTCACAGATTCCCCAGCCGACAACCCCTCATGTGGGACCTGGGTTGAGTACAGAAGTGCCTCTTTCCCACAGTTCAGTGCCTTCCTCAGGTGAGCTGTGCAGGGATGAGGGGCCCAGTCATCCAAGTCATGTGGAGCATTAGATAGGCGCTCTGTGTGTATGCCACACTGCTGTCAGTCAATGTGCTTCATTTCATCTCCTCTCTGTCTCCCTCTACTGGCAGTTCACTCCAGAACACTCCCAAGTGTACTAGGGCTCTGAAATGAATTCCTTTTGTCCACCCATTCTTCAGCTTGTCCCTTACCCTACTCTATTTTTTTCAGAGACAGTCTTGGACCCATCAGAGTGGACGAGGTCCTTAACAGTTTTGACAACACCGGAAATGTCTGTGAGTACTACACACCAGCACACATCCTTCTAGACATTTGTAATGAAACACAGTTACCACCAACTCTTTTGAGGTATATTAAATAATAATCACTGTTATATATTAATAAAGAAATCGGTAGTGAACTAGGAGAATTACAGCTGTAGAAATTAAGACAGGAAAAATGTTTCTGTGTGCCAGAGAGAACTGGTCAGCTGCTGAACAAAAGAGGCACATTATATTTATCCATCCATCCATCTGTCCAGCTTCTAACTCAGGGGTCCCATAATTTTTCGTTGAGGGACAGATTCCATCAACAACACAAAGCCAAGCTCCACACCCCCCCCCCCCCCCAGGTAAAATTTGTACATGCACACATTATATAATCATTTAATGACATACTGTAGCCGATTTGACCAAAAACCATTTGTGAGAGGGATCAAATGCTCAGCCAGCCCCTGTCTCCTGTTAAGCACAGGTCACAGCAAGGCGAAGTCTTTTCGTATCTACCCTACGTTGATTCCTAAAAAGTCAGCTTTGTTACTGGTATCTTTATGCAAAGTGGCATTTTTGGGCTTGATTTAAGTAACACAACCAGGACATGCTGGGGAGCTATCACCCCCTGCTGGCATGGAGGAATGCAGCATCTGCGGCAGCTCTGGCAGCGTGCTGATTTCTGCATTTCTTGTCATTCTCTGCAGCCGTGGTTCATCTGGTTTCCAGCTGAGCCTAACCCCCAACCCCCCCCCCCCCACCACCATTGCGGCAGTTGTGAAAGCATCATGAAACCCACACCACGCAATTTATTCTGTTTTATTTATTAATGGGCTAGATTCCCCTTTGGACTTTATGGTAGCCACGCGGTGGACATTTGTGCGCTTGTTGGGGGGAGGGGGGGACCTTCAATCGAGCTGTGATGCATTAATGTGGCTCACATAAGTAGGAGAATATAAAATTATGAAATAACAAAACAGTTTGCAAATGCGACAGTCTTAAAGAAGGAGCATCTCTAAGTGAGTAGGGATGCAGGGTCGCATAGACTATCCTGCACTGTGTTTTTTTTTTCTTGAAGAGCAAATGTTAAAGGTAGCTTGTGGTGTTGAGAGGCTATTTCGCGCTTAGTCCTTCTTCAAAAGGGTTAAGGTTCGCCTTAGGAATAGGAAGCAGTCCTTCCTTATAGTGGAATTCTAGCATTCCAGATCCACCTCCCAGTGACCCCAGTACATGGTTGACCAGGCTCTGACTCTTCAGTTCTTAGACAGCGGCAGAGATAAACCACGGGGGCAGATCGGCCGGCATGGGGGAGTTTAGGGGAGGGGGCCAACCCCCCCAGCCCAATTCCAGTTGGTGAGGTCAGTGGTGACTCTTTCAAGCCCTCCTCTCAACCACCTAATTGATCTCACGCATTAGTAGCTCCAAATATTTCCCAAGTTTTTTGCCGGATCGGTTGTGGGGGTAGTGGGGGGTGGGTGCCCATTGTGCTTAGAGCTGTGCTTCTGCCCCCTGTCTCTTGCCCCCTCCCTGCACATCCCAAATGCCCCTAATGACTGTACAAGCAGAAACTCAACGCCTCCCATTCTTCCAAAGCTGTCCTTAAATAAGGCTCCGTCGCTCTCTACAGATTAGAGCGCCGGGCGACCCGGATTTAGGTAATCCACACTCCAGAGGCCGTGAGGCCACAGTGGACCAACACTCGAGGAGGCAAGGGGCAAGAGTTTGTGGATTTAGCTGGTCCCGTCCCCTGGGCGGATCAGAACATAGACAATGGGCGGTTTTGGGGGGGACTGCGAAGGTTTAGCACGGGTTCGGATTGAGCTGGCTACTCTTTTGTCACATGTTTGAGTTCAGCAAGTCACATTTTTGGCTGATCTTTAGAAATTTGCCCGTGTGTTTACCTCTGTGAGTCCCCACTGCGGTCAGAATCTCCACAAGAGAGTGTCTGACTTGGTTACTGTTCTGTTTATTCTCCACGCTGAAGGATTTAATTAATTATTGAATTGGCACAGTTTGGTCAGTCCAGGCTAAATGATGGATGGATGAATTTGGTCAATATTTTTGCTCTAAATGGGAATTCTCCATATTGGCTTTTGATTTTTAGCTGCTGTGTTAAAAAAAAGCTACCTCTATCTTTATGTGTGAGAAAAGTGGGAAATTGAAATGTTCCCCATTGCTCACAGTTAACCAGTGAGCGCTTCAGCTCAGAAAATGCAGGCAATATGTTAGTATATTCCTGCATCTGGCACCGGGGGCGCTGGTGTCCCACCATGGCTTCACTTTGCGCTGGTTGCTCAGACCTTGTCAGCGGATCCTTCGGAAGGTCTGCAATTATTTGAGGTGCTGCCCCCTCCGGCCCCCGCGTGCTCCCTCACCCCCTCCTCCACCCCCTGTTTGCTCCATTATGCAAATTTTAAACTCCTCCACTCCTAATTATATCCAGTTAGACAATGGCTTTCCTCCAGAGCGATGCTAGATCTCGGGGTTGAGACTCTGTCAGTCTCTGTTGACTCTTAACTTTTGTTTTGGTGGTGGTTAATTAGTGGTCCCCAGTGTGCTGTTTACAGCGTGTGGTCTGCAGAGAAGCTCAAAGCACAAGTCGCAATCGGCGACATTCACGCTGAGAATCGTTGAAAATTCATCAGGCTGGGAGAGAAGGCCAGACCTGACAATGTGTAGCTCTCTGGCGAGAGGTCTTTTACTCCTGATCTTTTTTGTTCATTGCATTTTTACGTTTTGACTGTAGGATTTGAATCTTGTTCCCTCCATTCAGTGTAATGAGCCCCTTGTCAGAAATACTTTAACAGTCGTTTTTTGTCTGCTGAATGAATCAGTCTCCGTGGTGGGACGCTCGTTCGCGTCTGGGAGACCCAGCGGAGTGATTGCTTAGTGGTACTCTACAGGTCTGGGAGAGTCGCGGCACGGAGAACCAGCTCTGGCCAGAGCCACGGGATGCGGGATGTTGTGAGAAAACTGAGCCTGAGGTCACTTGGAATCTAACTTTTTATGATCTTATCAACGCTCCTTCCCCCAACCATGTTGCAAATGTTGGACCAGGAAAGTGGTCCTGGTTGATGTCTGACCATCTAGGTGTTCATATGGATTTGCAAGCTGGAGTTGGGCAGAGGTGGGTCCTGTCATCTAATTTAACTGAAAGTAATTGGTTGCCCCTCCACCCCACCCTGAACCAGCCCACGGCTCAAGGCCTATTGTTTATTGTGCACTCTAGTCTTTACAGAATCAGTGCAGCGTCCCAAAAAAATCACCTCCCCACCTCACAATCTCTACCTCAGGCTGTGTTCCTGGGGGCATGGGGGTGATTGCAGGGCTTGGCTACACTGTGGAAGTAAATGGCCAGTGAAAGGAATGCTCAGGGTGGGGGTGGGGGCGTCCTGGGGGCCGGGAAGTACCCTGGTAGACCGGTGAGCCAGGATTAGGCAGGAAATGAGGATCCACGCGGGGCGAATGGGGCCCCGCATTGTGAACAGGGTAATACCACGGTAATTAGAAAGACATATTTGAGTAGCCTTGCCTCTCCCCTCTCTTTCTTATGTGGCAAAGATGGCTTCCTGGAAGGAACTGAAGAAGGACCTCCCAGTCTCATAGCTGTGGCTTTACCTAATTACTTAATTTTTTTCTCTCACTTGACCAATACCTGCCCTCAGTACTCCGCCCTGCAACATCCTCCGCCTCTTTAGGAGTGCTTGGATAAGGAGCCATGTTTGCTGCTGTTGCTCTGAGTAATTACTGGTACTACAGATTAGCTAACAGGGGACAGCAGGTAAGAGAGGTCACTGGCTCCCCCTCTCCCTGCTGGTGGTGGTGGTGGTGGTAACCCTATGAGCTGCAGCACTGGGGGGATTAAGAAGAAACCAACTACCGATTGGGGAGGGGTCGCATCTGAAAAATAGTGAGAAGAGCAAACAAGAGCGTGCCGGCACGTGAAAGGAAATTGTTAAACAAATGAAGCAATTGGAGTGTGGTGAGAAGGCTGGGATAGAAACGGTGACCAAAAGGCGCAAACCTGTCCTCAGACTGGCCTCGTTAGTAAAAACTGAACGGAGTGAAACTTGGCAGCGGAACACTGTCTCTTACCTGGTGGCATATTCACGGGAGCAGCTGTGCGTGACCAACACACATCAGGAGCGCGGCAGTGAGGAGGGCAGCTTGTGCCGTCTGCCTTCCCGCGCAGACATCCATTAGCAGGAGTGATTAACAGGCTGCTCTTAATTTACGTCTCTATTGGGCTATGTAGGTTTGCATGCAGGGCCCCTTTGGACCAGGCCCCCCCCCCCGTCCT
>JAODKF010000123.1:144459-158350 GCA_026779585.1 Mormyrus proboscirostris | reverse complement strand
TTCCACTGTAAGTCGTTTTGTTAGCTATTTATTTGTTAGTTATTGGGGGATCACACACACCCACCTCTAGCCAAGCCAACATCCCAGCTGCCCCCCCACCCCACCTCCTTCCCAACACACAAACACACCCCTTAAATTCTGTACGCCGCCACACTGCCCGACAGTGTGTCAAGCAAACAAAGACGTGTTTTGGGTAATTGGTCCTACCGCGTCTGTATGGAAATCTCTGAGTGTGTGACAAGCCTAGATAGCTCCCAGTGCCTTCCTGATCCGCACTTTAGGTCAGCAGCCAAAGTATTTTATCTTTTAATGCATTAGAGTGATCTTCCAATTAGCTGTTGCTTATAATACAGCGATTTCGCGTGGCTGCGGCTCGGGTGGGTGGGGAGGCGCGGCGGGACAGGGGGGGTGCCATGGCTCGGGGGGTAGGGGGTGCAGCGATAGTTCTGCTTGAGAGGCGAAATGAGGTGGTTATTGTGAGCGGCGCTGGGGTTGCGCTGTTGCCGAGCTCCTGTTGTAAAGTTTGCTGATAAGCGGAACCAGGCCCTCCAGCATCCATTTTGTTCGGTATATTAACACTCCTTATCTGTGCCCAGATAAAACCGCATGCCATTTGCCTTTGGAGGAATTAGCTCGTCTTCCTTGGCTAACCAGGCAGTGGTGATTAACCTTTACACTGTCCAATATTCTCTGCAGACTCCCGCTCTCAGATTAGAAACCATTAGTTATGACCAACTAAATTAACAGCTCTCTCTCTCTCTCTCTCTGCCGCTGCAAGAGAAACGCTGCAAGCTGCCTCGTTTAGAGTGGTGGAGGACGCTCGAGTGAGGGGACCGCATCTGCCCCCCTCCCCAAAACGTGTGGAAATTTGCATGCCTCCCCAATACACACTCACGACCTTGCAATTAAGTCACTGCACGGATACGAGGAAAGCCAGGTCTCTTAATTAGTGTCAAATGTCACCTTACAGTATTTACAAAACATGCAACATGTATAAATCAGTGTTTTTACCAGTAAAACACATTATTATTATAACAGTTCTGTTTTCTAGTATGATAAAATTTCTAGGATGATCATTTTTTTTTCCACTAATGTGACATTCTCCAAAGTTAAGAGCTGGGATAAAGTGAAGAGGTATTTTAAACTGATATGTATTATTTTGAAACACTCCTTTATTTACTGCCACAGACCATCATAAAATAATAGCTTGCTTAGGACCTATGGAGAAAACTGATGTGTAATTTTATTTAATTTGTCCCACATTTGTACACTATAATTTCTTTTAATTAATCATGTTTCAAAGGTGCGGAAGCCCCCAGCACACTTTGCAGAAGAATGTATGGAAAAAAAGGGTGATGTGAACCACAAAGCATTAATATTAATGTAGAATTAGCATTGCTTAAAAACTGTAATTATACCAATGTCATAAAGCATTTAAAAATACACAAAAGACAGTTCAGTGACTTGCTTGTTTTGTTCTATGAAACATGACAGCTTTGTGTTTTGTGGGGTCATCTTAGTGACCGTTCACAATCTTTTTTTGAAATCCCTCTGTTGTTTCTGAAATGGGGGGGGGGGGGGCTTTCTGTGCCGGGTTTGACTTTGGGCGTCGGGTTTAACGGGGATGCCAGCTCACTGTTCTTCACAGGAGGTCACGCTGAAGGATGTGATCTGGAATGTGGCAGGTGGTGTGTCCACATTACCCACGCTGCCTAATAAGGGTATTGGGTCGGGAGGGGGCACGGATGCATTGGGCTCAACACAAAACCTACTGTGCCACTTCCAGAGGGTGCAATGTTAAGAAAATGACTGAAATGCAGTGAATCGCATCACATGCGCATGGCCATGGAGTCGGGGGGCATTCTCAGAGAACGAGACCAACACACACGGAGGCTCAAACCTGTATCACTTGTGCAAAAGGCCACTTTGTCACCGCTGTACTGAAAAGGTGCAGTAGACTGCTCCGATGGTCTTCCCACCGTAAATAATATTTTGTGCGCAAAATGAAAATTAATTGCTGATATTACAGAATAATGGGATTACCCTGTTAGATGCAGTCCCCTGGAATTTATAAAAAAACACCTTTCAAATACCAAATGCCTGTAAACAGGCGTTTGCGCGCCGAGACCTTAACCCCTGGCAACTATCTGCTAGCTAACTCCCGAAGACACGTTTATCTGCGTGCGCAATTAGAAGCGTGAAATTTTTACATGCTGCGCTAAATGCTTTTGTTAGCTTTCCGTTACAAAGGACACAAAGCGGCAGAGGGAAAAACGAATTTTCTGCCATGAGAGAAAAAGCGCCAGCGCACTGATACCAGAATAATCACATTTCCCCCAAATCCCACTGGCTGGCATGAGGCGGAAGTCGGCTTAAGACTGTCCAGAGGCAAGTGGGGAAGGGGAGGGGAAAGCGGGGGCGTTGAATCAGGGGCTTAAATAATGCACCCCCCCCCCCCCCCTCAAAATCCAAAATGTCCATAAGAACCGGAGGCGCCCACAGACACCAGCCTGGCCACCTACACACTCTGGTTATGGAACAGCTGCGCGTAAACACACCTGCCCAGCATGGGCACCCCTGAAGCCCATCCTCAAAACGCGAAAGAGAGTCAATGGGGCTCTCAGCCGCGGTGCCAGGAAGCGGGGCCCTCCCATCCGGCTTAAGAAAATGAGTAATCAAGGCCTGCGATTTGCAAACTGTCAGTCAAGCTGCTATCTTCCAGTGAGGCTTCCTCCTCTAATACCAATTTAAATCATTCATAGGCCTTCTTCTGCCATTATTCAAAAGATCATAATAGTTTCCTTGCGCCCAAAGCACAAAAAATCAATTATTTCCCCACAAAGACTTGAAAGTACTTAGCGAGAGCTGCAAGAGAAGCTATGGGTTATATCAAATTGAAACTACACTCATTACTCACCACACAATTAGTTACCTCTAGTCTGTGTGGCTCTTTAATTCCGAATGGCATATCTGTATTATTTCAGAAACAAGCATGCAAATACCATTGTCGGGGATTTAGAGAAATCAATAGGACAGAGGCACAACTGTTTGGTGGCCTGTCACTCAATCTGCTGTGTGTTGGAGATAAAGGTCTGAATTCAAATTAATGAAAGCCGACGGTCACATCAGAAGTGACACCCAAATAAAAGAAATGGCTCCATGATATATGTAATTATTCAACACATGTTCGCCTTTCCCCCCCCATTGTATATACTCGTGTAACTGCGTTTCATATAAAAGGATTAGGAGTGTTTTAATGAGAAACCGTAATTGTTTCCTCAGCGCGGGTGTATCTGCGTGCGTCCGCGAGCATCCTTGTCCTTCTCACTGCGAACAGTGCTGTATGTATAACAGACAGGCTGCTACTGCCACCCAGTAGTCTCTCGACACCCTGGACTCCTGCGTTGGGGGGGGCATTCGGTGGGCTGTATCACCAAGAAAAAAAATCTGCAGATATATTCTCAGGGGAGTCCAGGAGACATGATAGAACGGCGATGTATGGATCAGTCTCCTCAGCCATGTCCCAGAACGAGCCAACCGCTAGACCCATAATGCAATGCAACACCCTGAACAACAGAATCAGTATTTCCCCAAACACCCCACAGTTACATAACCCAGTTTGCCTCCAGTTTTCAATTACAATCACCCTGATAGCATCCCATCATTCACGTGTTAGGGCTGATTTAAGGCTGATGGGAACCGCGGCTGCTGGCGGGGTCTCCCAATGAGAGCAGTATGCCGATAATTGAAACTGGAGTCACATGGTACCTGCCAAGGCCGTCGGGGAGAATTCTACAAAATGGGGAAGTGGGGAATTTATCTGGACGAGAGTCAGAGTTCAGAAGCCAGGTGTGAGATTTTGGTTTTCGGTTTCTCCAGCGTGGAGCAGATTCCAGGCATTCGGAAAAGCAGCATCGACTGTGTATGGATGGGAGGGGCGAGGCGGGAGACCCAGGGGGGCGGGTGGCGGTGCTGCTGTCAAGGGCCGGGGAGGCACTTTGTGGTCCTGAGCTGCTGGTGAACAGGTCTGATGGTTGTCAGTGACAGGTCAGAGGGGGGGGGGAATTCTGGAATGTTCCTCTGGAATGTGCTATGGGTGTAGGTGGCTGGACCAAATTCCACCTCACCTATGATTCCCATGGATTGAAATGGACTCAAAGCTGAGAAATCAGCCATTGTGATAAACTCACTGTAAGACGATCTTTAGTGTGTTACTGCAACGTGAAATTCATTTTTTGGTAACAATGACAAGTTGCAGTACGCTCTTACGTATTAAGTATTAAGTATTAATTAACCAAAAATTAAGGGTTAGTTATGTACTGATTGTATGTTCATTCATCATTAATCAGTCGTGACAGTTCCTGTATTTCATGCAACAACTATGTTAGTTCATGATTTGTTCTTGAGTAATAAATGAGTAACTAAGTCACTGGGGGCTGTATTTTTTGAGTCTGACACCTGGTGGTAACTTACAGAAGCACCTTTTGGTTTCGTTGCTCGGGTGTCAACTGGAAGACTTGGAGAGAAGTGGCCCTTAGGGGCCCCTGATTCACCCTTCCGCTGTTTTTCCTGGCCAGAGAGAGATGTTCATTCACCAGTCCGGCGGGAGCAGGGCTCCACGATGCTAGCGGGAGCTGGCAGTGGCAGGGGGGAGGCTGGGGTGGGAGAGAATAAGAGAAGGTCACTCAATTATGTGTGGTAATCACCGCGAGCATATTATCTGAGACCCAGGTGTCTAAGCTGACCCCACGTGACATGACCATTAACCCGCGCCGCCAAAGGGGGAGAGTTGGGAAATGGGGGCGACTGCCCTCTCTTCAGTAAACGACCTCTATTCAGGGCCCCCCCAAATCAAACATACACACACATACGCACACACACTTCATAAAAGATGGAGATATGGCAGCAATTTGCGTCAACGGGCCCTGGCGGGCCTGACCCTGTTCGGCAGGCAGGCAGCACCCCGGCCCTCAGCACCGGGCGCTTTTCACCGGGCCCAGCCATGTGAGATAAAGGCTGGCAGGCCGGCTGAATGAGGCACACAGACAGGGCCACCGAGGTGGGGGGGGGGGGGCTCGGCCTGTTATTCAGCTGCTGCCAAGGAGCACACTGGGAAACACTGGATGGGAGCAGAACCCCCTGCTTCACACCCCCAGCCCTGTCCCCAGATGAGGCCTACAACATGTCTGGCCGCTGGGTGTGCTTTATTTGACAAAATCGCGATCGCTCACGTTACGTTTTACGTGGCCTCTCTCAACCCACCTCCAAATTCCTCCTTCATCCCCCCCCCCCCCCCCCCATTTTTCTGCAGCCAGAAATCGATCAAATATGAGGCGTCTGCGTTCATGTCTCTCTTTTCCCTAACGTGGTGCTGAAAACGCCGGGCGCCTCTGCGCGGCACGCGGGACACAATACGCTCCGACACGCATTCAGGGGGACGCACATCCGTGGGCGATAGTGACGGCATGCGAGAGGACACTCGTGTGTATCAGGGTGAAAACCGCGCTTTCTTCATAGTAATTATGCACACTCCTTTGTGTGCAGATTCTAAACATGGCTACACAACTATTGAAAGCGACTTGACTTAATCTCCATAGAGGACCATCCCAAAACCGCGGTCGTGTGCACAATGGCAGACGCCGGCGAGGAGACGGATGATACATTCAGTCCTCAAGGGCGTTTCTCCAGAAATCAAGTAATATTACGGAGCGAAGCTGAATGACGAAGCAGACGCCAGCGGAAGGTTCCAGCTGAATCGCTCCTCTCTTCAAGGACATCTTTGCTAACATGTGAGCTGAGGTTTTTCAAGGAAAAGGCGAGTGGTTTATCCGGAATCACAGAACAGACACCTTGTATCTTCAGGGTTGTACCAACCAGCACTCCTGAGTGGAGGCCTTAGAGACAACACACACGGCTATTTAGGTGCACAATCGCCACTACGCTAACATGGTAGGCCCGAGTGTGTGACACCATCGCACCCTCAGATTTGGGAGATTTTCTTAAAGGAGCAGACGTTGT
The DNA here is from genome assembly GCA_026779585.1 of Mormyrus proboscirostris. NCBI lineage: Eukaryota > Metazoa > Chordata > Actinopteri > Osteoglossiformes > Mormyridae > Mormyrus > Mormyrus proboscirostris. The sequence goes on along the minus strand of JAODKF010000123.1, from coordinate 152,332 downwards.
TTGTCTTAAGATGAGAATAGGATGGATGTCGCATGTCAGGATTTAGCCCTGGGGGAAGGGGTGCCAGGAGTTGGGGCGTTTGGTAAAAACGAAGCAATGACTATGGGGAAGGGGGAGGGGGGGGGTGGACATGCCAGTGTAGATGAACACGGGTCAGCCAAGAGTAAGACCTACCGCAGAATGACTTTGACAGAATGGGCCAGGTCCAGCAAGATCCCGTTTGTTAGGAGAGACCAAACCAGGCTAAATAATCTAATCAGCCACATCCTCTCGCTGTAACTCTGTTGATGTCACACAAGGGGGATGCTGGCCAAGGACGCGTCTCATCATGTGTGCCAGCTGTGTGGTGGGTCACCCGAGCATCAAGCAGTTCCTCACCGGCTGGGGACGCCAAGTCACCTCGACTCCAGTGATACACCCGATGCTCCCTTTGGTTGCCATGTGAGCACCGCCACCCCCCCCCACCTGCCTCACCTCCCTTTGATCAGTGTCTCAACAAACATGAAACTTCCATTAAACCTCAGGCAGGGGAGTATCACACCACACAACACCTGCCCCCCCCCCAGCACCGCCTCTGAATGGACACAGCGGCCTGGCTCTGTCGTAACACAATATTATAAACCTTAGTGTCTCTGCAGTGAAGAAGCCGGATTGAATGCCAGTTAGTTCCCTCCCGATGCAGTTAATGTGGCCGCCCGATGAATTAAAGGATTTGTTGTTAAGATAGACGGCCCAAATTCCGGCTGTGGAAAGACGTGGGGATACACAAGGTGGGTTGTCCAAGCTTATCGCAGATGTTTATTGGTGAGATCTTGAAGAGAAGCCAGGGGGGCGGGGGGAGGCATATAGTTTTGCTAAAATGGGCTGTTGAAAATGTCTCGGGGCGAGAGTCCCGATCAGGTAACCTGTAGAAGTGGGAAACACCCTGCTACTCATGAGGCTGATGGGAATTTTTTTTGTCTATTCTTTCTCATAGGCACTTAACCTTGGACTGGCATGAGGAGATTAGTCTAACAAGTCCAGACATTCCTCTGTAATTAAAGATGCCTGAACAGTCATAAACACGCGTGAATGCAACCCCCCCCCCCCCCCTTCCCACCCACAGTATCCCCGTATCGCCTGTCTCTAGGGTATTTCGAAGCACCTTTACCAAGAGGGAGGAGGGTCTAAGTCTCTCAGGTGGTATATATATGACAAAAGCTGGTATATGCAAACAAGTCCTGGGACAGAATAATCTAGGTACATGTTAACCATTAGCAGCCAAAGCAGGCAGTAGTTTGAGGTGACAGATTGCTGTAAGTTCTACTTGAAAGGCTTAGGGGCATTTATGGGAGGAACAGTGGGTGAGATTACCGGCTCGGGCACCAGCTGGTTGAACCAAGGACACGTTAATGAAGACTTTAATGATTGGAGACTGTTTATGTCCGTCTCCCCTGCATAGCGATCAGGGAGGCAGCAGATCTGACCTTTGACCCTTGACAATGACGGTCGGTGCACATCACTGTGTGTTCGAAGGCTAAACGCTCACACTCTGAAGTCCGAGACAATAAGGCTGGACCCTCACAGCATTCACGTCCCTGTGCCAAACAGCCCGGGTTTGTGGCATTAGACAGGTCAGAAGCCCTAACCCATAACTCCCTGTGGCATCGTGGGCACCCCCAGCCCCCACCCTGGCTCACATGCCACACAAAGACCATCACTATGGCATGACGGATGAGAGGAAAGACAAATAAAGGACTTGAGTGAGCAGAGCGGTCATTTCTCGTGGATATGCATGTTGGAAAAGAAAATGAGAGAAAGGCATTATTTTGTTATTCACCTGCCAAGACCTTTCAAAAGCAACACAATTTAATTAGAAAAAAATACATAAATGGGGCAGATTGCAAGCGTGGCGACATTCCTTGGGCATAAGTGCCTGTCAAAGGATTCAAATAATGATCTAAAGGCCAGAACATGAGAAGGGATGGTTCTAAACACGAGAACATTCTGTTGAAAACGTCTGTTCACCTTGACATTCCTGAAGGCCTGTTGACCCCCCTACACCTTGCCCCCCCCCCAGTACCACACAATATCACACTGACTCACCGCTTCAGGGTTTAAAATCTATGTTTTGAGAATTTCTAAAGTGGATTTCACTCTCAAGAAGGGTTAGTGTCCCCCGTCCTATTCTGTCTCCCACCTTTTATTTTTATAAAAAAAGAATTATTGAAAGAGGTTCTTGTTGGAAGGTTATAAAATCATTTGTCAGGGAAAGTATGTGAAACATTTCAAGTGGGCGCAAATCACGGCTCATTGTGGGAGGGGGCCTAGGGGACAACAGTAAGCCCCGGAACACAGGTTTGATAGGATGTAAGGCATTTCGGAGCTGCTCTCTCGTGCATATTATTTACAGTCAGACAAACGTCCGTCCTGGGGGGGGAATTCTCTGAAGGGTGAAGGCTTCTTGACCGCATGTCTGATTGGAAGGCAGAACTCTGCCCCTCTGTCTGGGGACCATTTCCTCGAGGGCACTTCTGCATCTCCACCTCGAGCACAAAGGTGCCGTGGAAGAAGTCCTGCTCCTTCTGGGTCTTAATTCCCAGGAGGTCAACGACGGGGGCGGGAGGACGGACCCCCTACCCCTGGCACATACAACAAACACAGCCCCCCTCCCCCCCACTGAGCGGGCCACTTCTCAAGCTGCAAGACAAATGCTTATAAATCCCGAATAACAATGGCAAGAACAGCAAAACAGGTGGCCATGTTTTACCAGAAGGGCAAAATGACTTTATATTATTGTAGCCACTGAGAGATGCATTTATTTGAGCGTTAAATCAGTACATAGGACTCTTCACATTGTAAGGCAGCCCTGAAGTGCTCCCCCCATCATCCCAAGACTAATTGCATAGATAAATACAAATTTCTCACACTGTATCGAAAGTTAATTCAATCTGTAATTACCCCCCTAGCCCTCATCCTAACCAGCCCAAGCAGCTGAGTGGGAGTGTCCCACAGGTAAAACCTTATCTGATAACCCCTTCACAATACCCACCTCCCCCCACTAGCCCTCAGGCCTGCTACCCCATGGCTCTGGGCACCTGCGGACCAACCAGGTGCAGGGCAGATAGCAGGGTGGTCAGTTAGCACTGCGTTTGCATCACTAAGGAGGGCTAATTAAGCACTAATTGATTCGTGGGCTCGCCGGTCCATAATTTGTGACTCTACGTGGTGATATGTTTATGGGAGGCAGGTACGTAGGGCCACAAGCAGCCAATCGCACGTCAGAAATCCCGGCGATGAATTTTCATGTCCCCGTTCAATCAGCGGGATGCAGTGATTAGGGCAAAAGGTCCAAGGTTTCCGCCCAGATCCCCTACAAGGTCCTAATTAGCCAGCAGATTAAAGGACATTCTTTTTGTATATCTTCACGCCATGTGCTCTAAGCAAACTCAAACGAACACAATTTGTGAAGCAATAGGAGTTAATAAAGCTAATTATTTGACAAAAACATAAACATCGAGCACTATATAAAGAACCGCGTGCGTTGCTAATTTAAAAGCTCACGCAAATATGAAACATGTTTCAAAGACTCAAGAGGCCTGTTATATGTTTTTTTTGTGGCTGTCAAACACTCCAGGACTCTCAGTGTTTGAAAATGTCCGTAAGGCACGAGAAAATCCAGAACATGGACTCCACCTGGCACTGACCAGACACAGCCGTCGACCCAGAATGGATCGGAAATCAAAAAGCCGAACTGAAAGCTATTAAACCGTCTGTCGCCATGGTGCCTGAAACATTTATTACCGTGGTGATATTTAACATGTACTAACACATTACCTATCAGAACATGCGGGCCAGCAGGTGACCCAATTACTAAGAATGTTAATACATGGCTTTAGGAGGAAATTTCACTTTCAGTCCCCATAGGGAACTCCCCGCACCTTTAAGCCTGGCATTTAACCCGAGGGGATTCTGTGAGAAACTCAGCCCTATGGAAAGCGTGCAGTAGTACGTGTCACGTGTCAACAGAGTGTTTTGGCTAAGCTAAAGTTAGCATAAGGCAAAAATCAGGGGAAAATAATTGGGGAACCTTGCTTTATAATAACAGACACTCAACAGCAACTGAAACAGTAAACAGAAACACCAAGGAGCCGACGGCCAGTAGGTGTGGGGACAATGGTGAACACGATCGTGATCCTTTTTTTTTGGAGCCAGCAACTCGGTCCAATTCTGGTTTCTCGCAGATAGTTTGGGAACCTTTTTTTAATCCCTACTCCAGACTAGGTACTTTTCGTTTGACTATGAACTACTGCTGATTGCTTGATAAACTTGCCGACTGGTTGACCACAAACGCTAGAGCTAACTTGAAAGTTAAGCAAAAGTATGAAGGGAAGAGATAAAAAGTAGTGGCGCGATAATTAAGTCATTTAATTAAGTCAGCTAATTAATTAATGCATTAAACTACATTTAATGTATTAATGAATTTTGCTTGCGTTTCTGTATTTCTGCATTGGAAAATTTGACCAATAAATGATATAAATCTGTCTCATCCTGCTGGTACTGGTGGTAAAACTTGCCAGCGCTTATTAATGGAATAACGTTACAACGTTTTTTTATTTCGCGGAAAACGAAAGATCAACCTTGCTGGCCATATTTAATAATGAATAATAAACATGTGACTGGTTGTATAAATGAAATGTGCAGCAGGTCATATAGGTAAAATATAAATAAATGGCTGTGTACTGTTTTTTTGGACTACGCAAACCGATAACGAACAAATAACGAACAAAACAACATGGCCATCCTCCATTGCTTTGGGGTGCTGGTGTGGTTTTGTATTATGCATAAATTATGTATGAAGTTTAACCTATGAGCTTCATGCGTCTCCTTTCCTTATTTAGCATAAAGGCGATGTTCATTTAGCATAAAAGTGACTGTTCACTGTGGAAAAAGCGACACACGAAAGTGGCTAGAATCTACAAAATTTACCGGCATGTGGAATGGAGGTGCCCCTTCTAACTGACACTAGACATGACAGCTTATTAAAATCGTCTTATGCAATTTACCAAAATTACAATGAACAACAGTACTGGGACCCATGTGCCAGTGTCAGAGATAAAGGCTCCAGAATCGCCGGTCCACTAGGGCGGCGATATCCCCACATCTTATCTCCCTCTCAACAAAATGGCCACCTTCCCCCAATTCCTCCACTAATCCTTTACGTAAACAATGCTGACACGTCATGGAAATAAAGTGCATAAAATGTCTGCCATTTGGGATAATGAGTGAGGAATATATTCATGCATGCATGCATCCATCCATCCATCCATTTTCCAAACAGGTCTGGCTTGCAGTGAGAATATATTCATACCTAACATCTAATCAGTCACATAAATTAAGATTATGCATAATTGTATGTATTCTATCAGCAATTTAAAATTTATACTAGATTCATAAGATCTACACAGTAGGAAACACAAAAGAAAACATCCCTGAACCGCGAACCGAGTCTCGGTCGGCTTGACTGAACGCACCAGGATTGAACCGCTGCCTGTGTCACTGAAACAGCGACACCGGCGAGCTCCCGCCATCGGCCAGAGAGGGCCGAGGCCCAGACTCTGAGCTGGGACAGTCCGGGCCGAAAACAAAGGCTGCTGTGATGTCACCAAGCGTCAGGGTATGAGCTAAAGAGGAGCTCTAATGACAAGACTGTGCAATGCTACAAGCTACCGCGGTTGCCCCGGAAACGGGAAGTACTCAGCCGACTGGAGTCAAATGGCAAGTCTCTGTCCTTCTCTGTAACCACCTCTGCTCTTGCCATCAGATGGCCCCTGGGACAAATCAGTCACAAAGCCGATTTCATCAATTCCAACTATAAGCTACGAACATCACATACTTCTTCGGTTCAGCTGTTTTGTCCTATTTGACAGCAGCACCTCTGACAATTTTGATGCACTATTAAGCAGATTTCAACCTTGACAAGAAATAGCCAAAACTATTATTATTCGTTTTGGAAATGATAAATGATTGTAAATGATAAATGATTATTGCCGTCGTCGATGTTGATTTGCTGTACCTTCGCTTGCCTCTCAGAAGGAGTACGTTTTTCAAATCCGTTTCAAAAGCATGAGGATTACACTCAACAAGATTACACGAGGGAGATCATGACTGATTACCACAGAAACAGCCTGGAACACACTGCAGGGGTAAAGTATTCCAGACACCCACACGGGGAATAATGACTCTTTCCGGAAACTGTCAAATATGTTACGCCCATTCAGGGACGTGTACTGCTACCAAGCATGATCTGACAACCCTGTCAGATTGCTGGTGTGCCCCAGCTCGGCGCACGCGATCTGCACGGATACGCTCAAGTCGTTTTCATGCTCCTGAGCTCAGCTGTCACAGACTGATACCTTTTTTTTTTTTTTTGTAGGATGCAGCAGAAGTGGCGCTCGGGGAAAGCAGACTGGCTACACGTGTGGCGCTCAGAGAAAGCAGACTGGCTACGCGTGTGATTTTTTTCCCGCCTGGCTGCATGTGACACGGGTCAATCTCCTTTCCAAATAGACCAGAACGGCTCCTGTGTCCTGTGTCTTCCATAAAGGGACGGTACGACAACTGGTTGCTGTTCCTGACAGTTGAGGTATTTATTTCATGGAACTACATGCCTTCTTGGGGAGGGTAGATGCCTGCCCCCCCCCCCCCCCCCCAATCTAAGCTTGGGATGGTTGCCTTTGTCTTCAAGTCTCTGACAGGCCTGACAGCTCAGCGGACGGCCTCCTGGAAATAGAGATCATTCTGGTGAGTAATCTGTGCTTGTCTGTCCCAGACATCAGTCACCCCTGCACCAGGTTCAGTGAACTATGAAAGCACCCCAGTAGAAACACACTCTACACCCCCCCAAGATACACACATTGGTTCATTACTTAAATGTTTTTTATGACACCGTCACCTTTGCTGATCGTCCAAAGGGGATAAAAGGTAACAAACACACATATTGTCACGCATGATTTTCACTGTTAAAAAAGTGCAATCGCAGATAACATTTAGGCACATTCAGTCAGGTAGCAAATCACACTCCTCCCCTCATTCTTACCAAACAATTAGCAGATGGGACTTCATAAAATTACAAACAGACATTTCAACGATGTCTCACGACATTTTCACTTGTGCTGACCGAGATCTGCTAGCATGCGATGCACGAACACAAACTGAGGTTAATTACAAGAAATATATGAAATTCAGATTTGAAAGAAGAAGAAAAAAACGTCTTGCCAGGGTGTGGAGGTGGTGGGAGAGGAGGTAGAAGTGGAGAGATAGGCAGGGGGAGGGGCTACCTTAGGACCACTGGCCATTTCCATCATTTCTCTAGAAGCCATGACTCATAGCTAACTACTCACTGTTGGATTATGGGTAATGTGCAAGTGGTGGGGCAGAAAAACTGGCAGTAACTGGGATGGGGGTGCTGCGTCCATGCTCAACCCCTCCCCCCGGAGTCACAGTCAAGGAACAATTAGGACTCAGATTCATCTTAAATGTTTTTATTAGGATCATGAAAATGGCTAATTAGGAAGATGTTTTCACCCTTTTATATCCCACTTAATAACACAATACCGTGGAAGGAATCTACATAGCTGCTCTTTTTGTCTGGGAAGGTACATGATTATTAGTAAATTATTCATGCCATTGAAAGGAGAAATACGGACTCAGAAAGCTCTGCCTGTAATTAACATCATCATATTAAAGGTAATATGTGTCTCACAGACTGAAAGAGAGGCTGATGTGATACCTCCTGGTCCCTGATTCTGCTTTCAGGGGAAAATTATAACCTGGCTATGTGCTTTAATAATTCATCTTTAAAATGACTGTGACAGGTTCTTTTTTGTGTCAT
>JAODKF010000123.1:118258-128927 GCA_026779585.1 Mormyrus proboscirostris | reverse complement strand
GGGTAGGGGTAAAAGGCAAAAACATGACAAAACAATCCAGCGTGACGTCAGACGCGATGACATTGAAGGCCTCCATTCTTCTTTGGGTGTCTGGAGAGACTGGAGCCTCTGGATCATCACCAGCGTCCATCGGGTCCATTAATCTTCAGACCCACGGATGAGTCTCAGGTTCCATCTCAAGTTCCAGTTCGGTGTCTTGGGTGCCAGACGGCGTCGCGTGTGACAAACCCTACCGCTGAATCCTGTCAACTCCCATGCAACGGTTCTTAAACGGGACTCCGCCTCTGGCTGCCACAAACAAAATGCTGTGTGCCATAAATGACAAAGTTTAGAGACACCACACACATTACAATGGGATATTTGGAAAGCGCAGAGATGTGGAGAATGTTCTGTGCTTTACACTAAAGCAGCATTCCCCTAGGAATGAAACCTATAGAGACAGAGTTTACACCGGCCCTTGTGCGATTTGTCTAATGAACCATCCACTTGTTATAAAGCATGCAGATACACTATTGCAAACAGTCTGTGAGAAAACACCTCTGCCCTGTACAACACCTGGGCCAAGCCATGCTCTCCAAGGCTGGGAGGGGGGGTAACTGGCCCGTGGTCGTGCTTATTTGTTTATGTATTTCCACAGCTAAACAGATGTAATTAGGCTAATAGGGGTGATACCCAGCCAGATGGATCACTCACCATAGCAAAGTTGGACCTGAGCCCTGGAAGAGGACATTGTCATCCCATTATCGCCGTGACTGTGATGCAGACATACGGTTCAGGATGATCCCCGGACACACATAACATATTGCACAGCTAAAATAATGCAAATCTCACACTAAATGATTCTTTGTGATCCCATGAGGTTCTCATCCATTTTCTATAACTGCTTGTCCTATTTAGGGTTGCAGGGGGGTCCTGAGCTTATGGGCTGGATGCAGGGCATACTCACACACACCACAAGCACAAGCACCGTGGGGGAACCAGAGTATGCTGAGAGAACCACATGATGACACGGGGAGAACATGCAAACTCCTCACACATAGAGCTGCGGTGGAGACTCAAACGCTGGTCCCAGAGGTGTGAGGCAACAGTGCTGACCACTGCACCACTGTGCTAACCACTGCACCACTGTGCCCCCCATGAGGTTCTCGTACAAAGCATCTGAAATATATCAGATCTGACAAAGACCAAAGCAGGGAATCAGCTAGAGGGACGGCAGACAGGAAGGGCTTTCAGGTGCAGAGCAGCTGAAGTTTACTCTAGCATGGGACCCCCTCCGAACACAATAGTTTTGTTCTGATAGGCAGCAAAGGTCTGCGACTCCACTGCAGATGGTGATGTTCATGTCGACCGGGGGGGGGGCGCACACCTCGAGGCTCCCGTCAGCCCTGCCAACCCTGGGGGGCCACCGCCGTCGGTGCCAGAAAGCTACTCGCCACAAGAGGCCTATGGATGTGTACGGGGAAGGAGCACATTAACGGAGCGGATTCGCGGATTCTGAAGATCTGTAAGCCGTGACAGAGATGCAGCTTGAGAATGAAGAAGGACTGTCATGCCTTAGGGAAGGGACAGACATTTACATTTATCCAGACTGCTTGTTCAGACAAAATATTGTGCAGAGGTAAATGTCCGAAAACAAAATCCTTTTCTTTAAATGTAAAAAATAAAAAACCTGGAAAAACATTCTGAGAACTGCATAATCTGTTGTATTTATTACTGTCAAACGTATTAGTACATGGCAGACCAGAATAACCAAACATCCAATAATCAGATTTATCAGATTTTAACGCTGGTGAATAGGCCTTTACCTTGTGGGAAAGTAAAGTTTTATTGCTTTGTAACTGCTTAAAAAGCTGATGGCTGTGTTTATGGTTATGCATGTGTGCCGATGTTTTGGTCTTTCAGAACTCTAGATTCTTGTAACGGCTGCTTTAACACAAACTCTGAAATCGATTATATTTTCAAGCGTTAAACACAGTGTCACACATTTTCATTAACTCAAAAAACAAAAACATGTACGTGACTAAGCATTCGAATTTCAAGGTAGATGACTGACGACGCCGAGAATAATAATAAAAAAAGCAAGTCACGAAAAATGTCCTCAACGATTGAAATTTTGGGTGACCGCAGATAAAAATAGAAAAGCAACATTTGGAAGTTAAACACAAAGGAATTGTGTTGGCTGGGGGGGTGGCGGCCGCGTCCCGGGAGCAGCACGCACGAATGGAACAAAACCAAAAGTCAATGACGTACCAATGTTATTTATATTCCGGTTTGGGAAGATTTAATAAACTTACAAAAACAAACAGGGATAAGGCTGGTGGCAAGCAGGGTGAAGGCTACCATGACATCCAGGACACATCCCCTTTTAGGAAGGAAGGAGATTTTCTGGAGAAAGCAAACAAAAGATATCAACGGTCTCTCTGACCGCACCGTGAACCGGGGAACCTTTCGGCACCCTCTCTGACTGCCTCCTAATAACTTCCCATTACCTCCACACGACATTTAGCCCAGATATGCAATTCGACACAATGCGGAGAGAACCAGGTCAGAAGAGACGTTGGATCCAAAAAAAGAAGGCAGACCATTCAAAGACCCTCCAGAAGGGACCGCGTGCACAGGAGGACTGTGACATTCAGTCTTGAACATTGTCTCCTTAAAAGAGTTCAGTCAAAAGGTGAATCTTTTTTTCAGACCCCAGCCTATTTTACAAATATAATCATAATAGGAAAAAAAACTCGTGGGCCATATATTGGAAGGAACTAAGGTAATTTTAGGCTTTGTGGAACTTCAAAACATTTATAACATATTTTTCCTGAAAATATTTTGCTATGTTAGCAGGTCAATTAAAGCAGATAATTAAATTTATGAAACACGTCGCGGAAATGAACAAATACTGAAGACATCGACAGTATGACTTTATACATGCCCAGGTACGCATATTTAAAACGTGACTTCTTCGTCTAAGTTTAAGTGTTTTTTTCCATCGGCGGCTAAAGACGGCTTGACGCATTAAAGGTAATAAATGAGCAATAATGAAAGTGGACACAAGTGGAAACCATGTAGGTTTCATTAAAGACGGGGTTCAAATTAGCATCGCTGGCCACTGGAACACTGGAGGGAGGCTGCTGCAAACAGCTGCCCTTCATGAATTTTTCATTTCACAATCAGATAATGCGATTCACGAACCGCTCGTTTATTCACACATAAACATTTTCGAGACGTTTTTGACATCTGCTGGAGTGTCTCGTATTCATTTAGCATCCGCATTGCTAAAATATGTATGAGCTTTATTTTTACGGATTATTTGGAGAAACATCCGAGACCCTTATTGTTCCTAAACAAAACACGGTAATGTTTTTTTTTCGTTCTCGGTACTCGCCCAGCCCACCGTCTCCCCCTTCTTATAAAGAAAAAAACTTTTCTAATACACAATTTTAAATCTTTAGGTGTCAACCTGCACTTTTAAAGTTATGATTTATAAAGTGAAGCATCAAAGCGCCAAATTGCAAATGATTAACAACGCTGTCATTAAAGTGGCAGACTTTAGAAACTGCCAAAACCATTCTGTTGACGTTCAAGGCTGTTTGATTTGCTGAAGTAAAGTCTTCCTTTAACATATTATGATAGGAGCTGCGAGAGAGACGCTCCCGGCTACACCAAGAAAAGTTGACAAGGTATTAAATGTTGAATCAAGAATGTAAATTATTGGCTTGCGAAGTTTACTTATACCTGCCCGTAACTTCACAGTAATTTGTACGTAAACTTAAACCCCTCCCATGAGAATTACTTGTCCATTGTCAGTAACAAAATAATACTTCATTAAAGCATTCCGTAATAAAGATGTAAGTTAGCGGGGTGCAAATAATGTTACTTTTGGTATACGTAATAAGAAACTAACAAGGAAATACCCTTCAAGCTAAAATTCAGACACCTGTTTTTCGTCTACGCGGTTTAATTTCAGTAGGCCTGTTACAGGTATGTAAACATGGTAATAAAATCGGTTAAATGAACACCGACAGAAGTACTTTTACCCACAAACTCTTTAAAAAGCAACTCCAATGTTTTCACGTCCCGATTTTATAAATATATTACGCAATATATGTTTAATATTTGTTAATGGAAGCAGTGTAAACGTGAATACAGTCATATCTTACGCAGAAAAAAACGTTCTGTGACAAAAGTGTATTTAAATAATAAAAACAACAGAAAACGAATTGAGTATCATTGAACCCTATTAATTAGAATACACGTCCTCCTTATCTTTTAAAAACGTAAATAAAAGCAACAAAACTTTCGTTTTTCATTATCTCAGGACCAATTCTTTAAAATTAACTTTTATTAGTTTCATCCAGGCACTTTTTAAAAACTCGGACAAAACATTCCCCACTTTACAAAATTCTGGATTTTTTACACTTTGATCAAAAAACAAACAAATCGATTAGGCTACTTTAATTTCTTAATTCCCCCTGTCTCTCACTTCTCAGGTGGCTTATTCGTTTACCAGAGATTAGCAGCTAATTTCTGAAATAAAACAGGACCTATATAGGAAATCATACCTTCTGACAGTAAAGATAACATAACTGCCAATTCTTATGTTTCATTGCTCTTTTTTAAAAATATACTTGTCACTGTGGTTGAATGCAAAACGTAATAAGCTAAAAAAAAACAAAAACATTCATCAAATATAGCCTACACAAAAATACATACAATTAATTCAAACGTAACCATGTCTAATTAAGTATATTGAAAATACTTGTCCCCGCGAAAATCTTAATTTTGAGTAGAAAAACAAAACTTTAAACAATCCGTTATGAATAATGCATAAACAATAAAGTTTGTATAAAATGTTTGATAACCAAATACACCAAAACCAATTAGTATATTTCAATATGCATGAACTTATTAGAAGTTCAATTTCAAAGATATCCCGTTCATTCTTGATATTTTTACTATCTATATGGATCATTCCCCAGTTCGTGCATATTATATGTAAATATATATGTATATACTGCAGACAATAGTCAGTCTGTCTTTCTCCTGTAGTACCTGTTGATCTGGAACCGCTCCTTCTCCCTTAGCGACACAAAGCGACACACAAGGCTTGTACCTGTCACACCAATGCGACTCGCCGCGTCTCTCTGCGCGCTCCAGACGTCCCCTATTGATCTTTCCGGGTACACGGGGACATAGACAAAAATTGTATTCGACAGCTGTTGCTCATTCGTGAATAACATGTTCAGCCGACGCTGTATCCTCCACCATTATCTCTGGGGTTAATATCGAGTAACAACAGCTGCGTAAAATATCAAATTTAACTTACAAGGCAGTCAAAAACCGTGACCCAATCAGACGACGCTAAATTGTAACTGTTGACAGCAATGGAAACATATACATTTTAACAAAACTTAACGAAGCATGGAGTATATCATGGAGTATTCAACGTAAATTAAGTATTTAAAAAAAAATAGAATTGTTAGACAAAGGCTTACGAACCCCACACACCGACTGTACAAACAGTGAACTGTTTCCTGAGCTGGAAAGTAATTTATCAATAAAATCAAAACTAATCCTACACTTTATACAGACGCCACGGAGCGTTTGGACTGACAGACCGCAATATCTGTGTTTACTAACGGATTTTCGTAACTTCTCCCAACATTAAAGAATCGGCATTAAATTGCTGTTGGGGACTCCAAATTATGGTAGTTATCTCCATAAAGTACTTATCTACCATTGGGTCCGCTAGACAATCTTCAAGGTTATATTTGATTTCTGCATATGACAGGGATTTTTCATCGATCTAAAAACGCTGACAAGAACCTCATTGTTGAAAGGCCAAATTCAAGCAAAGGCCTTGACACAGAATGCATGCCGGGTGCTTGGAAATCTACATTTTAATACAGGACATGCGGCAGAGAAAATGTACTACAAATAAACGATCATAACTTTACGTATGACTAAGCTGTAAACATAATTCTGCAGTTAATGAAACAAGTAAGAGAAAGAAAAGGTTACACTACGAGGGAGCTGACTCTTGATTTTGATTGTGGAGTATAAATTAAAGGCGGAATCTGACACGCAACACACATTCAGCGGCTGGCACAAGGGCAGCCTAAGATATCACAGACACCGCAAGCGCAGCGCCTCTTCAGGAGTTGATCACCAGCACCGACCTGCACCGGTGAACATTAACGATGGAAAGTGTTAAGCGCGGTAGATTTTGAGAAACGTTCATCTGAGGAATTACTAAGGACTTGCTTTAATATGGTGCCCCTGAACATTTAGTGCAACATACAACAGTTGTATAAATCAATTAAGTGCTTCACTGGTTTAGTAATAGGTTTGTAATAGCCGTCACGGTAAATTACAGTAGTAGTTTCACACCCCCTTACCATGTGAAGACACTGTAAATGTCAGCCTCTGCACATATTACAGGTATACGTACCTATCACCGTCTGAGATCCAACGGCACGGCTGTGCCTCTATCAAAGTCAAACAAATTTGGAGAGGAGGAAATCAAAGAATCAAAGGTCAATAATCCGGCAGCACAACTAGACGAAGTGAAAAGCGGTTGACTTGCAATGTCGGAGCTCGTTTTATTCGTCTTAATAATCATGCACATTTTGATAATAAACATTTCATAATTTCGAATTAGCTATAGGAAAAATAATATTTTTGAATTAACAAGTATAAATTCTAGTGCGCTTACACTTGAGCCCTTACGTTAACAGTCTACATTTCACTTTTGATGGACGTTAAATGACAGTTACTGTAAGCACCTTCGGCGTAAAAAGAAAATCTTAGTACATTTAAAATAAATTACAAATATTTCAAAACCGAATAAAATAAGTGAATAACACACTGACGTTTTTGTTTAAATTCACCCTCGCTAAATGGTCGTTTATATACTACTTACTGAAGTGTCAAAGGGGCCTAAAAATTAATTTTTAGTTTCGTGGTAGTGCATCCCCCCACCACCCCCAATATAACGACTGCACAGCCATTGCCAGCAGGAGTGAAATCCGAGGTCCCTGATAAAGGGCTTTTAGTGAATCTGGCCTCTCCGATTCATACTTTGTCCGGGGTAATTATTTAAATCATCTTCAGTCCCTCGCACCTTAGCAGTATCGTGGCTTCAGCGCTCCAAATCAACTTTAGCGCAGAACAACTGAGCAGAACAGAGACATAACAACGATAGTCAGAACCGAGTGCAAAACGAATGATTATACGAATGACTTCATGTAAGGATTGTATAAATTAAAATCACCATTGTCTCACAGCTAATCCAAATATATGAACCATCAGTTTTGATTTGAAGTCACCCATAAATTAGCCATTTTGTTCATTTTATGAGGTTATCAGAGGATAGGCTGCTCTTTACAAAAACGGTATTAGGATTAATGCAGACAAATTAGTAAAACAAACACAACAATCATAGTAACGTTCCTTCCCGTCATCCATTTTGGACGCACAATATGAAGCTCCCCTTTGTATGCAAATCACTTTCAAGGGCAGGAATTCAAATAAAATTAAGGTGCATTTGGCCAGAGGAAAATCAGCAACCACTCCTTTGCAGAACACCATATGTTAAGCTCTGGGGCGTGAGCGATGCATCCATTATTATTATTAATTCTGCGTTTTACCCATACACCTGAAAGAGGGATAATGCTTGCTTTACTTCGCCGGCGAGCCTGGGGCTCAGCACAGCAAGAGGCGAGCCGCTGGGGGACGCCGCTTAGCGAACAAGCCCTGATTCTGACAGCGCCACGTGTGCACTGCTCATCAAGATAGGAGCTGGAAAAAGCAGAGCCGGCACATTTCAGGAGAACGGTCCCGAGAAGCGTCACTTTCAGGGTTTAAATGGGTTCAGGTACATGCGCTTTGTGCTGTCGCATAAAAGTATTACTGCATAGCAGGTGTACAAAGTGTTTATAATTACACGAAAGTGACGTGTTGTTAATATCTTTAATGTTACCGACTTCTTTATACAAATGAAAAAAACATCCCAGGTGTCATTATTGTCACGGTTCTATTAATAGTAACAGCAACACAATGTAGTTGTAAAAGCAAACGTGATTTTTTAAAATTCATTTTATTAGTAAATTTATGTAATTTTGTTAGTCTAACATTCTAAATTAATTCTGAGCCCATGAATTTTACAAATAACATTATTCCGATTGTATTTCAATGCTTAACAAGCCCTACTGCGCTTTCGCTTTTCACAGCGCGAGTAATGAGAATAATAGAAAAAAAACAATGAGGGAATGTGTATTATATATACCAATCACGGCTACATGGCCACATATTAACCATCAGGCCTCCTAAAATATTTAGATCTGTTCACTGAACATGGACAAATGAAATATCAGTGACTGCAATTAGATTTCCTGCTCCTGAATGCGCAAAAAGATAAAGCGACATACAGCCGTGACCAGTCTTTATACAAGCGAGGGCTGAAATCATAAGGATCATAAGGGAGAGCGATTGTATTGCAAGATCAACCCGCGTCAGAACTACAAGGGAATATATCAGGATAATTAGCTTTACCGTCTATATTATTCCGTATTAAAATCGAGATTTGTTAAATGTTTCTTAACAGAAACAAATTCTTCGGTTGTGCCTGATCAAAACGTTTATATGCAACCGCCAGGTTTATATCCTCTTGATTAAAAGTGTGATATCAGAGTAATATTACCCTTCATATGATCATCAATATATGAATGTATAAATATATGAAAAACACGAAGAGTTATCACTTATCAAAATGAATGATTACAGGAAGGACATTGGGTCGTATCGGCGATGAAGTTAAAAAGAAACCACAGTAGGAAATAACGGGAACATCACAGAGAAGAAGGAAATTTACATGATAAAAAATTAAATAAATACATAGCACAACGCCTTTATCCTTTGTAGAATCTCTGAAAGCCCCATACATTTGCGTCAAATAATTTACTTTAAGGCTGCATGGGATAATTGGTAGTGATGTGCTATAGCTCTGCAAGTGTGGAGAGTTTGGATATGCTTAAGAGTAACGGTAAACTTTGTAGTAAATACCTGGATGTAATAACAACGGTGCGTCCGCGGTCATAAACTCTGGGGAGCGTTTATACTTACAGAGGTGAATGAACATCTACAAATTAAACTGAGATGTCAAATCTGACTTACCAAACGCTAAAGAGGCCGAATGGCGGACATTGTATAACGTCTAAAATGTATTTAGAGAATACGTCCACCGATAAAGTACCCAAACACACACACACGCACACATCATTTTCTTTTAGTGAATCAAAATGACGCCGCGCACCCCTCTGCCTCCCGCCCTCCCTCAACAAATCATGCGTCGGGGAGCTTCACATTCTAACCCTGCATCAGTGCTCCACAGAGGAACCGGAAGACAGAAAGCCTGCAGTTTCAGTCGCCTGCTTCCATTCATTGGAAGCGCTTCCAATGGCTTCATTAGAAGTAACGAGTTGACACAAGGTAAATCTAACATTGAGGCGCCATTCTCTCGGTCTGCGGAGCGCCCTCATTAACTGTCGCTAACAAGCCGTGCAAAAACACTGATTGGACAGCTTTCGTATAACTTCGTGCACTTAGCAGGACGCCCACTTAATGAGACCACACAAAAAAAGAAAAAAAGAAAAGTTGGGAAAAAAATAAAATTTCTTTACATTTGGATAAATTCGTTAGAATAGTTAAGCCGCTTTAAACGAGATTTGGCCGTAAAATATTAACACATTCCTGCAACAGCGTGATTTTACAGGTGAAAGAAATACTCAATTTGTGCACTTACAGGGATGTTTTTAAATGTTTATGAAGTACACACAGGATATTTTAAACTAAGCGCGGAGTTATGTGTTACTGCTATTATTAATACTACTAGCAGGCCTACTACTTCTACTGCCAATAATAATCATAATAATAATAATAATTTCAATCATTATTATTAGAATACAGTCCAATGGTCAAGCACATTTTAATCAATTATACACAGTGTATTATATATTTGCCTCAGTATGCTCTGCGCATGTATTTTTATCTATTTAAAACTGTTACTTGCTTGTATTTAACAGTATTAAAACAATAAGAACAAACAAACAACATCAACAACAACATTGCAAACGCATCCCAGATTTAACATGTAAAATATCATCAATTTGCAGCCATAATTTAATCTATAGAACATCATTTCGGCGGTCCGAAATCCAGTTTCCGAGGAACATGACAAGCTGAACCAGCGCAAATAAATTGTGGCATTTGCGCCCCGTCCTGACAATACCACAAAGCTGCAAGCGGCGCTAGGCAAGAGGGTTACGGTAACGAGAAAGGAAGTCGCGGTTGTCAAACTGGGATTGTTCCGAAACTAACTTGATTTGGTTTTATTGAAGCGACAACATGACATTCATTTTCGTATTTTGTTAAAGTTTACCAGTTTTACTGGTAAATCTGATGTTTTGCCGATCTAACACTATTGTAAGTATTTGTCGCCATTACACTACGATAGCTACTAGTCCACGTAGCTCCTATTTAAAAAAGGATGTGCATTTTTTACATAGAAACATGAACGGTCATACTAATAATAATAATAATTAACAATCCGAGCGACATGTTACAGACGTTATGCTCATTGCTAGGCAATTAGAGCAGTCCTTTGGCAATACGCGAT
>JAODKF010000123.1:96393-118158 GCA_026779585.1 Mormyrus proboscirostris | reverse complement strand
TTAACAATCCGAGCGACATGTTACAGACGTTATGCTCATTGCTAGGCAATTAGAGCAGTCCTTTGGCAATACGCGATTTTCAGGACTTACACGGTTCGGAAAAGATTCCCACTTCTGCGAGCAAAGACCGACTGTTCCCGGTAAAGCTTCATTCTGACAGCGTCTTGATCATAACGCACTCAGCAGCGTCAATCTATAGCGTCTTTCTATAGAAAGAGGAAGAATTAGGTGAGGTGGAGGAAGAGAATAAATGATTTGTTTTTTTAAAAAGGTAAAATTATGTGATAATGTTTTCTTTGTTTTATTACATCGAATCGAATTATATACTCATTAAATGGTTCTGCGACAAATGTCAACACACAATCATTAATTAAAATATAATTCCAGCCGGTTCTGTTCATAGACATATGTGTGCTACACTGCACATAAAAACATGCATGAATAGAATTCAAATCTCCCTAGTAAATAGAGAACTTTAACGTCCGTGTCCTTCAGTTTTAAATCTTCACATCCTTTTTAGACTTTATTCTGGGACGTCGGTTTTGCTCCGAAAAACTGCACGCTACCATTATCGTTGGCAGTGCTTAATTACAGGCTAATGTTGACCGGATAACCATGAAAGAAATAGCTCTTTATCACATCCAAGAGTGTATCGTATAATCGTTCTGGTGTCTGAGATCAGATGCAAAAAATAAGAGGTTTTTCCTTACCTTTTCCATCCGCCTCTATGTTGAAATCGGTCTTACACCCCCTTTGACACAATACTTTTGATCAAAGAGGATGTACAACTAAATATTTTATAGTTAGCCAATAATAATAACAATAATAATAATAAATAATAATAATTATAATAACCGCGTACTCAATTGGAAAATAAATCAATATTAGCCAAGTGGGGTCAAGGTTAATTAATACTTCTTGTATCAGTTTAACATAGTGTTAACTTCAGTCTGCATTGTAAAGACAGACGGGGGCTGCGACGTAAATAAACAAAGATCGACCTAATGGTTTGTCGGCATTGAGTAGCGCGTCTCCCGCTGGTTATGGTTAAGAGAAGAGCACTGTAAGCTCGAGGATAAACAGACAATTAGACCAGGTGAATAAACTTGTTTAGGGGTGTTAATTACACGCTTAACGCAAACAAAAGCTATGTAAAAGAATGTCATTTACCCCTGGCTTTAAGAATCAATCCAGGTTTTACATTTCGCCTCACAATCTTGATTTTAAGTGACGTCCTCGGAGTTTTTTCCCCCAACACACAGCTTTCTTTATGTTTGGACTTACCCACTGTAAAACATGCACCTCGCGTAAATCGTTATGCAAACAATCACACCATATACCACACACTTTGAACAGGCCTTTTTAAAAAATATTTTCTGTTAAGCTCCCTCTCCGCCACTTGGTAAGCCGAGAAGGTTCTGAACAGAAGCATGGCCAACGTGGAAATACCGCGAGTTATTTCCAGTCCAAGAAGCTTTCCAACTGGACCATTTCAAGTGCCACTTGGAATTACTTCACCAGAGTTTCATATGACAGCAGAGCAAACAGGTTTGATCCAAAGACATAACCTGTTCTAACGCCCCCAACAAGATCATCACCCCTACCTCCAAGAAACGCACACTACCTCCTTCGATATAAGCAAACACTTCAGACAGCATCCAGGGGACGACATCAACTGATTGATACTACGTAGTGTGTTACAATAAAATATTCTAATGCGTTAGTTAACCAGGGTAAGAAAACTACAGTGTATTCCCCCCCCCCCCCCAAAAAAAAGTTAATGTTTTAAATTCCTTGGTGGCTTTGTATAAAAGTCAGTTCGAGGATTATCTCAGGTATATGGAGGGAAGATATTACATAAATTCCTGAATATTCTTTTTAGTGCGTTTTTTGTTTTCCATAACAGTCTTATTGTTCGCTGCTGTGTGAATCAACACACTATGTAACATGAAGCTCTGTCCGCGTGGACACTGCTAAATAAGGACAAATATAAGATAATATATAAGATAAATAGATGATAAACCACATCGGATCGGCTGCATGGCCTGAGCGGAATGTCAAGATAATTTAGTGTGTGTAATACTTCCTAGTATTTAGTGACCATAAATTATTGTAATTTCTTAACTACTAGATTCCCTTGGAGAAAAGCGCACACAGGTCGTTAGAAGTATGATATATTTCAGGGTATTTTACGCGGTGATGGTGGCAGTGAAATATAGTAAAATATTTGTTAAAATATTGTCCGCTCCATTTGAAATAATATTGCTATTTTCTAAATATTGTTAAAAAGTAATTCCAATGATGGCTAAAATTCTGCATTTTAGCAAATACGACTTCTAAACAAAAAGTCTGAGAATTTAGGGATAGGTGGACACTATAGCCGTTCAGAAGGGTCCGCTGCAATACAAAGTAAACTATACATTATTTTAGGAACCTAACTGTACAAGCTATAACAGCCTCAAACGCCTTCGTCCTACCAATAATAATGAATATTGCTAATTGGAATGAATCAGTCTGCTATTACTAAAATAGTTGACTCGAATTCAGCGGAGGAGCACGATGACATTATCAGTGGCATAACGGACCAGAATGAGCTCAACTCTCTTCCCTCGCCGAATTAAAAGTGCTCAGACTCTACAAATACGACGAAACTATGCGCAAATCATGTGTGAATTGACTCGGTTAGGAGCCTTGTATTCAAATGTGTATTGCCGTGTTCCTGCTTGGCCCATTCGGCACCCCCGCAACCTCTTCCCCCTCCCTTTCCTCTTTCCTACATATCTTCTTTAGCCTTAACGAGCCTCGTTAAGATCGCAATAATATTCCACCCTCTAATTGCTCATTCCATTCAACAAATAGGCCAGCATTGGCTTTTACTCCATGCGAGCCGGTTTAGAGGGAGGGTAGTGTTGAGATTGGGGTTTCTGATAACCCCCCGTGCGTACAGCAGAAGTGGTGAAAGCCTCTACGTACTGGCTAATGATTGGCACGCTTGACAGTGATTGGCAGGGCTGCCATGACAACCTTACAACGACACCAAGAAGACCAATAGAAAAGCGAAACAAAATGTTTCAATGCTACACTCACGGTGGATTTAGGGGAGATATTATGAGGCTGGTGTCATTAGGCGATAGCTATTGAATCATTCAATCTTTACTCGTCGTTTCTTTTCCTTGATAATTTTCTTTCTCTCTCAGGTCATTCCATGGTTTTCAGATCCCCTTTAGAGCTTTATCCCTCCCATTTCTTCCTGCCAAACTTCGCTGATCGCCCTTTGCTCTTGGCGAGCAGCGCACCCAGCACCAGGTCTCCAGAAGACTTGTCAATGTTTCAGCTACCGACCCTCAACTTCTCTCCGGAGCAAGTGGCGAGCGTCTGCGAGACGCTGGAAGAAACCGGAGATATCGAGCGCCTGGGACGCTTCCTATGGTCTCTGCCCGTTGCACCGGGGGCGTGCGAGGCGATCAACAAGCATGAGTCTATCCTCCGAGCTCGCGCAGTGGTCGCCTTCCACACAGGGAATTTCAGAGACCTTTACCATATCTTGGAAAATCACAAGTTTACCAAGGACTCCCACGGCAAGCTGCAAGCAATGTGGCTAGAAGCGCACTACCAGGAGGCCGAAAAACTGCGCGGTCGCCCGCTAGGACCAGTCGATAAGTACAGGGTACGAAAGAAGTTTCCCCTGCCCAGGACCATCTGGGACGGGGAGCAGAAGACTCACTGTTTCAAGGAGCGGACACGGAGCCTGTTAAGGGAGTGGTACCTTCAGGATCCATACCCTAACCCCAGCAAGAAAAGGGAACTTGCTCAAGCCACCGGACTCACACCTACACAAGTCGGGAATTGGTTTAAAAATCGGAGGCAGAGAGACAGAGCCGCCGCAGCGAAAAACAGGTCAGTTGGGTTTTTGTTCTAAAGTCTTCGGTAAAATAATAGTACGCACGAAATAAAATAATAATGACTTTCGTATTTTTTGTTTTCGAGAGGTGAAAATATTTGCAGATCGTAGTCGGATTTAATAACGAGCAGTACGGGATTTTAGAATGTGGAAAAGGGGACGGTGGAGGAAACACGTAAAATGTACACCGTGGGTTACATAGGAGGCGGGTAAAAGCTCGGCGACATTTTTGTCTTTATTTCAAATGTAAACAGACACTGCCGCATGGAAATGCTTTATAAACGCGGGGTTTTCTGTCCACAACACAAAAAAGTAACACAAATAGATGCTAAGCACAAAAAGAAACATTTCAGCAATTATTTAAAAAATCCGCAGCCAAGCGATCAGTTTTAGTGTGCAGAAAACAAGCAAGTGATGATACACTTACATTTGAAAAGAATATTTAATCGTGGCAGAAAATGCTCCAATTTGAACTGAAAATGCATGAATCAACGTGTTGAATATTGCAATAATTGATTTTGTATAAATGAGAACCAAAAACAAAATGTGGCTTTCTATTAAATTACCACATGAATTTCAGCCCTGGCATTTTCGCTATCTGGTATTAAAATCACACAATAAGCAATGATGTTTTATCTTATCTCAACAAGGGTAAGTTTTATGTAGACCTCTAAATTACTTACCTAAAATACTTTCACTGTAATAGCAATCAAAACAAAATGGAGTGGACTGTACAGTATATTTTGATAAACGTCACTTTGAAAAAAAATACATAGGCCTATGTTTCACCATTTGAATGTATATAAATACTTCCTGAAAATATAGCAGAATAAGGGCCTAAATCTGTGCTTTATCAAGGCACAAAAGTACAGAGGCAGAGGTATTTTGTTTTCTGTGTGTAAAATGGTTACACCGCACGAGACATTAACACTATACGCATACATTTAAAATAGACACAGAATAATACAAAATAGACATTTATAGTATTTTATATTTTGATAATTACTACTATTAGCTACAATATTTGGTTTCTCACTCAAGCTGGAAAAACAGAATTAAAATTTTAATTCATTTTGTTAATCATTAAATTATTTGAATCATTTTATAACAACTGTCAGAAATTGTGCAAAAAGAAAAACTGTAAGTTATACACAATTCCTTGGTTTACAGCGTGACTTGTTTAATGATTGTTAATATTGAAATATTTTTCCAATAAACATAGGTGGGCATTTTGTTAATCGCACTGAAGTACACTTAGGAAGTACGTATACGTGTTAGATTTGAAACGTTTAGCTATTTGCCGTAATCCCATTGGGTTATATAACACAGCAAAGCAAATGCTGAAGTGACTTCACGTAAAGTTGCCATATCAGGATGATAAAATCTAACTCGTTATACAATTCCATTATTACCAAAAAGGTACGAACTACTTTAGTGTGGCACACCCCTGTTAAACCGCAATTACTGTAAATGATAATATATACGATACAAAAATGTAAAAAAAATAATAGAAAATAAGTAGCTTAAAAGCTATATACGTTTATGTAACGTAGCACTGGAGCACTGCTGTAATTACAAAAAAACCGTAGGCCAATAGTTTGCATCCCGTGTAGTGTTTGTTTTTTCCTGGATATCTGCTTGTTGTTTACCCTGCTTTTTACTCTCTATGGTATGGTGTACACATCTTTGTACCTTCCCAGAGGGCTTACACGACGACTCGGCATAAGAAGGGTTAAGCACGTACATGACACGGTGCTAGCAATAGTCAGAAGAAGGGAAGAGTGACTCTTTTGCGGAGGGATACATCGAGATGTGTTTTAATTGCGATGTTATTTTCTTGTTTTAACCAGGCTCCAGCATCAAGCAATAGGGCAGAACGGCATGCGCTCTCTGTCAGAGTCCGGGTGCACTCCGCACAGCTCGGCCGAATCGCCATCAACTGCGGCCAGTCCGACTACCAGCGTATCAAGTATGACAGAGCGAGTTGAAACCGGCACCTCCGTGCTTTCAGTAACATCAAGTGACTCAGAATGCGATGTATGATACAGAAGACCAATATTAACAGGGAATACGGACCTGAAAAGACTATTAAATATCGGGGAAGAAAAGAGGACCAATTGGTTTAACTATTAAAAGAGATAGAAGTACGTCTTTTTCAAGCGCTTTCAAAAGGACCCACGACTTCCCCTAACCCCCACACTACTTGCATGATAATTTTTTTTGTATCTGGGAAAAATACTCTTTAAGTTCAATATTTTTTACAAGGATGGCCGAGAAGAGGGAATTACCAGAACCCGGTGTTTATCACATTTTTGGTCTATATCTGTTTTAGCCCAAGTGATGACGCTCAGCCAAGACGCGATCCTGTTTTATTTTATGTTCATCAGACAATCATTTGAGTCGTAAGCACCTTTTTACAAACACTTCTGTCACTGCCTGTGGGGTACTGGTCAAATGTGGAATCGAATAGTTATGACTGTAACAGATTTTTATTTTTATTTCAAGATTTTATATTGAATTATGTATATCTTAAATAATGCGATCATTCTCCCAGTCTGTAATATATGTGTAGAGATATGCTTGTAAATAATATTCGCTCTCCTTATTCGTTTGCTTTTCTATCCTTCTTCACTTTTGACTTGGTGTTCCTTCATAAAAAAAATATTTGTCAAATTGTAAGACGAAGTGCTCTAGGTTTTCGTTCGTTTGTTGGTTTGTTTCATATTTTAATTGGGATAATGACGCTAGGCAACCATCGAGTGTTATCGGTCACCTTTTATGCAAAATCAGTTAATTACGAATTTGGAGTATTTTCTCATCGACGTATTCAGTCACTTCCGTGCTCGCTTAAGGCGCTTATTAATCAATGTTTCTTTACCTGCGTGTTTATGTTTATGTACAAATTTCTAAATCAAATACAGTATTCCATTTTCTTATATAATTTGTAGTATGTCTTTTTGTCCTTTACAAAAAAAAACTTGACTGTATGTAGCCTAGTTATCGCAGACCCACCGATTAATTACATACCTTACATTACATATAGGCCTATATTCCTGTAAAGCTCCCATCGAATGCAATGAACACCAAAACGTAATTTTTTAGCAAAATGGACGGATGGATATGTATATATTATATATAATATGCATATCTGCTGATGTGACCGTGTTAAAATCCCAGCGTCGCGATACTGCTTAGATGAAGCTCTTTTTTGTTTATAGTTGCCAGTGAATACAGAAATTAAGTAAACGCGCCATTAAATAGACTAATCATCGCGGACTCCTCCCCTCCCTCAGTCTCCCATTGTGGAAAACAGAAAGAGTCTTTCTTCTTCGCAAGGCCAGTAGTGTTCTAAACTCCTCGTGACTAAAAAAAAATCTATTTCCGTTTTAGCTACTCTGGCCTTATAATGAGACACACACGTATCTAACATATATACACACAGACTTTTTAAGGTAAATGCAAGCACAAGGACAGCAGGCAGGCCCACTATATATAAAGAAGAAAATTATTTGGCTTCATATAAAAAGCGTGGCACTAATTGCCCAAAGTATCTTTTAATAATGTCAAAAAAAGACAATGTACAGGCCTCCAATACCGATGCTGCTCGCTTTTTGAGAAGCACAATATACTATTAGAAAATATGTACATTTTAAAAACCATGTAATTAAATAGGATAAAAAAATCTATTAACAGATATAATCTAACATGCTAAATTAGCAGAACATTGCGATCTTGTGCGACGGCTGCAAAAGCTTGATGAAAAAAGCTTATGCACTCCGTGGTCATTCCGACACCGGCATACAGTTAAATTGAACGAATTCTATTTTCACCTCTGATGCTTAGAATTTTATAATTTAGAATGCTTATATTGTCACCATGGCCGCTTGAGCTTGTCCTTACTAACTTTATTAAGTGCTTATAGGCAACTCTCCTCGGTACAGCAATAATGATGCAGAAGTAGGACGTGAAATAATCCATAAATGTAGAAACCGAAGGGAGTATCAATATTTTGCCATTTTATCCTTATTCGGCTTAAATTTACAAATCCCGTGTAAATTCAGTTACAAATTCTGTAGTTCGATAGGCCTAATTATTCTAGTTTGTTGCGCCTGAATCAATCCAGAAAATAATCTAGGGTAGGCCTACTTGGTTTACTAGTGATGCTACGCCGATTGTCATAATTATGCATACTGTGCTCTCCTACAAACTGTTTACGTAGACGTGAAGACGGAGATTTAAGCCGACAACGTTAAGCCAAACTACTTTTTCCAACTTTGAAAGATCACCGGGTTCCTTGCCCCAGGCGCATGCGCATGACAAGTGCGTACTGTTTCATATTTATTACTTGGACGCGAAACATTTCTTAAGCTGCCCAGTCTCGGTGTTGCCCCAATTAAAATTACTCACATTCGGTGTACCATAAAAGTATGACAAGCCCGAGATGATCATATTACCAATAGCGCAAACAACAATGGCAGATGATAACAACGTGGCATGCGGAAATCACAGAGGTTAATTGTAGCTGAAATAAATCTGTATTTAAGCCCTTTTGCTCCCAACTCCATCTGCACGGGAAAGATAGGCCCTATCACGAGGACGGAGCCAGTGGATCCCGCTGACCCCCCATGACTGATTCTTATCGCCACCTCCGAGAGGTTCCTAGTTTACTGGGCCACAACAGTCCGGACCTTGATTAAGATTAAATTAATCGGAAATCCAAGCGCATTTGTTTTATCAATAAAGGGGACACTACCACGTGATTAAACAGATGGCTGCAAACTAATGTTACATTTTTTCCAGCATAATTAATGTCGTTAATCCTTTAATCTTGTGTGTCGGTCACTTAAGAGTGCTACTTTTAAAGCTACGGTATAAAGAAATACAGGAATTATTACTACACTAATGAAACAGCTACGAGCATTAAATGCATATACGCAGCTGGGTCATCCTATAAAGTTATTGAACTTTATTTGAAATAAGTTGAAGCATAAAGTGGTGTTATCCACAGCGGCCAAAGTAAGGTGTGCTTTTGGTTACTTAAGTGTATTTTTGTAGCTGCTCTAAATATTTGCTTTACAGCACTTGCCGATTGTTAAGTACATCTGAACATTCTGCTGAAGGTACATGTTCATGAGCTGTCTGGTCAAATATATCATAAAACAAAGAAAGTTTGTGAGCGCTAGTGGCTGTGTGTGATACTTACATATGAATGGGGACAGAAAGTAAGCGAGAATGTGAGACAAGTACAATGACAATGGACAGATTTGTTTTTTTCCCCTTAATATCTGTATGTCTGTCGCTTATAGTGCGTGTGTCAAAAAACAGCAGAATGGATTATTTGTCCTATTCCCATAACCTTACGCTAGGCAGACGAGAGCTATGTGGCCGCTGCCTGCAGTGAGGGAGTCGAGCGTTGCCCTGTTTTTTCTCTGATTTCATCGGTTAACTGAACACAACTTTTCTATTCGTGTGTATTCATGCAGCTCTCAAAGAGCGCCAGTTCCCTCTGACCTGGATTCAGCGCGGTGTTCAGCCTCATACTGCAGTCGGTCTCTGCAAGACCCGGGCCTGTTCGCTTAACGCTAGTTATTTAACATGCAGCTGCCAAAAAAGGTAGGATGTCGCACTTAAAACATAACAGACCGGCTATTTGGCGACGCACGTTACATTTTAGCCACTCGAACAATAAGAAATTGCTCATTATTTGCTCCGATACTATTTTATGCAGCAGTTGTGGCGTTTTCAAACTTTGATTTTTTACTGTAATTAAAAAGTATATATGACCTGTTTGTCAGTGATTCCACAGTAGAATAATGTACTTGCATTCCTTCTTGACAGGTGCAGCATAGTTTATACACTGCCAATCTTAATTTTACGCAATGATTAACTGCAGTAGGTATTTATATTGCATGTCATAGATGACGTTGTGATGGCTGCTTAGAAAAACAATGGCGAGGAACCTGACTCAGTTATTAAAATAATAATTTTATTCTGCTCATGTCCTTGAATAAAAAGTCATTGAATACTACGAACTATACATTAGTTTTTTTTCCTTTTGAATTTTACTACACCATTATGTTAAATCTACATGATTTCATAGACTTGCATGTGCGTGAACGTGCCTGCAAACGTACTTCCCCAACCCACAAAAAGTAAAATATATAGTCGTGGAACAGTAGAATATTGAACAACAGACTTGAACCACATTAGTTGGATGAATTGCTGTATCGAAGAACTGTATGGAAGACCAGTGGGATTTAAAACTGTAATTCTATTAAATAGCAATTGAAGGGTCACGAGCCCCAATGATACAGGATCAGAACAAAGTAAGCCGGCCGTTTGAACGTTAATTTGGGACCAAGCAGATGGCATGATAGAGCGTCTCGGCCGCCTACCGATTTTAGACCGGTCACCACACGGGAAAACCGTCTAATGCAGATTAATAACATTAAACAACACTGTCTTGAGTATAGGCAGAAACCGATGGTGTCCAGTACTTAGCTTCCTCACCTAAGCAAGTAAGGCAATATACATTCTGATAGCATGGTATCAAAGAGTTGAGGATCACCTGGTAATCTGTTCGCATATATTAAGTCACGCGCATCTGCCCCATACAAAATTCTTAGGCAGATATTGAATACGGACGATCTATTTCCAAGTGCTAACGTAAAAATATTAAATCCAAATGAACTAACAATAAACATAATCTGTATGATATTTCTTATGTTAATTTTAGATACATATTCAGTAAGGAAATAACTGAATTTATTACGCAATACAGGCATTGCCATCTTGGGGTCAGGTTAATGGTTGTTCAGTGGCTATACGTCTTGAAATGACATATATCATTTGTGGCAGGTTGTAAATGTTTTATGTGACTAATGAATCTAAGTAATGCAAGTTACCGCTTTTGTACAAGACATTTTTGGGTAGATTACGGAATGTCTCACTGACAAATACTCACAAATTTAAGAAACTTGTTGTACGGGCATAATAAAGGAGTATGCCACAGTCTATTCTATAATCGACCGAGTTTCAATTCCTTTCAGAAAGATTCGTATTCAGAGCTCGTCGCTCTGATTTACACGTTGCTTCTATTTTTAGCGACCAAACACCACAAAGTTCGGTACTAGACGCACAAATTTTGGCTCAATTAATTAGATGTCATGAAGAATTTATTAAAACAGACCATTTTTATTCAGAAAAAAACTCCAAATTGCCCCACAAAAATACACGTTCAGGTTCCAAAATAACATAAAACAAACCCTTTAACATCAGACACTTAATGTCAGGGTATACAACTTTAGGCTAAAATTAATATCCTGTTTCTAGCAGGTACGTCGGAAAATAAAATAAGCCGTCAATGCACGCAAGTATTGCGTGTGTCTGTGTCGTTGCCATTTTAAAACTATGATAATACATACGATCTTCAGTACAAATAATTTTATTAGCAAAATGTTATGTCTGCAAAACCCGAAGACGAAGAGACGTCTTATGGAAACAAAACAATAAAAACAATCACAAACGCCTTTGAAAAACACTGTTATAAAGGCAAATTTGTCATGTTAGGATACACATATTTATGTTTTGTTAGTTTTAAGCTTACATCCACATAGATGTATCTAGTGTTTATATAGGTTACGTTTAGATAATGTTTACACAGAGCAGTATTAAGTAGTGCCATAATTCTGTCATGTCTAGAGCAAATATATATATGAATTCAAATTCCACCTACAGTTTTATTCGAAGTTATCGATTATTTTACACAACAATGATATCAGCAATAGGCGATAGGAACTGTTCATAATCGTTTCGGGTTGTGACAACAGCCCTGACATGTTTCCGTAAATAACAATCGCAGGTATCTGTCACACATAAAGTGTTCATGTACACTCCGAGAATAAATTATATATATGAAAAAAAAACTTTAATTAAGCAAGACATTATTTTCTGCAATTCTTGAAAACAGATTGAGTTGATACCGTAAAGCAAAGCCTACAATATAGAAATCGTACGCCCAGGACGCGGTTCGTCGTGTTATTGTGGGTATTTGTACAGCCCGGCAAACACAGCAGCTAACCCCCTTCACCTACAGCCCAGAGTGTCAATGCCACACAGAAGAGAGAGACGGAGAAAGGCGGAGAATGCGCGCCTCAAAGGAGAGGGAGGGGGTTCGGGTGGAGAAGAGAGCGAGAGAAGAGGACCGAGTTCCATCTCGTCTCATATACCTAAACAAAATGTGGAACTTGTCTGTTTGAAATCTGGCTTGCCCCTGGTTTCCCTGCGCTCCCGACTGCCGCCCGCTTCGGCTCGGCCTCCTCAATTAGCGCCGCTCCCGCTGGAGCCCCGCTGCGCGAGAGAGGTCGCCCCCCGAGCCGCCAATAGTCCTCACCACCACCTACAGCGACTCTGCCCAACAATCAGGAAACCATTTAGAAATTGACTCATTCTGTAAATAATCTTTGACGTCCTAACAAAGACGCCATTCGAGAAGAGTTTATTGGCAAGAAACCATTTAAACAGATGTCATGTTAGCTTTTCTTCGGCGTTTTGGTGACACATCTCCCATATGAATTGGCGATTGTTTTGCGCTCAGTCAGTGAACGCTCTGCGCCATTGTCTGACTGGAGGAGAGTTCCAGCCGAAATGAGTCCCTTTGCAAGCATTCAGAGCGCCGAGGTGGACCCGGCCACACACCCCAAAACCACTCACCCGAGGCCGAATTTCCAGCGACAGATTGCCAGCCAATTGAAGGCAATGATTACTTCTTTATTTCCCTCCGAATGCAGAGAAGTTAAGACATGTAGTTTACACGACGCTCCGATAAGCATCTTTCTTACAAAGAGGCAATGTGGTTTATTCTCCTGCAACAGTATTTTCCTCTTTTTTTTTTTACATCTTTGCTTTTTGAAACATTGTAGGAGCGGATTTGTGAGTGTATGTTACTTATGACAGGTAGGATTGGACTTGCACATTTTTCTCGCGCTGGGCCTCCCCTTAGCATTGTGTTTGCGGCTTTAAGTTGAAGAAAACAAGGTAAATAAATACAGCCGTATTTTTGCACTTGTGAGAACAAGATGGTGTACTTAATTCTGGTCTTAGAATTATCTTATTAATTATAAAAATCTCATAATCTAATATATATATAGTTATGGTCACGTGCATTTATATTTCCGTCATCCGCACTCATAAAAAGTTAAAAATTAGCACAAAAACTCGTGGGATATAAGGATAACTGATAATAGCAGCAAAACTGTGGTGTCAATAAATTACATTCTAAAGCTCAAAAACAGGAACAGAGTAAGATTATGCTGCTGTAAGATAAGGTAAAGGGGTTATACCGGTCTGACAAAATTAACCATTAAAACAAAATGTTTTGTATCGATTGCTTTAAGTAAACTGCAAGTCTTTTTTCTTGAGACAAGTGTATAGTAACATGTCTGAAATCAGTAGTGATGAAAACATGTTATTGATTATATAATTTTTTTCCCAATGTCTAAATTAATTTTTAAGACTACCATACTGGCTTTCATGTGAGGAACGAACTACTCAAAAAGTAAAATAAATGATTGACGGTTAAGTCTGGAAAACATTTGATTGTGCATTGAATTTAATAAACACTTTGAAAGGCACAGTCTGTAATAAGTTGTAATGGTTATTTTCCGTAGATATACCCATTACGTGACTTGTAACTTGAAATGTTATTAAAGAGTTTGACACGAATCTGAGTTTTTAAAAATTAATATAACTTCCGTATAGTCCGCATAACCTCTCATTGCGTCGACGCAGAAGACGCCGGGTCGGAGCAGCGCTTTTTAGGGGTTCGGGTGAGATTGAAAATATAGTTCAATACGGTTTCGCGTAATTCTACTGCCATCTAGTGGTCGGTTTCTTGAAAAAAAAATCTGACAATAAAAAGTCGACGAAACTAATAACCAAGGCTGCACAGTTACGATTACGAAGGTAGTCGAGTTTGTCATTAAAACTTACTATCATAACGTTACAAATAAGTTCCGATTCTCTAGTGTACTCACTCTCAATGTCAGACTTATACAGTTTGTTTCATAAGTAATAAAGAGAAAACATAGCAGCATATTCAACAGTCCATGTCTCCCGAAACTGAAGGGCGGAGCGCCGGTGTCACCTTGAAGTAGCTTTGGTCGTTTCCAAAGTGCCCGGTATAGTGCATTACAGCAAACCATGCAAACGTCACGCAAACCACTCTGCGTTTTAATTCAAATCAAGCGGCCTAAGTGGAGTCTGACTCGAAGTGTAAATTTTACGATGGGAAATGAAAAGTTAAAACGTGCCCCCCCGCCCTCACGCTCCAGTTAATGTCTGATACAGTGTGTGTATGTGTGTGTGTGTGTGGGGAGGGGGGGGGAGGTTAGTGCAGTACAAGCGCAATATAAATGTTTTATCATTTGAAAGTTCAGTGATGTCGGAACACTGAACTGTATTTCCATTTGTGCGAGATCAACGAATAAAACTCCGCCGAGTGTAACGGAATACTAGTTCCCTTGTTAATTTTTCAACACTGATACCCAGAGTATCCGAGCATACAGTGAGAAAATCTAATGGGCTCGCCAAAGGAGCCAAAAGCCGGAATGGCGCACTCTAAATGGAGAATAAAGTACACTTACGGATACAGGAAAAAAACATTAATCAAAGTCTCAAAAGAGGAGAGGCAAGTGGCTGTGCACAACGATATGTTTCTTTAAAAAACATTTCCATGCTCGTATTTAAAAATGATTCTGACCTCCTTATATTCGTAAAAGAAAGAAAAATAGACATGCCTTCAAAACTCTGATTTCTCGGAAATGTCAGGTAAACGGTACTATATGTAGGCCTGTGTACTGCACAGCTATTAACTTGCAGGACTTGTCCTTTAAATACATTTACTTGCATGGCGCTTGTTTTTTTTCACCTAGCTCCGTTTAATCGTAAGGTGAAATATGTAGGCCAATTTTAGTGTCGTTGTTAGCCAGTACAGACAGCTTGTTTTAGATTACAATGTATTTCAATGAAAAATAAAAGTTCACGGGACACTGAAAAGCAGTACGTTTATAAGTATGTTTTATTATGAGTTACTCCGAAAAGTCTCCTATTTTGAGACAGTTTGCGTCAAAACATTAAGGATGCGACTCGTCTAATTACAACATCAAAGGCCTAGTTTAAGCGTGGTTTGTCGATCCAGGGCGTTTACTGAACGCTTGGACGTTTGTTATATGTTTTTTATATAATAAACATAATTCTGTGATTTATGTTTAGGTAACAAGACCTTCCCCATTCATAAAAATGACTCAAACACTGGATGGTATTGTTATTATATTAAATGTAAAAACGAGACGGTGACATTTTCATTGACAGGCCGGTGTGCCTGCGAAACGCAGGTTCGTGCAAGAAAATAAAATAATATTAACACTATGAAAACGGCCTCTTGTCAGAGTTCGGCTTCGGTGCCGTTTGCCATCCAGTGTGGCGGAGCCATTATCTAGATAAAGAGTCAACGAGGCCTTTCCTTTATATTACGGCTTCCTCCTTTGCTCCTGGCCGATATTTAACCTTTTTCCAGCGAGTCTCTTTGTATTTCACAACAATGGCTGCGTCTCCCCCGCTGGATTTTAGGTTGCTATAAAAAGCGTACTTACCAAAAAAAGGCTCTTCCTTTCTTTAGAAATGTCTCAAGTAGGACCAGCCAATTCCACGACAAGTACTTCAGACATTTCGCTATGATTTGGACAGGAGCGCCCTGGATTAAGCAGCAGATGAGAAAATGGTTTGGCGTTTTTTTTTTTTACAGCAGTAAATTTTAACCCCAGTTCTACAGAAGCCTTTAAACGTGTCGTAAAATTTCTGCTCTGTATCTTGCGTATATTTGAGTGGAATTGAGCAGCGAAAGCACAGAGCGTCTATACGTTAGATCCTCTGTGGAGTCTGTAGTTTAACCTTTGGAGGTGTGCAGCAATCAATGCTGTTTTTTAAAATTATTATTATTGTAAATATTGGGAGGCGTATTCAATGTAGCATAGAAGGATCCATTCACACCAAGACAGGCCTGCGAGCTGGTTATGTTCCATATATGTGTACCATGATCCCAACAAAACCATTTAAAACCGGAAATTCCGTGTTCCTCTGAAGAATGTCTATGATCATATGTTATGGATGAAATTGCACACACGCACGTGAAAGATAAAGGTCTTCAGTTTTTATTTATATAATCTGAAAAATGAGACTCAGTGCATTAGCAAAAGTAATCTATCAGTCGAATTATGAAGAGAAGCATAAAAAACTGGCAACATCATCGTTGTAATAATCATTTAACCTCTCCTTCCATCTACCCCTTATTGTGCTATCGAATCCTCCTAGAGATGGATGTTCCCTCAGCGGCCTTTTCAAGGAAGCTCTGAAGGACTCGCAGCTTCCTCATGGCGGCCCGCAGCTCGCTCACCAACTGCCTGAGGAAGCTTTACATCAAACTGAAGGCACGGTCCACAGTTCTGGTCAGAGCTATGTAAACTAGATCTGCAAGATAAAGGTGATTCACGCACACGTCTTTCTGCAGTCCTCAATATCCGAAATGTCAGAAGGGTGGAAGTTGGTAAGTTGCTTATGCTATGGGATTAAAGATGTTAGGTAACTATATAATAAAGTACAGAATGATAACCTCATGCTTAAACTATTCACACTTAAATATTATTGCCACAAAACACTATAGATGGGATACAAGTTACCAAGGTGCTTATCCTGATCCATCTGGGATAACTGCTTATCCTAGGTGAAGGGTCACAATGAGCCTGGGTCCTAACCGAGGAAGCTGGGACACAGATCAGTTAAATTTACTTTTATAGAGCACCTTTCACAGCACAGTTTCCCCAACTTACAGACATGAAAGGAAGGCAGAATGAGCAGGGGATACCCTGGACTGGCGTTTCCCAGCTCGGTCCTTGGGGACCCCCAGACAGTCCATGAACCGGGAGCTGGGTTAGGAAATGCTTATCACGACAGAATGCCAGCCCATCGCATCGCAGGGCACACGCTCTACGAACAATTAAAAGCCAGAGAGAAATACTACTTAAAAACATTAGCCTTTAAATCTATGCCTCAATTTGTTAGATGTAATGACACACGCATGCACACCGTTCCGCTCATTAAACCGACACAGATACACTTTCGCTTTCATTTCTATGGGAAAAACCCTAATCCCAACCCTTAACCATAAGTAACCAACCCAAATACAAGACTTTTGGCATTTTTACTTTTTTGATTGCATTCACAGATTTTTATAAAACTGAGGTTTTCCAAATGGGGACCTCAAATCATGATCCTCAAATGTGATCTATGCAACCCCCCCCCACATACACACACCCTCAAAGAGGGCAAGAAAAATTTTGAACCCTGAACCCTGGAAATGTGAGCCAGCTGTAGTATCCACAGTGCTTCCAGCCTTCATTCAAATTTATTGCAAAACTATCAAAAGTTAAATAAAAGATAAAAAAAATAAAAGCATGTGTTCATAGAAAAGTAGCATGTGTCAAATAACTCATTACTTCATGCAATATCCAGAAACATAGAGGTATTTGGCCAATTTACACAACAACACACAAATGGTAACCACTGAATAGTACCCATAAGTAGAGTGTGGTCTATTTTGCAGTTTATGGGTGAGTAGTGATGGATGGGAAGTAGAGGAGGATAGGAAGTGAAGGAAAAAGGTTTTTTTTTTACTGAAGAACAAACAGAGATGGTGAGAACAGAGAAATTTTGACTGTAGACAACTTGTTTACACCCCTTACTGTCCTGTAGGACATTTGCTTATTATTTATTGAGGTGAAGTGCTTTGTCTCGGATACAAAACCAGTGATCTAAGGAAACTGCCAGGCTTCATATAAACGTGCCACTTCTTCATCTCCTGCTGACAGAGGTTCCCTGTTAAAATCACTGCTCTCCACTTTGACAGTAGATATGTTAGATTTAAGTGCACCTTTTTCCTGGTTTACATCAGCGCCGTGCGTCAGTCTTTGTGTAATCTTTGCGACCCTGTATTCTTTCAACCAAAGCAATGGCAAACAGACCCAGCCAGGACTGACAGGAACTGGCAATGAGTGAGACTGTGTGTACCTCTCTAGAAATGTGCTGACAATCGTACTTTTCCTAATATCTTCATGCAAATGTTTTGTTTCATCCCACCCCCCAAAAAAAAGGCAGTAGTCGCTGAATATGTGTACCCCTGAGACCCTGTAGAAATGTGTGATATGCTAGGAGCCCTAGATGTGAAGGGGATCTTTGGGTATGTGCATCTACAAGGAAAATTACATTTTCGGTGATTAGTACCACAGCTCACCACCAGAGGTCATTTAAATATCCAAATTCCGAATGGTTTTGATGGTTCCAGATATTAGGTATTAGCAATGGCGGATCTACGGGGTAGCAGCTGCCATCATACTCGTCATATTTAATAATTAAGTTTCATTAGATTTGTCCTGACTTTAACATATAATCTTCCGAGCTCAGGGTATCATGTAGGTTACCCCTCGAGTCAATGATGGTTTGTTCCACTTTAGCACGGTCTCTCCTTCCTTTCCTTTCTGCAAACCGTACGACGCATACGCTTCAATTTTTATAGTACTTGTTTGCTGTCAAGTACAGTCAAAGCAAAAATCAAAGTATTCATTTTTATATCAATTATAAGTAATATAGCACATTATTAAAAATAACTTGAGCCAAAAGAAGTCAAAAATGTAGAACATAAATTGTTTTGTGTGCACATTAACATTCTCAGAAGTCTTTATTTTGTTTAAGTATTGAATTTGTTCTTTTTGGAATACACAGAAGATTTATTAAATGTACATTTATGTATATGGAATTTAGCCAACAGGAAAAACAAATTACGGAGTATTTTTTTTATTTATTTATTTTTCCTCTTATCACTCTTTAAAGGTAAGTAAAAAGTCACCACAGACATTAATTTAAAGTCAAGTACCCCCGACCAAAATTGTGAATACATAACAAACAATATATTCAGACATGGTTACAAAAGTAGCATTTGGTATCAAAGTCTTAATTTCAAAAGGGTCTGTCTACAGAACGTGCACTTAGCCATCTGCACGCTCAGCCACAGCAGGAAGTGCAATCGGGCAATCGTTTCCTATTTGCTAAGTTAGTGCTAATAAAGTGTAAAAATGGTACGTTTTCGAGTTGCTGTCTTGCCAATTACGAACCATATGAAATATTCTTAATCATGTTAACATGTGTATGTTTATGTTGTTTGGCTGGCCGTTGTTGGTTTATTTAAAATGTTTAAGATTTTAAATACTAGACCAGGTTAATCAAACTAAATGCTCGCATGTTATTCTTGTAATTATTAGCATCGTGGCCGTAGCGTAGCGAGAGCACTGATGGTCAGACCCTGCTACTTTTTTTTCACTGTTATTACAAGGAACAATTAATTGTGCAACCATCATAACTCGATAACACGAGCACGCATGTGTTCCCTTATTCTATATAACCACTGTTACATATATACATATATGTATGACATATAAAATAATATTAATAAAATATGAATTGGAAAAAACAAAGAACACTGGACAGGACATCAGGAATCAAATGTTTATTTTTTCAGATAAGAGATAAAAAACGAAACTAAACAAACAAATAAGAACATCTGATTTAAATAACCCCTGTGTATGATAAACTTGTCTTGCCTTGCCATAAGGAGACCGAGAAACGTTCTCCTCAAGACCACACGAACATCTAAAAACTATATGTGGA
This sequence comes from Mormyrus proboscirostris, assembly GCA_026779585.1. NCBI lineage: Eukaryota > Metazoa > Chordata > Actinopteri > Osteoglossiformes > Mormyridae > Mormyrus > Mormyrus proboscirostris. Next base: position 98,483 of record JAODKF010000123.1, on the reverse strand, counting down.
AACTAAGATGCAATAATGTATGGCATGAAATAAATAAACTTGTAACTACACTGCTCAAAAAATAAAGGGAACACTTTTTAATCAGAGTATAGCATCAAGTCAATTAAACGTCTGGGATATTGATCTGGTCAGTTAAGTCGCAGAGGAGGTTGTTAATCAGTTTCAGCTGCTTTGGTGTTAACGAAACTAGCAACAGGTGCACTAGAGAGGCAACAATGAGACGACCCCCAAAACAGGAATGGTTAACAGGAGGAGGCCACTGACATTTTCCCTCCTTTTCTGATTCTTTTCACAAGGTTTTACATTTAGCTACAGTTCGTGTCACTACTGAGAGCATGAGGCGATACCTGGACCCTACAGAGGTTACACAGGTAATCCATCTCCTCCAGGATGGTGCATCAGTACGTGCCATTGCCAGCAGGTCTACTGTATCTCCCAGCAAAGTCTCAAGGGCATGGAGGAGATTCCAGGAGACAGGCAGTTACTCTAGATCTGCTGGCCAGGACCATAGAAGGTCCTTAACCCAACAGCAGGACCGGTATCTGCTCCTTTGTGCAAGGAGGAACAGGATGAGCACTGCCAGAGCCCTACAAAATGACCTCCAGCAGGCCACTGGTGTGAATGTCTCTGACCAAACAATCAGAAACAGACTTCATGAGGGTGACCTGAGGGCCCGATGTCCTCTAGTGGGCCCTGTGCTCATTGCCTGGCACCGTGGAGCTCGATTGGCATTTGCCATAGAATACCAGAATTGGCAGGTCCGCCACTGGCACACTGTGCTTTTCACAGTTGACCCTGAGCACTTGTGACAGATGTGAAAGGGTCCGGAGAAGCCATGGAGAATGTTATGCTTCCTGTAACATTGTTCAGCATGACCGGTTTGGTGCATGACAATGCCCAGCCTCATGTGGTGAGAGTATGCAGGCAGTTCCTGGAGGATGAAGGAATTGATACCATTGACTGGCCCCCACACTCACCTGACCTAAATCCAATAGAACACCTCTGGGACATTACGTTACAGTCCATCCAACGCCACCAGGTTGCACCTCAGACTGTACAGGAGCTCAGTGATGCCCTGGTCCAGACCTGGGAGGAGATGCTCCAAGACACCATCCGTCGTCTCATTAGGAGCATTAGCCCCGAGGTTGTCAGGCATGCGTACAAGCATGGGGGGGCGTACAAACTACTGAGAACGATTTTGAGTTGCTGCAATGAAATTTCGGCAAAATGGACTAGCCTGCTGCATCACTTTGATTTTCGGGGTGTCTCTGAATCCAGCCCTCTGTTGGTTGATAATTTTCATTTCCTTCAAGCAATGTGCCATCCTTTCATTCCTAACACTTTACCCAGTCCATTTCAGTATAGATATCCAGCAGGATTTTTTTTCCCCATTAAGATCTGATGTGTTTTCAAAGTGTTCCATTATTTTTTTTGAGCAGTGTATATAATTCAGAAATACAAATAATAAATCTTAACATACCCCAAGATCTAAGCTAGCGCTTGATTCCCCTGCGCTTCTTGTTGCGGCTGAGCGTGCAGAAGGCTGAGAGTGCACATTTTGAGCGGCTGCTGCCAGACCCTTCTTCTACATTTTGCCAGCCATACTTTAACTAGGTAAAAGTGTTGGAGCACTTTAAATGTGACCTTCTGTAACTTGTGACAAAGCATTTGAAAGGTGGACTAGTGCTGTAGTTCTTGAGACCAATTTTCTGTGGTCTTGGTCTTGTCTTGGTCTCGACTCTATTTGGTCTCGGCAATGTCTTGGTCTCGGTTTAGGTGGTCTTGACTACAACACTAAAGAATATATATGGTTATATGATGTATTTGTGAACCTATCTGGTATTTGTTTGTGTGGCTGTATTGTTTATTACAGTGGTGTTATTTGACATAATAAATCATTATTGATTTTATATAGCATCTGTCTATGGGCATTGTGTTGAACAAACATTCGTTCTATGCTATATGGTAAGTAATTTTAGTGATGTTGATATCAAAGTGTAAAGATTACAGTGAGACAATTCCAGTTTATCTATTAATGGATACAACATAGTCTATAGCATAGTTATAATTCAAATAAATTAGGTATTTTA
>JAODKF010000123.1:71727-94267 GCA_026779585.1 Mormyrus proboscirostris | reverse complement strand
TCTATGTCTGTGTGTCTGTGTATGTCTGTGAGTGTCTGTGTATGTGTGTGTGTATGTGTCTGAGTGTCTGTCAGTGTTTATGTCTGTTAGTGTCTGTGAGTGTCTGTGATTGTGTCTATGAGTGTTTGTGTCTGTGAGTGTTTGTATGAGTGTCTGTGTGTGTGTCTGTAAGTGTTTGTGTCTGTGAGTGTCTGTGTGTGTCTGTGAGTGTCTGTGTCTGTGTGTGTCTGTGAGTGTTTGTGTCTGTCAGTGTCTGTGAGTGTCTATGTCTGTGAGTGTCTGTGTGTGTCTGTGAGTGTGTGTGTCTGTGAGTGTCTGTGTGTGTCTGTGAGTGTTTGTGTCTGTGTATGTCTGTGAGTGTCTGTCAGTGTCTGTGAGTGTCTATGTCTGTGAGTGTCTGTGTGTGTCTGTGAGCGTTTGTGTCTGTGAGTGTCTATGTCTGTGTGTGTCTGTGTATCTGTCTGTGTGTGTGTCTGTGAGTGTCTGTGTGTGTGTCTGTGTACCTGGATAAGTCTCACCACAGTGTAGAGACATTAGATATATAAGGTTTTTTGTCAGCATAACGCTGTTAATTATAACTCCTACTAAAGATCATAATTTTCAATTATAAAATGTTTTGGTCTGCAGTCGGTGCTTGTAGCAGCTTGGGGCAATACGTTTAAAATTTGTTGATTGCCTATAAACAAACTGCTGATTGCTGCACTGAATGGTAAATGGACTGCATTTATACTCCTACGAGTACTCAAAGCACTTTACAAGACATACCTCACATTCACACAAGTGGCGGAGGCTGCCATGCAAGGCGCCAACCTGCTCACCGGGAGCAATTATGGGTTCAGTGCTCAAGGACACTTGATGGGGTTAGAAGGAATCAAGGCTCGAACCTGCAACCCTCTGGTTGCTGAATGATAGCACTACCTCTTGCGCCACCATCTTCCCCTAAACTGAACTGCTCAGTAAAGAGTGACCGTATTTACATGATATGTACCTTTTGGCAATGAGTGACTGTATATACAACATATGTACCTCTTGGTAATGAGTGACTGTATTTACATCATATGTACTTCTTGGTAATGAGTGACTGTATTACCCATCATATGTACCTCACACATATGTTGCTATGCAACTGAAAGAATGTTTCTATGATGCAATCCCTTAAAATCTCCATGCCGCCCTCTTGCCAGCCCATGCGTAATTTTCTGGATCTGCCCCTAGTTATTATTAACAAATGAACATCGAGATACATCCAAAAACGCGATGTCATGCTGACAAATCCAATTTTGACTTCCTGATATGTTCCAAAAAAAATATTTCCTCTGAGGTGACCAGGTAACACGGCAAGACGTTGTTTATGAAAATAATTTATCTATCTTTCTCAATAATTAATACTATTAAGGGAAATGACAAAATATGGTAATAAATCCCACTAACAGATATACATACATTGTAAGATTGGAAGGCCGGGATCGTTTCAGTAAACCCTTCACATCTGAATATTACAGCAGCTGTCTGAACATTTTCCAGACCATGGCATGTTAATGCATCCATCTACCCTCTTCTATATGCTTATCTTGGTTACAGTGACAGTAACAAAGGCCTGGAACCTTTCTCAGGCAGCACGGGGCACAAGGCTAGAACAGGGCAGGGCAGGGCGCATACACAGACACACTCATGCACAGTCATTGTAGATTGTAGATTCTTTATTTGTCACATGTAGTTACAGCTGCTACAACATACAGTAAAATGCTTTTTTATGGCAAAAGGTACCCCGGCTGTGCTGGACATACAAAAGAATAAGTACCAGCATCACAGAAAGATAAAGGGCATATAATATATATCATACACATCCGGGTTATATGGGCAGCAATCAGCCTAGCTGCATGGCCTTAACCTGCAGGAAACTGGAATTCCCAGGGAAAATCTGCGTAGCATGAGGAAAACATACAAACTCTACACACAGACGACACACACTACACACAAACTCTACTTTGCGCCAGCAGGAGTGTGAGAAAACAATGCTACAAAATGAGCCCATCCGTGTTTTAAGATCGCCTATAAATAAAGAAACTGTAGTTAACATTAAATATCGTTGCCGTGGACCTTCGCGACCCTGAAAAGGACAATCGGATATACCAAATGGATGGACGGTAGGATGGGTATCACGGAATACGTAAAAAACGTATACTGTGATTCCAAAGTGAAACCACGAGATGGCGACAGAGTACTAATGATAAACCGTCGCGGGTATTTTAATTATTCAGCGCGAAATTGTAGGGGAATTTGTGACGTTTAATACCACCAGGTGGCGTAGCAAAGACTTGATAGGTTCATTGGCTCCCATTAAAAGTATCACATTTCCAGGAGTTCTTTCTAACGTAATTTGTGTGACTTTCCACATGCAGTTTGAAAATGAAAAGCAACAAAGTGAACTGATGTCTCAAAATCGCCCACGGTATGTGAAAGTGTGACCTTCCGACTGACAGCTGGATGGGAATTTCATTCATGGTGTCTCATGTTCCTGGATCATGCTCTCGGCTCAGCATGATCTGACTGGATAAGAGTTTAAAAGATGAAGAGACGAATTACTAATTAAGTGATGAATATGACTTAATATTAATATGACATCTGATACGTGGTAGCAGGAATCCGGTTCTCCTTATTGCAGGCTGGGATGAGGTTTCCCTCAGACACTTTCTAGGTCTGTCATGTGAAACTGTCCATGCCTCATCGACCATGTAGTGATGGTTCATGACCAGTCATGCATGTAATGACAAAGAGTCAACCGAAGCGCGCTCTCTCAACTATCCCATTTACCGTCTCCTTCTTCTACGGTCTGCAAGAAGTGCTGAACCTGTGGCGCAAGTTCTGCGCCACTCACGGCGCAATTTCTGCCGTCTCTGCCGGTGGCGGCATGCAATAGGCGTTTGGAAGAAGGCCAGACAAGCAGGATGTGAAAGCTGACAAGGCAAAGGAACACTGCAGCTGGAAAGCAGGTGAGAGCATGGGCTTGGAGGATGGCTGATATTCGGCATGTAAGGGATCGGGAGGACGAGTGGAAGAGAGGAAGTACAGTCGGGTTGAGCATGGAGCAGGGAAAAGTCAAGCACGGGTGAAGCTATCAGATATTTATGTAGGACCAAGGAGGGAGTGTGTGTGCTTGTGTGGGTCAGGGAGAGACATAGAATGGGGGCATGGCGCTGAACTCTCTCCCGCCGCACACCTGTTTGTTAGACTTCCTGCAAGAAAGCTGGCGCTTCAGCTGAAACCCAATCACATCTCTCCCGCTCTGCCTCACTCTCTCTCCCTCTCTCTCTCTCTCATGCCAGCACACGCGCGCACACACACAAACACTCCCCGGATTGAGCCAACCGAACGAAATAGGGCAGGGGACCTGGCCACAGGCCACGAGTCTTGGCTCTTGCCCCTTCAGTCGATGAGCTGGATGATGAGGCTCAGTAATCGCTGACTTCTTTTTCATATGAGGTCTTATGGAAATTTCAGCAGCGACCAGCTTACTGTGTAAGTAACTGGACCTGAGAGCAAACGGCTCCCATTTCAATCCCCTTGGGAGGACACTGTTCTAGTAGCTATTCAACAGGATACAAAAGCCAAAATGCAACCGTATAAAAGAAAAACACATCTCCATAATTCCTGACAAAGCTGTCCAACCATGACCAGCACTGAGAAAATAAGAAGGAACATACCAGGACCCAAAAACTAACTCGACACATTAAAACCACACTTAAAGTTTGTACCCTTATTCCATAGATTTAGGCTCATAATTTTTCTTTATTAGGTTGGTGTTGCTGTTTGCGATTATAGTGGTTGCTGGATTTAGTACGCCACCACTCCATTCGGGCACTAGAGGGCGATGTTGTGCAAATTTTCAGATAAAACAGTGGGTCAGCTGAGCTGAAGAGCATCAGTGTGATCTTTATTGTAACAGGAAACAAGCTGATTTCGTCCAAGAAGGTGTATTTTAATATTTTGCTGAAGCGTAACATCTTAGTCATTGCTTACAGGTCGTTAAAACAAATAGTTCCACAGTGCTGTGACATCACTGTAATACAGATAAATATTGGTAATTTTACTTGATGCACTGCAAATTGTACAACTCTGGGATGTACACAGCGATAAAACAAGGCTTTGTGTAACGTAACCTTTGGATTTCCCTTGTACATTAAGGAATCAAGGAATCTGTAATCCCAGGTATCTTGCTGGTTTAGTTGCAAAGCTACGGCGGACAGTCATAAGTCAAACGAGGACTGACTCACCGTGACATCGAGTCTCCAAGGGTGGGTGGATGGGCTGGAAAGCGGAGGCGCACAAGGACGCCAAAACCTGCGATGCCGCAGAACGAGGACTGGTTGAATTGGATAGTGGTGATTACGAAGAGACGCAGCAATAGCACTAGAGAAAAAACACTATATACAGATTTTGTTTACTGCACTTTTACAAAAGCTTACCATTTCAAATATTTCTGAGCTAATTTTGTATGAAAATATTTACATGACTAAGAACAAATTATTTCTGAAAAGCACTATTAATCATGATTTGGATTACATACTAACCGAATTAATCAAACGCTTAATGAACAATCGCTTTTCTGTGGCTCGGGACACATTTTAAAAGACCAAAAGCACTTCTTAATGAAGAAGAGTCGTCACACCACCAGCTGGGGACATTTCCCTCTCTGCTGGCAATCAGGGTGCTGGGAGATTCCCGTCCTGGGGGCTGAGGGCAGGTATATTACCCTTTTTTGTATGACATGAATTTGGCGGTAACGCACAAACAGCAGCTGCAGATGCTGCAATAATTTCGAAAAATGAACTTGTGACCAACAGGTTGAGGACAAAATGCAACGACAACACTGCCGCTAAACCCATTACACTAGTTGTGGGAACAGCTGCACGCCCCAGATGACAACAGTGTATTAAAGAAACAGGACATTGGCCTACCATTGATTAGGTCATGAATTTATTTTAAACCACACGCAATTGTACCGAAATATTAGATAATCCCATAAAAATGTTAAAACTTGCGTTCATTTTATAGCCACATAATGGTATTTATAATAATCATTAAAAGAAGTAACAATTTGAAGAATATCAACAAACGGCTAGTTGTTCAACATGCAGGCTTGCCAAGTTTGGTCAGCTGTCTGAAGTGAGATTTTCAATTCGTAACTATAGTCTGCACACACATTTACATGCATGTAAGTGTTTTATTACCTTGTAAATAGTCTGCAGGGTTTGCAAACTGCCACAACGCTTTTGATGTAGCTAATTTTAGGTTCATAATGGAATAATATAAATTTGCAGTAAGATTTCTTGCGTGAGCGTGAGAGTCTGAAAGTGTTTGTCACGCCGGATGCGTGAGATCTGGCAACCCTGTAAATTTATGCGCCAGATGACAAATGTTTACAGTAGGAATATTATTTTAAAATTCTAATTATGGTCTCTGGTGTACAGCGGCAAGAATCATCTCTAATTAGTAATGAGGTTCTCCGACAGGTGCTCAGTTGTGCCTAGCACAAACTGGACTCGGTTCTGGTCAATTAGGGTCAAAAGATACTGCGCCGAGGCCGTGAGACGGGGACGTCTCCTTGCCGTTGAAACCAAGGGCTGCTTACTTGCTGCCGATTATTTATACACCCGTTCCTTTTGGAAAATTGCCGGGCAGTCGTCCGGAAGGTTACAAAAAGTTCACTACAACATCATCTTCTCCATCAACTCTGCCAGCTTTGTGACAGAGATTCATAAATTACTTTGTTTCCGATATCTCTGCAGACTAAATGGGCCCATTTTCTGATAGCCTATCGGTTGGAGATCACAAATTAATAATAAAAAATTATAATAGCTTTTAAAATTGATTTTTAAACATTGAATGAATTACACATTTACAGAATATGGTGTAATTTTTTATCTAAAATGTGCAGTAAAAGTCCTTTAAAATGACTATGGGCTAATATATTCCGTTTGACTTTATGCGACAAGAACACCTGGTGCCCTGTAAATTAATAATTCTTAATCAAAATGACCTGTGTGTGAACACTTTCATATTTGTATTATATATTGTGTAAAATTATTCTGTTAAATATTCAAGCTAAAGAGAGGGAAAACTGACGAAACGTGGCGTTACGAAAAGCGCCAAGGTACGCGTACAGGAAAACCAACACGTGTTCAACTATAAAACCTGACAAGTGGCTCGTATATGGCTCTTAACAAGACAAGGGGAAAAGTTTGAAAAAAGTAGTTTTAATGCGACAAGAGCACCTGGACACGCCCACACGCATGGTCATCTAAAGACGTCTGTGTGCCAGTGTCTCCTTTTACATGAACGAGCGAGGGTCTGATATTATATATAATTTGTATCATAAATTGACAAAAGATGTCTAGTTGTTAGAAAGATTTCTTAGTTATAACTACACTACAAGGGAAACAAGCTGTGAGACCTGTCTTGTACACCCGGTGCCTTTCGATATCCCCTTGGCTTTATTTTGTGCCCGGTGTGTGTGTGTGTGTGTGTGTGTGTGTGTATGTTCTTTTATAAGCCGTAAACTCCTAAACGATATACCAGGCAAGGCCTTTTCAGACACCGTCTAATTTAATAAATATACGCGTACAGCCAAATTAGTTTCTGGTTGTGCCGCACCTCTGCCATGATGGGGTCCATAACAAATCACTGTCTATTTACGGGACAGTGACGTGTAACTGTCCACCTACATAAACAGGCCTGTCCCACTGGCAAACTGGGAGTATTTTAAAAGTATTTACAGCACGGTTTAGGAGCGCTTGCTTGTTAAAATGTACAGCTGCCCCTTTAGAAAAAAAGTTCTGTTAACGTCAAGTCTTGTACAAAGGAAAACTGACAGTGGGATAATTGTCGGAGATTAAGAAAATCTCTTATAATTATTTTAAAGTTATGGGGGGAAAATGTAACAAATGCTTTAGGCCATTACTACCAAAAGCAAGGGCAATTTACAAAGACACATGTTTACCTGACAGACCAAATAAGACCGACTAAACACGGACCGCGACATAAATACGGAAACGTGAACATTATTTATCCCAGAGTGCCAGAGGCGACGGCCTTGGGCTTTTAGTAACGTCGCATGCAGCAGTTACCGCCTGACCCAAGATTTACTCCTGAAATACGGTCCAGTTTTGGCGTCGTGAGAAGAGTCAATTAATTTATTTTCCGTAGAATGAAAAACGCACTTGGTGCTTTTTTATTGTGGAAATAAGCATATATTGACTGTATGAACCCCCAAAGGTGTGTAGAATTGGTATAGGCTATACAACCTAGAAATAACTATTAAACGACAAGCAAGACAAATTAAGGGGAAACATGACCCGGACGGCACGCTAGGATTCCCCTCGTACAGTTAAGTGAACCATCAGCTTTAAATTAGAAAATATTATTAAACTCGAAACCACATAAATCAGTTGCATCACCAGTTTACTAAAACTACGGCGCATCTCATCCATTACTTAGTAGTTTGGATTTATTGAAATTGAAGGTTATTTTCTAGAGATATTTCACAAAAATTGGGACACACGAGAAGTTTACACGAGCACGGCCAGATGTATAACTGAAGATGAGACATTGCTGCTTCAGCAAAAGCGTGTTTTTCCCCCTTTTAACTACCACGGGTCACTTGGATCCTAAAAGAAACCAACATCACGAAGTTTTGTTTATTTTGAGGCATTTTTATATTAAAGACACGGTTCACTTATCATCTTAAACACTTCATGGTTTTAATACAACCTGAAATTACAAAAAAATAAACATATTCAAGGACCAGCCAGAAAAACAAAACGCTTAAATGACACAAGCTGGGTAATCAATAGGCCTAAGATGTTTATAAACATTAAAACATATTATGCCGTAGAGAGACGTGTTAATTTCACTTGATAGGCAGCCTATGTATCTCGAGTTATGCATGCCAATGAATAAATTTCAATTAGATGCATTTCAAAGTTCCATCAGACATTTACTTTATAGAAAAACATTTGAATTATTGTTATAACAAATCGCAGGCAGATTTTATTATACATATAATTCCACGTAATTTATTATGTTCTGTAAGTGAAACGCTCATAGAAACTAAGTTTCTAACTTAGCATTTTTTCTTGAACATGTGCAGTTTAAGTTTAAAGATTTAAAAGAGTTAAGCCGTACAATAACGGAGAGCGCTCGTTATTTTTAAACAGTACGTATTCTAAACGTTGGAAACACAGAATTAAAGTGACACTCTAACAACGCGTTTCATGCCGCAGGTTCAAGTGGCCCTAGGCAGATCCGTCGGCTGTGGTTTACTGTTGAGTACCGTAATTTCATTTGACTAACAAATTTAACTTTCGTTGGATGATCATTAGCTAATTTAACAGTATTCTGAAAAATCAATAAAGATACGCAACCATGTTAAACTACAGGGGACGTATTAGGCGCAATGCAAAAATTCTACTAAATTAAAAGGTGGAATATGACAAAAAGCATAAATGGCACAAATGAAAACAATAAAAAAGCATATACGTGTACTTAGTATAGATGCATGATAAAAAAAATCTCACGATTATTTTTCTTTCAATTGTTCTTTCAAATCATGACATTTTATTGATTTTTGTATTTTATCTTACTTTCTGGTTAAAATTACTTAAAGGCATCTTTAAACACATTTGATTGCTTTGACTTTATTGAAACTTCAAAGTCACAATGGAATTTTCAGTTGATTATTCGTGGCTAATTTCGCTGGTACCTGAAAGCCTCATCGCCATGATCACATTTTTGGCCATATCCAGTTTAACCTCTGCACACTGTTAATACATTTATAAGACGCCTCCTGTTTCCACATGATTTTATACGCAGATATGTGGGACATACACGTACTATCCCTATAAGTGGACAGACCATGTCCTTTGAATGCGACGTAAAGAAAAAAATGAGTGCACTGAGGAGTGAATTTGAGTCCGCTGTTAAAAATCCAGTGTTGCTTGCTCAGTCCACGTTTCATTTTTTATTTTAGTTTCGCGTCTTTTTACGCAAGTTTCTACAAGGCACCTCGGCGTATTTACTGCAATAATAAAGAAGAGAAAAATACAGGCAGCATTTTTGTGTCGCATTACAAGTCCAGAGTGCTATGAAGCATCCTATAATCAGAAATATACTGACTCCCCGCCCCCTCAAAACTTAGGGCGCGGCCGCCTGAACAAAGTTTCACCTTGTCTAGAGGAAACTGTCACGCGTATTTCAATTAAGCCTGCACGTTTGTCACAGCTTTCGTATGTTTCCAGGGCACGCTATGTTATTGTTTTTCCCCTCTGACCAAAGACTATAATTAATGCCCTGTTTGCTTTAAAGTGATGCAAAAATGTTTGACATCTTAGAGGCAGGGAGCAATGGGAGCACAAACTTTCATCATAAAGTGAAATGGAATAAAAACGTATTAACCACTGCAAAATTGGAAAATGATGCAAAAGCTGAAAATCGGAATATTGGTATCCGATGGGACTCTAACATTCCTATCGGGGACGTGCAATTAAATTATAAAGCAATCTATTGTAATATAATTAGACGTTTAAATATATCGTTTTTCGATAAAATAAAAAATAGCTTAATTTAGTCTTAAAAGGCTTTGCTACCCCACCATCCTAAATTGTTTGTGTTACTACACTCTAACAAGCCCCTATAAAACACAAACATCATTAGCAGAAAATCCCATCTTAATTCATCTGCGTAACATTGGTGTTTTTCCAAGAAATCAAACCGAACTACGTCTGCAGCATTAAAACATATATCAATTTAAGTTGACCTAACAATATGTCACATGCGACCGGATTAGTTGGAATATACATGTAAACATTTAAGATGTAAAACAAAGCAGTGAATGTGGATTGTAACCTCTCTCTCGTCAAGTAGAGCAGATGATCCGAAGTGACCGTTGCAGCAGCCTTGGCTTGGAGCAGATAAGTCGTTTAAGCAGAGCGCTTTCATCACAACACTCCCTTTGACACCTTTGAGGCAGATCAAGTAGGCCTATTAAATTAATCAGTGGCTTATTTTCTTCTGTTCATAAAGTTTTTCAGGAATGGCACCGATTCTCATATTTTCCAAAATTATCTGTATCATATTTGTGGCAATTTTTTACCTTTGCTGGAAAATATTTGACGCCCAGCCGGGGAGACAATCAGTGTTTAATCATTTTAGACTGCCAGGTTCATTGATGCTAACGTGATTCGTGCAGAGTGTAACCTATAGGCTATTTTAGAAAATACAGGGTAAAGATTACAGTTAATGGCGAATTTAATTAAAAACGCAGCACACTGTATTTCACTGTTATGTAGGCTGCCGCTTTCTTTAAAAAGATATACTTTTAAAAATCAATTTTAACAATAGTCAGCATACTAAATAATGTGCATTAACGGCCTTACAAATAATTTTATGAGTCTGATTTACGTATTTTGAAACATACGTAAGGCTGATCAGAGGACTTAACGCATTAATGAAACTTTTTATTACTGGCCAGCATTGGAAGTGCGCTATATCAAGATGCTCGTTTCTACAGCAGCAAAGCCGTACGTCTTTAATGGCCTCCGACCTGAGCATATGCAATTTAACTTAGGTTATCTACACTCGAGTAGCGACCTGCTGAAAAAGTCTATTCAATCCCTAACTGACAGTACTTGTATACCAGACAATGTCCCCCGTTCTTTACGGTCAGTTGGGAAAAGTACATGTCTTAGGTTTCCGAATTTTTTAACAACTTGCGATATTTATCTGTACAGTTCCCTCCCTGTGTTTCACTGTAGACGTGTCTGAATAGGGCAGCCTCACTTCCCAGAGAAAGCGATGCAAACCGACAACAACCACGAAAATGGCATCGTGTACGCTTCGACAGACTAAAACGAGGGGGAGGCTTTGCCAACCGGCAAATTCAAGGGACGGACCTATATTCTACATCTACCAAAACGCAATTCATGCAAATACAAAGCAGCCTACCATCGTGCCACATACAGTTTAAATGACCATCACACGGTTATAAAACGATCCCCCAGAAGAAAGCCAGAGGCAGATATGTGCGGCACAAATGTACGACAACTTCGGAAATATACATTTAAGACATACTTACGTTTAATTCGGGCTTTGAACAACTTGAAAACTAAAATGAGCACTACGAGCTTTTAATATGGAACGACGTGGCTGCGACTGTATTTTCTTGACAACCCTCAGCAATGTGCAAATAAACTAGCAGGAAACACGAGGGGAAATGCTGGCGAGGTTTAAGTAATTAAATGTCTACAAAACTTCAGAGGCTTTCGCATAAATAGCAGTAAGCCAAGCCTAAGGGTTAAATTACTGTACGCCATTTACCCAGCTTGCCAAATTCTGTTATTCGGGGCCTATATCATGATCGTTATCGTGCAAGACATATAGGTTATGCAACTTTCTTCTTAGATTTAAGTTAATGTTTTTCACCGAACATGTTACGGCTTTCTACGGGCGGCACACGGCATATCTACCATTACAGACGATTGTGGTCTTACAACGAGAGACGCTATATTGTTATGAAACACAATTAAACAAAAACCATATGAGATGAATCAGACACCTGATATCTTTAATGTATTCAATACTTAATTTTATTGTAAAGGGTATATGAAACTATGGCGGGATCGATTTTAATATTTTATTATTCGCAAGTTACATGCAGTCGCTTTCCAAAATAAGATACAAATAAAAAGAAGAGATTATATTTTTATTTTAAAGACTGCTCCCCTTAACAACATATCTAATATGATACCCCATAAAAAATAAAACCGAACATGACGTGTTTGAAGATCTGCAGGGTGTCGGCATATGAAAAGGACTTGGGGTATACCCGACTCAGACGGATCTGTTGTAACTCTGTCCTCTAAAATAATAATTACGATGATGATGATAATAAGAATTAAGACGTTCTTGTTTTCTTCGAAATAACCTGTTATTACATTCTAATAAAATACCTTTAAACGCCTACCATGTCACCTCCCCCGTGTCGATAAAATATCCTCTAAGGATTCTGTCCATTTACATTTTGAACATCGCTTCAGGCGTCTGTTTCAATCGATCGTCCATGTTCTCGTTAATGTCTTTTAAAAACAGTCCCTGCGTTTAAGAGCCGAGGTCGACCAGGTTAGACGACATAGGGTTCAGTATAGTGTCGTGCAAAGAGTGATGGTGGTGTACGGTGTCCGTACTGGGCACGGGGATGGCGCTGGGACCAGGGGGGGGCGCAAGGCCGTGGAGCGGCGGAAGCCCCGAGTTGGAAGTCATGAGCAAAGCCGGGCTTGACGAGGTGTGATCCGGCGTCCCAGAAGGTGTTTTGTCGTCGTCCGAACTCCCCAAGATTGTTTTATTTCCATTCATGGAAGAAGTCAATGGGTTATGGCTGTTAGTGTTTGAATTCTCGTTGTTTTCCCTGTGAAAGAGAGGAGTGTATTTTAAGGCAGGCAAAGCCAGAAATTCCCTGCCTCCGACAAACATCGTGTGTACAGTTCACATTGTCTAATTCAGACTGTTAATATCAAGTATTAACCTCTCGATCCACATGTTGCATTTTCATAGCAAATTATACCAAAACGAAATTTGCAAACCATGTCATTTTACGCACGTCAATTAATACATAACAGAACATTTAAATTATGACCCTGATTAATTATACGCTACACACTGAACTCACAAAAGGTGCACTTTATAATTACCAAATATAGGACTTAGGCTGATATAACTTTGGTAAATAACACGCCGGTTTATTTTCGGCATATCATCTGGTACACACTATATTTTCATTTTAAAGGTATGTCTTAGGAAGTGCAACTTTCAATGAACGTTTAAGATTTTTTGATCGGATCTAAAACAAATTGCATTACCAAATATAGTTACTGCACAGTTTCCACAGAAAACAGTGTCTGTTTATTTTGGATTAAGTACTAGATCACCATAATAGGTCCGCAATCGAAGAAAAAAATGGAATACAGCTTAGATATTTTCTTTTCTTTTAAGACGGCCAGTACGAATTAAACACGGGACAGATTAGACAAAAGGCCTTCAACAATTATTACACTGATTTTCTTAGGTTACTATGTCATATACACGTCTTTGTAATTAAGATTTAAAGCAGATAGCCTGAAAGCAACAGTACTTTAAATTACTTGCATAAAAAAACAATTATGAGAGGCCCCTAGGCCTACTTTTGGTCTGTTTAACCGTACCTATGTGCATTTGTGAACAAGCGTACAATGAAATGTTTTACTCTCAATAAATACTTCAACCGGTATGGATCACGGACTAAAAACGTACTGTTTTCGAATAACACTGTTCTAATTTAAATATCCTACTAAAATAAAAGGGCGATCACCAAACCTTAGCTTGTTGAAATGGAAATCCCAAAAGGCCACAGCGATCACGTCTAAATGCGTGCGTGTATTTTAGTAAGTATAAACTGTAGTGACTCAGGGTCTTAAAGTTGAAACGCGATGATTTACCGCCGTCGTTTCTGCCCGAATTAGCCGCTGACTGGTGAAACAAGACGCCCTCCCGGGTGAACACCTGACAGGGGAGCGGTCTGGCTTCTAAATCGAACATGTAGAATTAACCAAATACTAGTCTGAAGTTTTGAAATGATTCATCAGACATCAGTAGAATCGCTTCTTTGTGTCACTGCACAGGTACACAAATGCAATTGACTACAAATGCAAGGGCTGTTTAAAATTAGTACAAAGTTTCGAAATTGCGTTGTTTTCCAAAATGTTAGCCTATATAAATTAACAATTGTCGTGATTTTATTTCCTCTGCATATGCATGATTGAGACACGTATTTACAAATTGGTTGTAGTTAGCCTTAAGCAAAAGGTAATACGCGTTTTTTCGTCACAGTAAAGACAAACACGGACTAATTCTGTACTATTCAAACGTACCGGTTTGCACAACGAAAATTATTCCGATTAGGTAGAAAGTAGCCTATATGCAGAATTTATTTTACTGGGGAAAAGGATCGTATTCCCTTTTCCATTTTTTTGTCTTATTCCAAGATTCTGGAAAACATATTTCCTGTTTTCCATGCAACATAAAACGGGAGACATACTTTATATGTAACTATGTGAGTTTAGAAACACGAAAATGTTCGAGTGCTGCTGTAGTGCGAGCAAACTTCCCTTTACACGTACCTTTCCTTTGCCTCTGCTGCACGGTCCCTTTGCCGTCTGTTTTTGAACCAGTTGCTGACTTGGGTGGTTGTCAGTCCCGTGGCTTCGGCCAGCTCCCTCTTCTCTCGCGGGGAAGGGTACGGGTTGTGGGTATACCACTCCCTCAGAACACTCCGGCTCTTCTCCTTAAAGCAATAACTTGTCTCTTCGCCGTCCCAAATCGACCGGGGCAGGGGGAACTTTCTGCGGACTCGGTACTTTCCCACAGCCCCGAGAGGGCGTCCTCTCAGCTTCTCCGCTTCGATGTAGTGCGCTTTGAGCCACAGCTGCTGCAGCTTGGGATGGTTGTGCGGAGAAAACTGGTGGCTCTCGAGGATTTTATACAGTTCTCTAAAATTGCCCCTGTGAAAAGCCACCACCGCCTTGGCTTTGAGGACGCTCTCGTTCTTGTGGAGGTGCTCGCAAGCAGGTAAAGACCACAAAAAGCGACCGAGACGTTCAATGTTGCCCCCTTGTTGGAGGACTTCACAGACGCACGCAACTTGCTCCTGCGTAAAACCAAATGTTGGAAGCATAGACATGATTTTCTAGTCAATAAAGCACGGATTAATTTTCCTCTTTCTTTTCGCGTAAACTAAGACATGAAAGAATCCCGGACACTGTAAGTCCCTCTGAGCATGAACGGTATCTCAAAATTGCAAAGATAAAATCCAGTCTGAGTGCAAAAAAGAAAGTTTGTTTAGTCCTGTTCAGTAATATACTGCGCATATGGCAATCCAGTGAAGCTGCTGCGAAACAAAGTTTTTACTCCTTCCAGAGTCGATCAGCACCTTTTCTATGCCGTTTCAACATAACGTACTCTTAAAAGTAGACTCGTTCGCGTGTTTTAATAATATTATTCTAAGCTGGCAAGAAAAGAGATTATGTGAACTGTGATTGGTTGGTTATCTGACCCGGGGATGGTGAGGATAAGACAATAGTTTTAGTCAAATTATTTGCCATGGTTACGCTGTCATTCAAAGTAACCCGATATGCTTTGAGGTGGCTCCCTGGCTCCGTTGACAGATTGTTCCCTCCATTTCCAGCCCGCCTACCGATTGAAATATTACTTAGATTTTTTACCCTTCTGTTACAGATTTTCCCCCCTTTGCATTGACAGACATTCGGAGCAGCCAAACAGCGCCGAGCTGCTTTGCTGCGATCTTTCTGCTGTGTGGAGGATGGCGCCAGAGCTCAGTGTACTGGCTCGATGTGCGCGTTCAAACATGACGCTAAGTCTCCTTTCACTCGTAATAACGTACCTACCTAACATTCAACAGAGAGAATCGTCTATATTCACATTAACAATACATTCTTTTACAACACGAATGAATTTATTCGGACACAACGTAGCTTCATGTTTAAATTAAACATTTGCGGTCCCAGTTCACAGCGTATACGGTACTTGCTTAATTGCGTGGTCTCCCTTTCTTCATTACCAATTTACGCTTAACATTAAAGTGAGATTTACACCTTATGATTATCCAGGGTGTTGAAAGTGTGGTCATTAACAAGTCGCATTACAATCAGGACATAAAACCGTATGACTAATCCGTACAGGCATTTAAACCAGGCAAGGTTCTTATCAATGAATAAATGCATGCGTGAATACGCGCACTGATAGCCTGAACTGTAACCTTATTCCCTTTTCCCGTGGATTATTTCAAAACATGTGCAGAAAAAGACGGAGCGTCGCAAGCACGCAGAAAGAAAGCGGCCGGAAGGCTGAAGTTTTGCAAAAACTTGGTTTAAATAAAGAAGGCGAAATGGGGATCGGCGTTGTCAAAACTGACCGCGGATAAACGCGTGGGGCCAACGGCAGTTTCATCGATTCTCATCTGAAATCTCACTTTTACTTGTCATCCCGGTAAGGCAACGTTATTCAGGAATTGATATTTTACATGTCTACTTGATTTAGTTAAATTAAAATTTCTGAATCAAAACAGTGGACAGTATTATTGGTGACATTTAATTGGCGTTATTTTGAAATCTATGTATATTTAATAGTCGATGCGTTTTTTTTTGTTTACTGCGGAATGATCATGTTGGTCGAGCCATTTATGCTTCGTGATACTTTGTTAAAGCACTTCTCTGAATGTCATTTAAGGGATATTTACTACTGATTGATTTTCACGGAACAGTTATGTAGGAACTTTTGATTATAAATATTCTACCGCAAACATCATATAAAAACGAGAAAACGCGTATCACGTTCTCCCACTCTAACAAGCATGAACGAAGTCTATAGCACTTAATAAGTGATGCCACGGTCAACAGCACCGCATTATGTACGATACTAAAAAGCCACTGTTTTGGACAGCGATGCATTACAGCCGGAGATTTAATTTTGCGTTTTGACTTGAATTTCCGTATTAGCCAGACTACGTTGATACTAGGCGATCTGATTGAACCTGTAGCCGGGGATCAGGAGACAGCTGCTCCACTGGTTTTCGCCCTAAGGGAGACTCACGACCTTCACCACACGTCTTCGGTGCTCACTGCCTACAGTCAGTCATTTGGCCTCTGAAAAACACTTCGGTTTACATGCGTCTATTTCCAAAAGACTACGGTAATATCCAGAATACCAGCCGTCATGCTTTTATACACACTCCCCCCACTTAGACTCGTCATGTGTATAAGAGAAGACTATTAATATAATTAGGATCAACGGCTACTTAAAATTTTATTGCTATTGACTTTAGCTTCTATAAAATAACGACCTTTAGGACCAAATACCTCCCAGGAAAAGAATAACAAAACAGCATGCACCGTAGGCTGATTCTCAAACATAAATTTTAGTTCAGAAAGTGTGAATTTTTATATTCTACCGAACTGATACTTTGACTCCGACGTGTCCGAATACTCAGAACAGAATATCATGTTGAACAGCATATCTAAATTTCTTTTCGAGCAGTCAGGATTGCCTATAACGTAATGAGTTATGCATAATTATATAAATTAGGTTTATTATTATATAAATTTGGAGTAACGTAATTTAACTTAATACCATTGTAATACATCTATAGCCTTCACTGGAAAAAATCTTAAAACAATATTCAAACACATTATTACAGTTAAACTAAGGGCCCAATACAACGTGGTATTAATTTCAGAACTATTGTTATTATTTAAATGTTTGTACTTCAAATAAGCTGAAAAGCAAATAAAACTTTTTTCCCCAGCTACGGCCTCAATGCAAAGCCCAGGTTCCATTCTGTCAATTAAACAAATAATCCTGTAAGGGGACCCTAATCCGTCCCTATGTCGTGATATCAATAGGAGAGAAAACGGGTGTTTACAATTTAATAAAAATGACTCGGGTTTCGCCTTAAGCGAGGTGCACAGAATGGTACTCGGGTATTATCTTGTCTCGCGCTAATCGCTAGGGGACCAGACAGGAGAAATTGATATTCATAGAAAACAATTATTCTATTTAATCTCATAAACGTGCATGAATATATGAAAAAAATATTACTTCGCGATATTAATCTTAATGAATTACGGATTTTAACATGTTTAGGCGTTTATTAAATTTAGCTGCTCTGAAATGAATTATTATAATTTATTCAAGCCAAGTTATTAATTATTATATACGGTTTATGATATTCGTTGCTGAATATCTCCACTTGATCGGTTTATAGAGCTGCTCAATTTGTGCAAGCGGTAAAAGCAATAAGCACACGTTTTAAGAATGAGCTCTTGAAAACTGTTTGACAGACTGATCACTTAGGGGCGGCTTTTAAATTCGCTTATCTGCCTCTGCAATCTTAAAGAAACAGCAAATGGTGTTCTTTTTGAACACACACATAGTTCCTAAAATGTGTATGATAAATATTCCTGAGCCACTAACAATAATCTCCTATTGGGGACTTATTAACAAGCTCTTTATTAGATTTTATCTTATATAGCCTACACATGCACACTCTTCGTGTATTTTTTAACAAGGGTTTTTGTAGATTACGGTTTTAAAGGGTTACCCTGTGTTAAAGATCCTTCCATCCTGAAGCTAAGGCTTATTTACATTTAGGTCTGCAGTCTTAACATCATACAGTTTGCAACTGATACGCGTAGCACAATAATTATTTGCATATATTATTGGAAAAACATTGAAAACCATAAAAAGGTAGCTAACGTTAATTTTTGTTTTGCACGATAATCGTTGCATGGTATCCGACGAATGAAATCCCACAATTTAGTCAATAAACACAAGTATTTAGTGATGACTGTGTATAAGTCTCTTACGGTGTTTTAGTGATAAATTCCTAATGACCGGCGACCACACTGGCCGTCGCGCCATGTAAACTGGAAGAGTCACAACAGCATGGCTATCAGACTCAATCTGTCTCAAAAGACGGGGAGACCCCGGCAGTGACGGGGCGAATCAGGGTACCAGCTCTGCTCTGACAATGTTTGTAAACCTCTTGTTTCCACTGATCATTTTGATCAGAGCTTCGCCAGGCCCGCGTGGCTCTCCCGAGCGATGATTATTACAATACTGATGAATGGGGATCGCGTTGCCTCTAATAGCTGGCCTATTTTCACAACCTCCCGCCGCTTACCAGAGAGCTCGCTGCCGCGACCTCCACTAATTGGACTGATTACTGCAAGATGTTTCGGGGAGCGCATGGTGGTTGCAGAAGGGGGCTCTCGGTGGGCCTACTCCGAAGATGGGTCTGATCTCTTAAAGTCGGGGAAATACGGCCGAATAATCAGAGCGTCTGTACACGTGATTACTTAAAGTGAACGTAAATGAACTGCTGAATGTGTCCATTAAACTATCGTATTCTCTTGTTCATCTCCGAATTATCCATTACAGCAAAATGGAAACAAGTGAATAAGCAGCCAATTAATTCTGGGTGTACATACCATAAGCAATACAGTAAGATGACTTCACCTATTATTAATTGAACGTTTCCGTTTATCCTCTTATTTGGCTTTAAATGTTGAAAATATAATATAATATGCGACGACATAAGGGCAAAGAGACAGAAAAAGATAATTAAGCTACTGAAGAGTAACAATTTATAGATACGTTACACAACCGCTCGGTTAAACACGTGTATTAAGCCGATTACGCATTAATTTACCCATCCTTGGCGTCTACAATAAAATTCTCAATTCTAGCTCTGGAATTTTTCAGCCTCGCGGATGCCTGGGCTACTAAAAATGCATCAAACGGATTTCTTGACCCCCAGCGGCTGAAAGAACAACAAGATCTACGACAAGCTACTGGCTAGGCTACACTAATAATGATAAATCCATTAACTAATTTATTCTTAAATAATTGAATATATGATTTACTACATCATATATGCCATGAGCGGGATTTAAGCGTATGTTTCTTCGTCACTTATGGGTGTACTGTTATGGTTGAGACTGGGTAAGACTCATGTCCCAAGAGATAGACTGAGCGTGATATTGCGCATATCTGTGTCTTGTCAAAAGAATATATTACGACGTGGCAACCAAAGGAGCCAACATGGACCATAATTACAAAATTGCACTCATTTGCTACTTTCTGGTGATTGTGTTTTGTAAAATAAACGCAGAAGTCTATTACCCGAGTAATTCCTTCAATAACATAAAGAAAACGTTGGATGTTAAGAGTCATAGTTAAAAAAACTTTACCTTATAGCTCGTCTGCAAAAGTGTAAACAATGCATACGATTACTGCGAGAACGGTATAATAACCCAATGAAACCGAAATTCCGATTTAAAATTAAATCAATACCTTGAGAAGTCAGTTCCACGATGGCGATTTATTAATCTCAGTCAACTGCAGAAAGTTGCTACAATTAGAGAACCAAATATACAAACGTTAGCCAATGAATTGCATGCATTAGTCGATGTGGAGGCCAGTGGTAAAGCACAAATATGTACTGAAACCGTTATTGCATATGTATTACAACGGGTCCTTATTTACGCCGTTATTCGGTACCGATAAGGTACCGTCCATAACGTCCGTATAACACCTCGCAGCCGTGATGCGTTTGCAGTGAAGAGGCCGAATCTTAGAAAAGATTACGGCTAATATGAAACATTTTTCAGTCGAAGCTATTATTATTGTGGTTGTAATTCAATGTCGTTTAAAGACTATAACCTCGACGAACGTAGGCCTAAATATTTCAGATAATATTTACTTTAATGAAATGAATTTATAATAGTTCAAAGGTTGCGCCCTGGGATTGTATTTTTATCTTTAGCAGAATTGAAATGCAAAGAATTGAAAGAATATTATGATATATGGTATACAAAATTGCTATAATGTTGCCAAGTGACAATGCACATAATCATCATCATTATATTATTATTATTATTAATTATAATACTATCAATCCAAGCATCTACATTTATATAATTAGGATGTTAAAAATCGTTCTGATTAATAAAATGAAATTCAGGTATTCACCTGCATATGAAAAGTCGAACAAGCTCTCCACGAATCGTATCGGATAAGTACGGTTAACAAACAACAAATTAGACAAAACAAAGAAAAACTTTTTTCTCATATAGACATTCACCAATTTAATTGTTTAATGCACTTCCTGTTATCTATCCGTAGTTAACAAAACATGTAGCTAAAATATTTATGTGCCCCTGTTCTACATTCAATAAAATGACAAAACTAAAAGCAAAAATATATTAATCATAATAGATTGCGAGTGTTTATGTAACCTAAATAGCACTACAACTGTCCGCGTTACACAAAAGCATCTCCTCTGACTACAGATTATCCTGTGATGTACACTGGGGAAAGCGATATGAATTATTTAGCCGATGTGGGGTACTGATCTTAAATTCATTTTAGGCCCTGATTGTAAAAGTTGTATAATAATGTTTTTTTCCCCTAAATCAGAAAGTAGAAAGTTAGGCCTAGTGGTTATACTGTGCGCTGTACATGCTTAACCAATGGCCAATTCATATAGGCAAGGCATTAACAAACTTTCCGACTACTTTGGTGACTGGCATGAAAAAAAGGCTGGGAGACTTTGGCTGGGACCTCAAGGGAAAAGCAGGACTGGCACACAGGCGGAGGTCCTGTTTTTACTTCAGGCTTCGGCACAAACATACCGGCTTCTCGTTAACACCCTGCCGTTCCGTCTCAAATATTGCCCAGGGACCAATGCACTTTCGTAGTGACGGATCAGATGTCGTTGAAAGAAAAAAGTAAACACGCAACAGTTAAAATAGAATGCCCATTGAGTGGGCATTTTACGGTGATCATCTCGGGGGATTTGTAAATGAAGATTTATAAGCGCCGGGGCACATTACGCATTAAGACGTCATTTCATGGGTGTAAAACGGGCAGCTTGACATGCGCTTCTTTCGCAGTTCATCTGTTATTTGTCGTCTGCGAGCGCCGTTTATTCAAAGGGTTTGCACAAGTTCAGCGCCATCAAACAGGCAAACAGGGAGCATAATTATGGAGCGTAAACGTTTAAATGACAAGCTGTCTGTCTGAAAAGGCCACCCAAACTGGTTTAGATAATCAAAGAATAGGATCGATTTAGAGTATTCTGGATTCAGTTTTTTTTTACTTTTTAAAACTATTTTCCACTAAATTTGTTGAAGTTTGAAGACATTTTTTAGCTCCAAAACTTCTTAAAATATACTCCTAGAAGTATGTTGTTCAGTCTGTATGGATAACTGTACGATGAGCTAATTTTCCTACATAAATCAACTGTACCAGAGTAATGAAAGACAGAGCTCCAGCAGAACATCTGACTGAATATAATCTATGGATGCTACCATGTTAAGTATGTTCAAAATTTGTCTTAAATTGACTCTAAGCCCAATAACATTGCTTTACAACAAACTGATGACCTATGAATCATGTCGATATCAGAATAAGAACACGTAGTTTTGCCAAGATGACAAGGGATCTAAAAAAATGTTTTCACAAAAAAAATGAACTATAAAGTAAGCAGGAAATGGCTCCAGTCAGCATAAGGCCTTTGCACGCTGTCTAAACTGCATGCTGATACAAGTCCAAGAGATTAATTACATGGCCTTTGTAAACACAGAATTAAAGATTTGACAGAGCTAGCTGCTGTGTTTACAGAACTAAATGAATTATACAGAAATTATTCATCAGGCACTTCCAAAGCTGGGGCTGAGAGACTGATAAGGCCCCAGTAATATATAAGGCGATTAAATATTTCAGAACAAGTCCCGAAATATGCTCTTTTATAAATCTGACAGACTTGGCCATTTTATGGAGGGGGAGGTATTGACACACTAATGATGTAGGAACACTTTCAGCATACATGAGATATCCAACATGAACCTCTAATGATGTAGGAACACTTTCAGCA
>JAODKF010000123.1:45442-52853 GCA_026779585.1 Mormyrus proboscirostris | reverse complement strand
TAGCAGACCATTCCCCGGGGGGGGGGGGGGTTCACGTCATGTAGTAGGTGTCCTTTTTATTTTTTTTTTGTTTCTCTCCTTCAAAACAGTCTGAGTCCACCACTGGGCCCTGGATAAAAATGGCCTGAAGCAGCAAATTAGTTATGATTGTTCAGAGAGTAATTCAATTACTTTGACTTCCAATCAAAAACATAAAAAATGTGGGGTTTTTTTAAAGATATTTGGCCCAAACAGATTTGTCATCTATACATACCATCAACTAGCAACTGCTACCAACTACCAATGCTGGCCCAGGCAAAATTTAATAAGCAAAAACATGAAATCTCATTAAGAATCCCATCGTTTCCCACCACAAGACAGATTAATTGGTAATTTAAAACGTCTTAATTCGCTATTGCATAGATGATAGACACTACTGCAGGACTATAAATATTAAACAGGTAACCAATATTAAACCTAGAAACTATTTATTATTGTTACTATTATTGTGTGTTACTTAACATGAAATCTGTCTCGTCAAAAAATATAAAAAAGAGATCTTCAATAATCCAAGTATTTATAACTGCCAGCCACTAGCAATTTTTTTCTATTAAATTCAATTCTGTCGTAACGTGACCCAGATTGATTTTGTTTACTTGCGAGACTGATCATCCCTCGCAACTTGTCAAAAGTTACCGGTTCCCCGCGTATAAGCCAAATAAATACCATAAAAATGTTGATGGACACGTTGACGGGAATGAATGAGCAACTGACATTTTCCAAATACTAAAGTCAAAAAGGAACCGTTTACCATTCTTGACATGTTATTTTGTGTATTGCTGACTTAGCTATGTATTGACAGCGATGTTTGCTTCCCTCATAAGCAGCTCACAGTCATATAAGCAGCACTTGGAGAAATGCAGGAGACGCAAATAAAGGCCAGTGTTACATATAATATTACACACAGGTAAAAAAAATCTACAGTTCGTGTTGCGTAGCTGTCGGATCCTCCCCTTACAAGTAAGAGAAAATTACGTATAGTCCTATCAAGGTAATATAAAAGGACCCCCTCGCCCCCGGCCCATGCCAATGATTTCAACCTGCACAGAATTTATGAAGGGTTTTAGAACCTCGACCCAAGACTGTTGATTGAATGGCCCGCAGAACGTCGATGCAACACTAAGGTTTGAATAACATTAGCCAGGTGCCTACCTTGAAAGAGAGCCAGAGTGTATTTTCCTTTCCTTCCTGCCTATCACGTCAACGATGAGAGCCGGCGGACCAGTCCGCAAGCGACGCAACACTCAGGGGTCTTAAGACATCACACGGTCTTTGGTGTGATTTCTGTCATTGACTTAAAAATTATACACAGATTGACACACTTTATGCTTTCATCATTATTAAGACGTGAGGTCGTTTATTCAGAATTTCTTTGCATTCTTTGTATTATATAGTTTGAGAAGAGCAGTTTAATTTTTATAAACCTATCCCCGCTTCAGGCGACCTCGCCTGCGTCCTTTTCTCATTTTTACAAAGTGAAAATCAAAGATTTTTTTCTTTTCCCGCGACCGGCACATCAAAACGCGGTTTGTAAAATGAATAAATATATTTTCCTTTTCTACGGTGAACTGAATTTCACCCTTTGTACTGGCCCAGAATTCCAGCTTTTATAAAAACACTGTATGAATAAATTCTCTGGCTAAAGTTTATAAAAGCCTAATAGTGAAAAGTTAAACCCGACCAACGCACCTGAATTACAATCCAAGTGGAAAGCAGACTGCCCGGCGGTTTAGAGAAATGTTCGCACCTAAAACTAATTAGGCCGCCCTAAGCCCCTTACATAAAACATTCTCCTGCTGACATATCCGGCCAAATAATTCATTTTTAACAACAAATAAACAAACAAACAAGCCCAAAAGTCACCTGTCAAAAAAATGAAACGTGAAACGTTTTAATCAGATAAAACTGCCAACAAAATTAGCTTACATAGAGAGAGATAAAGCAGCAACACGGCTTGTGGTGCACTTAAATCTGTATTTTTTTATTGGCTGTAGCTATGGTTTAGGACTACTGTTTCTGCCCTGTAGTATATAAGGAAGAGGTGCGGAGCTGTCATGTCGGGTTTGTATGCTGATCGCTAAACACTGAGCAGATCAAGGAGCACACCTCCGGCGCGCGCCGGAGTGAAGCTGCATCACTTTATATGAAAAGGGGAGGACAAGGTTGCTGAACTGCGCCGACCATTAACACATTAAGATCGTTGATTACACAATAACCTATTGACAATGCATATATTACCGACGGTGTGTGTGTGTATATATATATATCCCTACTTTACTAAAACAATACAGGCCTATCAAGTACCGGTAATGTAGAGTACGATATTGAACGAGGATGTAAAACAAACTTTAAATACTCTTCATAGACTAATGTTTTATACACACGGTTAAATAAGACTTCAAAGGACTTTATCTTAAAACTAGGCAGGTAAATATGTGTGCGGCACTACATGTACCTACATATCCATTTCCTCAAGGGCCTATATAAAATGACTGAATGCTTTTCCTTTTTGCTCTGGGCGAGACGACGTTTTGCCGAAGTCTTTTTTTCCCCTCCCCCCTCCTTTTAAGTCCACAAGCACTGCCGTGCGTTAGCCTTTGGTCGGGATTAAAAATAAACACCACAGAAGGTTAATTCAATTTCAGAAAGCCCACTGAAATGTTTTCTTACAATAGTGTAAGAGGATCACCTTTAGTTGTTCCCAAAGACTGCTCGTAAAGAAATATGAATCTCGTCATACACTCGAGTAATGGCAGACATCTTCAGATGTAGACATGAGCCTCAGTAAACATTACTTTTTCAATAATTATATGCTTTATATGTTTGTACTTATAATAAGCTGCTATTAAATTTATTTATGAAAGCGTTTGACATCTATTGGGTCAATTATGGAGAAATAGATCGGTTTACATTTTTATGAACTTTTATGAACCGCTAAAGGGACATAATACACTATATAAGTTTTATCATTGATACTGCTGTTAAATTATCTCACAACACTGACCTTTCAGAAGTCACTTTTTTATTACGGTATTAATTTCAGGTGAATAAAGTTTAAACCTTCCCTGAACGTGCCCTCACAGCATTTGCATTATATAGAAAGTGAATAGGGGTTGAATCTTTGACTTAAATTTCAAAATAAAAGCTGACCTGTTTATGTAATAACACGCTATGCGTACTGGTGCTCTATAAACACGGAAACCGCAACTTTTAGAAAAGAATATAATATATATTCAGAAAGCAAAAATGTTCCGCTAGTTATTTTTGTAAAATATTTCCATTAGTCTTATACATATTAAAAATATTTTAAACATAACATATTATGAAGCCGTTAAATTCACATCTCTTGCATTTACTATAGCTATTTCGCACATAATATCCTAAAAGAAATTTTATTAAAATTCTCGTTTATTTAAGAAACAATTTGCCATTGAACATTATTTAAAAAATATTTTTATTAAAGATGTTTACTTTATATTATAAAGAAAGCATACAGGTTTGCAAGAAAAGATTACAAATTTATCATTCAGTTAAAAATGAAAAGGAGTTATCTTGCATAATAAAATAAAATTAAAATATATGTAG
Organism: Mormyrus proboscirostris; assembly: GCA_026779585.1. Taxonomy (NCBI): domain Eukaryota; kingdom Metazoa; phylum Chordata; class Actinopteri; order Osteoglossiformes; family Mormyridae; genus Mormyrus; species Mormyrus proboscirostris. The sequence goes on along the minus strand of JAODKF010000123.1, from coordinate 49,229 downwards.
ATCATAAAAAATATTTGTCAAATTTTATTTATGAAACTAGCTACCTTAGACATTTGTCGTAATTTTTTTATGAGCTGGTCTTAATATTTTTTCAAGTTTTCCTCTTTTGCTTATTACTTATCCTCTATTATACATAAATCTCTTAACCTCCATTAGCCTTACCTGCTTGTCAGCCTGACCTTTTCATTATGAAAAAGATGTGGACATATTTGGCTTATGAGGATTACAGATTCAGGTCTCGCTCATCTCTCCATTATCATATGCGGCTGGGGTCAGGGGTCCCGCGATTCATCAAAATTGTTTTTGTTGAACGAGGTACACAGCGAGTCCCGTTGGTTTACAGTGGGCTGAAGATGGCCTCCGTTGTTTATATCACCATCCGCGATGTTACATTAAACTTCCACGCTGGGGATAGTGTGAACCAATCAACCGTTCCATTTGAGTCGTGTCGTGCGGTCCACCATTTTCTTTCTGTCACTGCGATTTGCCGGCTGACTGCATTAGACCTGTCTATGTTTGTGCACGTAACCCGAAATGATGCATTTGACCCGACGTTTACGTTTGGCCCAGCAAGACCCAAACCGTTGCAGCGACTCTCAAAACCGGGAGACCCTGAGAACTCATCAGGCACGCTGGAGTAAATATTACTCACAACGCACTGCTGTAGGATCACGCTGCCTTTAAAAGGCTGAGATATCACAAGCCAACGCCACGTCGGTTGTAATTAGTGGCAGGTTTTGCGTGTTCATCTGTTAAAGCCGAGCAGCTCAGATTCCTGCGTGTCTTTGTCATCCTACAAACTGACGAACTCTTTTGTGACAATTAAACTGTGGGCACTCAGCCTTGTAAAACAAAATGTAAAAATAACTGATAAGGGCAACTCAGTTGGGCTGATGTATCCAGCACTTTATCAAGAACTGTAGTTTTCACAAGCTTTTGGTTTTTATTACTGCTGGAATTCTCAGTGGCAGCATCAATACAAACCCTATGTCACATGTAGGCCTAATAGGAACAGCTGATAAGCAACCACAACCCAAAAGTAAATCCTGTAATTTGTTAAGATCAGTAATCGAAAGTGTGTTTTTTTTTGCAATTTTGGTAACACTTTAGTTAAAATAGTCATCATAATTCATTATAGATACCTTCATAATGCATTATAATGCATTCATAAAGTATCAAGAACATGGCTATAACTATTTATTAAAAGGCATATCACGTTATAGCCATGATTATTATGCATCATGAATGCTCTATGAAGCTCTGATCTATAATGCATTGTAGATACCTAGATACTGCATTATTATGGTCAGTATAAACCATTATAATGCATTATACATGGGAGCTTTACTTATAAGCAAAGTGTTATCGATATTTTTAAAAACCTCGACAGGTTAAGTAGAATCTAAAGCTAAATAAATCTAAAAGACAATGAGGAGTGCTCATATATCTTCTCGAGAAACTGTTATTTCATTCTCCCGTAGTTTCCCAGCCCCGGGGCTTTTCCGCTCTCTTAGAAACGTTGTGATTCGCACGGAGTCATCGGCGGCTTAAGCCGGGATTTCTTCGCGTAAAAACCAGAAACCGTCTTGCTGATTGTGTGGGCTGCGTTCCGCTAAATGTGTAAAGAAAAAATTGGATCTGCCCCTGTACGCCCCACCCCCCGCCCGTGGGGTAAGTTTAGGCAAATGAGAAGAGGGGCTTCGAGTCCCCAAATCTCAGATGACGAATGAGACGCTGCTGTGCTCTCTCTCTCTCTCTCTCTCTCTCGCTGCCTGCAGAGGCATTTTAGACGGACTTGCGTACTCCTTAACAATGGTGGTCTCTCTCCATTAAAATATTAATCACCTCTTAATAAGTGTTTATGACGGGATGACAGGTCTTCCACGTGCACAGCTGAGAAACCATGGCCTTGGGCGGCATTTTCAGAAATCCGGCTGGGGCCACTCAGCGCACTAACGGTAGGTGGGTGGGAGGAGGTATGGGGCCGGAGATGGGGAGGGAGGTAGGAAAAGGACCGTACTGAACGAGCATCTCTCACCCTTTACAATCACCCCCTCCCCCCACGAACAACAGTCGGATACATGTATTATTTTCTGCCTCTTCATACATTTTAATTGTCTCCCCCTCATTGGCTCAACCTAAATAGACATCGTTTGCTCGTAGTGGAAACGATCCCTGTAGTAGTAACACTGATTTATGTCAGTTTCATAACCCCAATTCTGGCGTGGTTTGAAACGATAATTTTGGACAATACTGTAATTGGTAATTGATTACCGCCTCAAAGCTATAAACATCAGCTATAAACAGGCTTTAAACATAAAAGAAGTAGGTCTACTATTGCAGTTAATGGGGAAAGTGATTGTAAGAATGTTTAACTGTTATTTAAGTTCAGATTACTACCTTTAATAGTAATGAAAGCAATTCTGAAAAATGTATTCGTTTACTGTTTATTTAAAAAGCAAAATAAGGAATTCGTAGTAGGGAAAAAACGGCGAATTGTCAAATTAAAAGAAATTACAGGGAAAGAAAAAATGAAATGAGAAATGGTTGTCGTTGCTCCGCCGGAAAGGGCTTACAGTGACCGGCTGACATCACCGGGTTTCCTGCAGAGGGAAGCGCGGAGAGCGAGCGCATCTCCCCACTGATCATTCATCAAATCCGCACGTGTTTATTTTAAGAGCCGGGGGCTTAACTGAAGCATCCCCCGTCCTCTCAGCAGCCAAGCCGGGATTCGGTGTCCTTACGGCCTCTGGGCTTCGCCTGACATCCCCCATTTGCTTATCTGGCGTGGCCATTTATTCTCCCTTTCACGTGCGCCGCTGTTTTTGAAGACCACAAACTCGCAAAAGTATTTGCTGCTTAAAACAAAAAAGTGTAGCAATGACGCCCGTAGGCAAAAATGCGTATGATGAGAAAAATGAAAAACCACGCCAATAACAAAATGTATGCAAAATAAAAAGGCAGATGATAACGACAAAAACGAATACAGACTGTGAACAGGAGATGCCGCAATCGTAATTGCACGATAATTCCCCTGATGCATATGCGTATAATAAGATGAATAAGTGAATAATCAATGTCAATTCCATAAGCTGGGTGAAGTTTTATAAACAGACCGAAATATCAACGTTTTTGACGCGTGTCCCGACGCATGGCTGGCAGTTAGTCTTACTTTGGTCGAGTGTATGTTTGCGTTCCCTGTAAGTGCCAGTTTAGTTATTGCAGAACAGCAGTACACACACAACCATGGATAAATGAACGTGCTTGGCAGCGATAAATCAAAAACAAACAGGCTTGCAGAGTAAGCAGTATTTTAGGCCTGAGACGGCTCGGAGGAGCCCCAGGCAGTGCGGACGCTCTTCTTGGCAACACCGACCCATGGTTCATTTAGCCTCCTCAAAATATTTTTACCCCCTGACGGCGTGATTGACACCAGCAGTGGCCCCCGCGATCAGAGGTGAACGATCTGCTGGCTGCGACGAGTCAGAGGGGCGGCGGGGGCAGGCGGTGTGGAGGATCCTGCGGTTTTAAGGTCAGCTGGTTCGAGCTGGTGGAGTTCAGGCCACTGGAAGCTCTGAAGATGCCCGCATGGCCCCTGTGAGTCCACATCGCCAGAGTCCACATCTCCATGCCACACTGCCGTCTAAAAAAAAAAAGAGACTCCCACTTAAATCGGTCTTATTCCCTCAGCTCGTAAACCCAATTTTAGTGTCCCAGCATAAATTCTAGAAATAATCTGTTTATATAAAATAAGATTTTTTTTTCTTAAATTGTAATTACATTTGGA
>JAODKF010000123.1:30442-40442 GCA_026779585.1 Mormyrus proboscirostris | reverse complement strand
GGGCCCGGTCTCACCGGCATTAACCCTAATGAGAAGGCGCTCTGGCAACCCGCACCCGTGATTGGGTGGGGGAGGATCCAGGAAACGACACACGCTTAATTCAGTGCAGATGAGTATGTGGGATATAGAAGTGACTCTGGACGAACAAACAAGGGCCGAGGTCCCATTGAGGATGTGTCCCCGGATAGGGTATCGTATGCCACATGTCCAACACGGACACTCTCGCTCACTGTGACGAAAACGCCGTTGAAAGTCACACCCACATGGGGAGACAGGTTAAATATCAATGCTTTGGCAAGACGGTTTAAATTAACATGCCTGTGCGTCTCTGTGTTACGGCTGTGCTCGGTCTGCATATACATGTGAAATATACACATATATATCTTAGACTAGGCACCTGAAATATGAACTCGATGTTACATGGTCAGTAATCAAATTAAAAGTGCAATTTATTTATAAGAACATAAGAAATTTACAAACGAGAGAAGGCCATATTCGGCCCATCAAGCTCGTTTAGGGAGAACTTAATTAATAGTGCAGAGTTGTTAAAATCTTATCTAGCTGTGATTTTAAGGAACCTAGGGTTTTATGTTACATTACACTAGCTAATTTCCACTTATGGCCACGAGTTCTAGTATATGTGTATACGTATACGTAAACGATTTGAACATTTAAGGGAAAATATGTATTTTATCAAGGAAAAATGTTATCACTGCAAAATATATCAACAGCCCCATTTATATAAGAATGATTACATTCATTTAGCGTTTTAGCAACAAACACTTCTATTAATACTACCACTGACACGAATGACTCGGTGTTAATTATTATATTTATTCAATAATAATAATATAAATTATATTGTGTCACGTACGTTTTTGGATCAATGGACGTTCAAAGAAATCAATGAAAGTTAGACGTATCGGTAGAAATAACACAAACGACGATGTGACCGGTTTCTTTTTCGTTTTGATGAGTACATGCATTGATTTATTAACTTAAATGATTGCTGTCGTCACGTCGTCACTGAATGCGTTAAATGACGCGTAGTATTGTTCAACGAGGTGAGAGTCCCGCGCGCGCTCCACCAAATTGCTTTAATGAGTCTCTCTGTAACGCTTTAACTGTTATTAGATTTAATATTTCTAGCCCGTGGGACCGGGCCAGTTAATGTATTACAACATAATAGATTTGTTCTTGGTAACCTTCTTAAATGTGCTGATTTTCTCAAAAGCAAATACGGCGAAAAATACATGCGTTAATGTAATTTAGTTGTCACTTATAAGTTCCTTATAGGAATTTACAGTTAATAAACAGTAAAATTCTGTTTTTAGCTGCTTATGAAACTGACCTCACTGAATTTAGGAAATGGTCTCAATAATATTTGTCAAAACTGAAGAGGTCATGTAAAACAGTCATAAAAGTCCTCAGGGAGAACAGATGAAATCTTTTTTAAAAAAGTAAAAATGTTTTTTATTTTAACATCCCCGCTGACATTTGATTGGCTGTATTAGGCAGGGTGCCCCAGCCTTTACATTGTTGTAATTAGGGAAAAGTCCCCGAATGGCCCATTAATGCACATATGTGCAGAATTTTTTTTTTCTACCCTGCTTGAGTTTTTCTGTGTGCTTGTTGTCTGCGCCCAGTACAGATCCCCTGTCAGCCCCTAAATACTCACATCTTCTGTCCTCACTTATTTGTCCCTAGCCTGTGTCGGGCTCTGGGTCCCTGTGTGCAGCTGTGTGCAGCTGTGTGCAGCTGTGTGCAGCCTGTCACCTGCCCTGCACTGTGACTCGGATGCTTTTGGACAGTCGCGTGTCACCTGCCTCAGGCTTCAGCCCAGCTGACTGCAGTCTCCCTCCCGGCCCTCCTGTCAGCCTCTCTGGGGTGGTGGCTCTGCCTCGCCTCGACCCAGCGTGCAGATCCCCGCTCCCACCTCTCTAGTTCATCGCCTGACTGGCCTTGTTTTCCATTGCTGATGTCCTCTTCTCTGTCTCGTCTTCTAGCAACAATAGTTTCATCATGGGAAGAGTTTGGGAGTGGGGGGGGGGGGGGGGTGGGGGCACACCCCCCCCCCCAGACCACCCTAGGCCCGTACTCTAGGGGCCCCCTGCTGATCCCAACCTTTCTTTTTTTAGAAACAAAACACGTAGATCAAATGCACTCCAAACCAGGCGTATAACTACTTTGGTTAAAATATTATAATCTATAATAATATCATGTATCTTATATTTGGCTGATCAATCCTCTGGCATGATACCTCCCCCCCCCATGGGGAATTTTACCGACAGCACTCCCGCCCCCACCCTGATCGGTAAGTTTTACCGCTGGCACCCTTTGCTTTGATTAGCATATTATTGATGTTCTGCCATTTTTAATCCCCTCTCCCACCCATGTCAGCCCAGGGCCCCCAGAGAAGTTTTGCTCGCACCCGAGTCTCCTCTTTTCCTGTGGAAACAAAAACCATGAGCTGACACTGTTACTCCGTTCCACAGCGTTATTTCACAAAAACCAGCGAGTAGCTTGAACCTCACAGTGTCCCTTGGATAGACCCGCATGGGTCACCCAGAGAGCAAAGTACTTCTCAGTCTGTATAAAGGTCAGCTTAGAAAAAAAACGTTTTTACCGGTTTATGTTTATGCTCAAACATGGCCTCTGCCTCCCTCACAAAGCTCTTCATTGTTTGATATTTAGCTAAAAGCACAGGGCCTCTGCTAGACACCCTCACCGTCTCTCAGCTGCTCGCCCTTCGGACTGACATTCTCCCCAAGAGCTGAACGGGTCCCTTTGCCAATGCCGGGTTTGACCTTCAGACATCGGCATTCTTCTCCAAGACGATGCTCCTTTTGCAAGCAGCCGCCGTCCCTGCTGGTGTCCCAGCAGACTGGTGGCCCCATGAAGAAGCAATGAGTTGAATCTTGCATGGCGTGTCAAAGAACAACCCTTTTGAGGCAGGGAGACCTTCTGGTCATTTCCAGGAGAGGCATTCCTGGAATGTGCTAGTATCCCTGGAGTTATCCAGATACTGCAGACGTTATGGGACAATTCTGGGAAAGAACGGAATATGTGTGCCTCTCTGGAATCCAGGCGGTCTTTGTCCAGTCTCACGGTCCTGGGCAAAGCTTTTGCTAGGGTGAGGGATTGGTTAGAGTGCTGCTGGTTAAGTACCTGCCATACTATAGCTACAACCTGCAACAGGTTTCTTTCACAGAACTCGTTAAGTATTTACTAGAGAGTGATGGCATCGTGACGAAAGCATCCTGATATTGCAACCTTACCTAGAGCGGAAAAGCCCTACAAAGGCGCTAATTTGTCTTTTTATGTTCATTAAGAACAAATAGATTATTGTGCGGCTGGGTCACCTTGCTTTATTAATTTTATACCAAATTTGAAGGAACTACAGTAATAATTAAAAAAAATGTACTGCGCGCCATTCGAGCTGAAACAGACTAATTGATTTCAAAACACATCGTCTGGCGCAAATTAGATCCTGTGTCGCACATGTTTTCGTGTGTATGATGATGATGATGATGATGATGATGATGATGATGATGATTGGTTAATTGCTGTCAGGTTTTTTCTACTGAAAAAAAAAATCGTGTTCCAGAAGTCTGGTTTTCACAGGTTGAAGTGAGGAACAGCGTCGATGCAAGCAAGAGGCGTGTAATACATTTAACTATGGTAAAGTAGTGTTTTGAGAATTGGTAATTGCTCACATCCTTCTCTGGCAATGAGGATACTATCCAGATCTCACCTCAAATACACGTGCGTTCTCATGTAGGGGCCGCGACATGGAAAGAGTCCAAGTGCCGTTTAAACATGCGTCGGACCTGCAGAATCGATTGATTGACTATGAAAACAGCGGCCAGAAGCTGGCGCAAAAAATGAGTCTTTGTCGCACTTAAGACAGCGCAAGTCTGTCCCTTCTGGGACATGCGCCCTGATGCTTTCCCTTCAGGCCTCGCCTTCTGCACAGTCTCACAAAACATATTACACAAATAAAATAAATGATAAAAAAAGAAATCATAGCTGATCATTCATGAGTAAATACCAAAATATTAAAAATATCACTCTTGAAATCCTTAACTCAGAAGTTATATTTTAAGATAATACGGCACGAATTCGTTTATGTAACTTTTCTTTCAATTACCAACTGGTATTAATAATAATGTAGCTAATAAATGTCCATAAAATCAAGATTTATGTGTCACGGGGCACGCGCCTCGATGAGTCGTGCACAGTTTTGAAAATCAATCTTTTTGTTTGAGGAAAGCGGGCGGGCAAATATACAAAAATCTGTGTAATTAAATGAGAAGGTTTATTTTACTTTGAAAGTACCAAAAAAGAAAATCCCGCCCAATACAGGTCTAACATCCAGGCACCTAAAAACGTCTGATGTTGTCTGTAATAATCTGCAGAAGTGAATGGTTTGGATTTACTGCTCCACGACAGTAAAATTGCCCTAATCACTAAGAAAACAGATACTTCCCCTCTCATCAGAGCTCGATTTGAACGTGGAAAAAATATTTCACTTTTAATTGTTGTTTTCCTACTTATTCTGGTTTAAAAACATAGGCATAATTATTCCTAAGTGGCACTTTAATTTAAAAAAAATTGTTTGAAAGAGGCTTAAAGTCTTTCAGTGAATTACTCGCCCGGTTCTGGCCGTGGGGTTTGTTTGCAGTTTTCAGAGTAAAGCGAAATAAAAGTTTTAACATGGATAATATTTCAGTCAAATGCACCTATGCCTACCCCCTTTTCCAGTATGTAAAGAATACATATATCATAACTCTGTTAAAGATTGTCTTCGTACTGCAAGCTGAACATGCTTTTAAAAGCCTTTTTAAAAGCCTTAAATGTAGGCTACGGTATGACAAAAACAAAAACACATCTCATAAACTGCAAAAAAGATTTATTCGTTGTTTGGCATTATCTAAATCTTAAGAGATTGCTAATATATTCGTTGCGGTAAAATTATTATGTTATTAATAATAATAATAATAATTCCCGTCATCGTAATCATCATCATATGCAATTCATTGTCACTGACCGATAGGATAATGTTTTCTTAAAAATATGCTCAGTACAATTATTGATGATAAACATAGCTGTCATTTAAGATATTTTTTGCAACAAACCAATGTGTAATATAATTCAGTTTTCTATAGAAAGCGATGGACCGATTACATACAACAACACAGACGTTTTGTATTTCACATAAGCCATCGTAATGGATAGCGTGCTGCAGTCTCCTTATCCAAACTGCACACTTGCTGCGCTGCACAACTCCATCAGCGCTCCGGCTTCCTGGTGGTCTCACACCGTAAAGAGCGGCTCGCTGGCCGCGCGAAACTCGTCGTAAGCAAGGAACATAGGTGGGGTTTGGGGGGGGGAGTCTTATTGGAGACAGGAAACAGTAGATTGCCTTTATTTATAACATGGGGAGACAGTACGCACTACAGCCCTCTTATTCCGACGATTTATTTCTACAAATCAGGCGCACTGGACTAAGCATTACGGACACATCCAGACATTGTAGATCTTAAAAGTTTTTTTCCGTTACGTAAAAATCACACACTGCGGAAATTCAACACAATCTGATATGACGCGTCACATTCTCGTATCTTGTTACGGTAACTGGAATTTAACACGTTGAATACGCGCATAAAAGCAAGCATCAGGATGTGACAGTTTGAAGGAGAAATATGGGACGCCTGTTTACGCCGTGAGAAAACGGAGAGAAGCGAAGATGAAGATGATCAGACCAAAAAGCAGTGAACGTCCCCCTTGTTTTTAAAAGTCATAAATCTGTCAACAGCCCTTCTTACCCTACACCACTGCAAAATAATCCCCTGTCCTAAAAAAAAAAATCTAGGGATTATTTCAGTAATTCAGACATTTCGGTACGCATGAAAATCAATTTCCAGTTGCATTTGCTACCAAATCTTCTTATAGGCTACATAAATTATACAGAATTGAAAATTCAGAATACATAATTCACATAATTATTTCATACGTTTTGATACATAACTTGTTTAGGACAATAAACATTCTGGTTAGGACTTGGTAACAAGCAGGTCGATTAGGAAGCGCAAAAACCTATTTTAATATTAAATATGTTCCAGCATATATAACATGCACAAAATGTATAAACAATGTAACTCTGCGTTATTAAATAGCATAATTAACCAAACAAATAAATAAGGATCCTATCAGAGAACTGATCAATGTCAGGCCACCCCGTAGTCACTCCTACGGTCAATGCACATATTTAAACAGCCGCTACATAGAAATACAGCGACTGACGCTCTAGAAAGTGATGGGGTCAAATTTCATGTGAGGACAGTCTATGTGCGCAAGGTCTTCCAGGTTATCATAAACATTATACGTCGTGCATTCGAAATGCCACGAGTCCCACCCCGATACTACAACGTGTGCTTTACGCCGCCCTCTCAGCTCCCCCGGCCCGAGGCTGCCACATGCCCGATGGCCAGTCTGCGTGCCCCGGGTGTGCGCATGCGGATCGCAGTGAAAATCCCTTTAATGGTCTTTAAATTCTTGCTAGTTCACATCTTTAAAAGGCTATCCTGTCTTTATTGCTTAATTAGGGCTGGCGAAAGGTGGAGAAAATGATTCATGTTGTTTAATTAGTCCCAGGGCATTTCTATGAATACTGTCACAACATCAGGCTGCTAAATAAAAGAAACGGAGACAGAAAATACATAAAGTGTCTATTTGTCGAAACTGCTTCTCCCTCCTGTGCTGCTTCTCACTGGTTACTTTTCCCATCGTTTGTTTCCTGTGAAAACTGGATGCCAACCTGACATACAGGTAACGATGTAACCTGATCACCTCAGGATCAAACATACAGTCAGGCAGAAAAAAGGTTAGGTAAGAGACGGGGGGAGCTTCAAAAACTGAGGAGCATGATCAGGAGTTGAAGGGGGATTTCTTTTTGTTTTGTTTTACCGGTTCCCATAATGGCCTGGCCAAAAGATGGAGAATACAGTGTCTATAAAGCTCAGGAGGAGGATCAATTAAGAGAGGCAAAAAACCTCTTTTATTGCATTGGTGGTTGTAACATTTTTACCCCTTTAAAACAGCAAGGTAAGAGAAATACGTACGAAAAAGAACATGCACCCCCAAAGTACATTTACACATGGCCTGACTTACAGTCGCCCCCTATTGTAGGGGAGGATAACTGCCACACTAAATTTGTGGCGTCCATGGGAAGGGCACAGTATCACTGCATGTGTGGTGTCACGCTAAGCTTCCTTTCCTACTACATGCATTTCAAAACCTCAGCATAATCACCCTCGGAAAACAAACCGAAGTGCACTTGAGAGAAAACCCGCAGAGGCAGCAATCGAGAAGGCGTGAAGGCGAGTCTGACCCGAGACGGTGTCATGGAAAGACGCAGTCAAACCGCTGGATTTTCGTGTCTCACAAACCCGAGTCGGCGGATCTGGCCGCTGTTCCGAGCGTCACTTAGACGCATTCTCGAGCTCTTGAAGGAGCGACTATATGATATCAATTACTGTGTTTATAAAACGCATATTATACCCTTATTTATGACACTTTAAAAAACATCACTGACGCGCTAAAAGACATGACTGTTCGGGCTGGCAGCTGCAGGAAAGCCGCGGCGGCGTCAGGTGATTTTCCTTCATTATTTGTGTTTACCCTCGGCGTGTGTCTCCCCGGGACGGACGTCTCTGGTTTCCCGCGTCCTCCTCATCAGCGCCCGTGCCGCTCCTGAGTTCCCCCCCCCCCATATTTGTGTTTCCCTCTGTGCTTTGACCACAATTAGCCTGACTCATTTTACATGCGCAAAAGTGCAAGAAGATGAAAAGATTGATAATCTATATTTATTTTTTCCCCTTACATTCTCCAGACTACGATTTGTTTCTTTGTAAAGTGCTATATGTACAAAATTTGTTCCTGCAACCCCTAGATAAATAGCTGCAAGTTCGATAGGTGAAGCATAAATTGGTTCCATTTGCCCTATCTGCCACGTCCCAGTTGGGGGTGGGGGGGCATGAGGAACAGCATTGACTTTTTATGTAGGTTAATACTGAGTGAAGGTGGGAAGTGTGGATTGGGGGGGGGCTTTGTCCTGCTGTCCACCCCACCTGTCTGTGCTGGCTGTCTGACACATGCGAGGCTCGGCAGTGACACCCACATTGACGCTTGGTTACCACGGTTACCAGGAAGCGGCCCCATGGACATTCCAGGCCCCGGTGAGGGCTGTTTGAGCGACGCCGGCGCTGTTTATCCCACCAGAGCGATGGGGTGTTTCTCTTTTCCGGCATTTTCCTTTGCGAGATGACATCAGCCTCCCGTGGATGTGTCAGACTCCGCAGAGCAAAAATTATGGTACGGAAACTGTGGTAGCTCCTTAGGTCCGTTCTGTGTTATAGGACATTTCTCTTGAATGATCATTAAAATCAAATAACGGAGATACGATGTATGAAGATGATCAAAATGGACAGCTCGCGCGTATGATGGGCTTGTCATGTAATCCTTCCTGTTCCTCGTATAAAAACATTTTGATTTAAAGTGACGCTTAAAAACATCTGGTGCGTGCATCTGTAAGAACACTAGTTTGATCATTTTGTGAGGGGCCTGGATGAAGCCATTTAATGGAAACCCACATAAGTAAGAACATGTTTAGGCGTAGACAACTACTGGAAGAGGACCTCCACTGGGAAAGGGAAACGTTACATCGAGCCTGTAGGAAGGGACACGGCCATTGTGCTTTTACACATTGGCAAATGAGTAACTAATGGGCTTGCCAGGACCCCAGGCATTACCTGGAGGACCTCTGTAGAGTAGAACATCCTAAGCTGAGCAGAGGCAGACCTCTCTGGAGGTGAGGCCCCCCGACCAAGCATACAAGTGGTAGACGGACCCCTCAAACGGACGTCATAGGATGAGGTAGGGTTAGGTGGGCTGTTTGTCTGGGAGGTGATCCAGCGCAATCGAAAATGGTGCCAAACCGTCTACTTCATTAGCCTGGCTATTACTAAGTGCCGCTGAAATGTGTGTGTTCGCGCGCGCGCGTGTGTGTGCGTGCGTGTGTTTTGCGACCGAGTAGGGGCTGCGAGGCGTCATTAAACGTCGTTGACCCCCCACCCCCAAACGCTGACGGAAAGCAGATGCCAGCGATGTGTTAAAGGATGGTCTTGTTGATAATCAACTTGCTATTAGAGAGCTATGTGTCCGTGGTCCGGGGGCTGCGGAGGATTACATCAGTCAGTCCCTCTAGTGCGTGTGCGGCAGACAGAGAGAGAGAGAGAGAGAGAGAGAGAGAGAGAGAGACACTGGAAAGAAGCATGACGCCCCCCAAGAGGGATGGATGTAGCAAATTAGTTCACACTGTTTATCACCCCTTACATCAGGCTCTCTCCACTTATCTTTTCGGTCACCCCCCGCCCCCCCGCCCCCAGAGCGAGCCCTGTCCTGGGTTGCGCGTCCGCACAATGCAGGAGGTCCCGCAAACACGGCGGCCCAAATGAGGCGCTTTATTCAATTTCGGTCCTCGGGGTCCCCGCATTTCTGTCCCGGGGAGGATGTAATAACCACTCTCAGCTTACAGTCAGAGCTAACACCCCCCACCCAAACCCCCCACGATTCCTGACCTTTTCCCTCGTCATCTCTGGGCAGGAGCTTACACTTCCCCGGCCAGTTCTGGCTAAGGCTTCCAGTGGGTGGACTCCTTCGGCAGTGCTGTCCTCGTCCCTGTTCCGGGCTGTAAGGGAATCAGTCCCACAGGGGGGGGGGGGCTTGTGACATTGGTACGTGGCCATAGACCAATGATATCTACGAGCAGCTGATGGCATGGTGATACCTGCTGACCAATCAGAGTCGTTATACGGGAACGAACACACCCACAGACTCATGAAGCCACACCTACAATCTCACTTTCCCTCTGTAATAGGGAACTGTACACAAGAGCAGCGAGCAGCCCCCGGGGCCCCCCCCCCCCCCCCCCCCCGGG
>JAODKF010000123.1:5801-16051 GCA_026779585.1 Mormyrus proboscirostris | reverse complement strand
CGGCTCCCAAGTTCCTGGGAAAGGAAGTACACCTGTAACACTAACCCTTTACCTGCAGGGACCACGGCCCCCACCCCGACACCCACACACAGAGCCCCTCCCACAATGGCTCTCTCTGCGGTACGACGGCATGGGGAACATTCCCATATGGGCGCAACCTCCGGAAAATTCCCCTAATATCAAAAATGCAAAGGCGTCAACCGGAGCTTCGCCGAGCTTCCATTCCTGAAATCTGTATCAAAGACTACAATTACTCATCAGTTACTCTCAATTACTCGCCGGTTACTCATCAATTACTCGTCAGTTACTCTCATTAACTCGTCGGTTACTCATCAATTACTCGTCAGTTACTCGCACGACAGCGAGGGCGTCCTAAGCGTGATGCAGTCAGCTGGCCATTTCTGTAAAGAACATGAGCATTCACTTCAAGAAATGGCTGAGCTTGCCCCGGGGCCGGACTAAGTAGGCTCCCGTCAAGCAGCAGGTGACGGAACATTTCAGAATTTCGTTGAGGTGAAGGACACATGGGGAGTCATGACCCTCCGGGGGTCTGAGGAGCCATTACAGTGTCTCCTAGGGGGTCATTACTACCAAACTACTAAAACACCAAAGGTCACAGACACAAAGAACATGAGGTCAGACCTAATCTGTCAGGGTCCCTTGGGGGAGGCGACTGGCTGCAGCCATGAATGCAAGTGTGTGTGTGTCCACCCTTCACCATGTAGGCCAGGGCAGGTATAGCCCCAACATCGAGGGGTTTCTGTGGATATGGATGACAGGCACAGTATCCAGCCCAGAGCAGAGAGGGCCTCACAGACCAGAGTAAGAATCAGCCAGTGGCTCTAGCCAGTTTGCAGTGATCTTATAAATAAATAAAAAAATTTGCATTATATTCATGTAGGGCAAACAGCTGAGGTTGAAAATAAGCGTCATTGGAGTATCAGATTGTGGTAAAATCCTGCATCTACCATTGTCAGCTGGTGGAACATGCAGCTTCTAACTGGAACTGAACCTCGTGACGGTATCTGCGGTGTCCGTGTCCCCTGGCACTGTCTCCTTGGGTTCATGCGTATGTCATCTGTCTCACCTATTCATCAGATCCTGCCGTTGCTGGCTGGACCTTCACACCTGTCTCATTCTGCTATCTGCCAGCACAGCAGTGGGCCGCCTTTTGGGCAGGCCGTCGCGGCCCCTCGTGGGCAGGCCGTCCGGGGAGTGGCTCCACGCGCCGGTGTGACCTGGTGTCACGGCACAGCTGTGTGCTCCGAGTTGCTCGGCCACCAAGCCCCCCGACAGCTATATCACCACAGCCACAGTTGCTGTGTTCCATCATCAAGACATTTTTATATACTTCGTGCAATTATGGCTGTTATTTATACTTTTTATGGACGCTTCTCCAGAAGAACCCATCTATCGAATGACGGATTCTCTCCCAATATTCAGGCATTTTCGTTTTTTTTCCCTTGCTTTTTATAGCCTCGGGAAACAATACTGTACTACAGTAAATCATTGTAAAGCCCTCTTTGACAAGTTAACCTGTAAAATTGCTCTTGACTAAATATGGGTTGATTGACTTGACTGAAATGAGGCTGATAAACAACATTTTAGTTGCTCTTGATGTCACAGTTTCATATGAAAATAAACCGATAACCTAGCGGGGGGTGGGGGTGGTCTCCTTGTCCGAGACCAGGGTGTGGGGTTAGGGGTATTTTAGAATAAGGTACTAGGTGTGTGGTGTACATCAGAGCAGCTGATGCAGGTCTGCTATATAACATCCCGCCAGCCAGGCAGAGAGACCCCCCACCCAATGAACATCTCAGATGCCACACCCTGCGCTTTCGGACCTCCCAGCCCCAGCCGGGCAGAAGCAGGGCCTTCTGGGATTGATATATACTGGTTTCCTCCTAAATCGTACATGTCAGGCTTGCCTTTCCCTAATATTAATATTAAGTCCTTTTGGACCCGGCGCAGATCCTGGCGAGCGTTCCGAGTCGGCTGTTAGGCCCTAAGTAGTTTTCCATGCAGCCACCGCAGCACAAGCTCGCAGAGATATGATTACTTAAACGGATCTGCTCTCTCCTTACCTTTCAGTGCTTTTTGTTTTTTTTTTTTTAACCCGCCCCCCCCAGTACAGACAATACTGTCAAGAAAAATTGATGTTCTCTGTGGCTCTCTCTTAAAACCGAAGTATTTAATTACACTTTAATGAGTGGGGAATGAGCGCTAATTTAATCGGAGAGAGAAAGCGGTTAAGAATATGCACTTTCCGATCACAGCTCCGCCCTGAGTTTATTCTGGAATTGTCTGGCTGAATATATGGAATATTTTACGAGGCCCCCGATGCAGGCCCCAGGGTCGGACCCGAGGCCCCTTGGGCTATGAGCTCCCCATTTTAATATCCTTAAACTGGGCACTCCTGAGATTTCGTGACAGAGCGCTGAAAACATATCCAGACTGAGAAACTGGGGTTAAAGTGTGTAATTTTCAATAAACTACGGTAAAATAAAACATCCAGGAGTGGCTACAGGCTGTTATCAAACGATCACATGGCTTTCACGCCGGGGGGGTTGGGGGGGTGTACATATACTTAGACATGAAGGTGACGCTTGTTTTATTAGTCCGAAGAAACACATACACAGTTTTAATGACACTGGTGTGATTTCTCATATGACAGTCGTCTTCAGGGGCCAGATGGCACGAAGGATGTCATTTGGCATTTAGCATAGTGTCACTGGTCATCGCAGATAGGGTGTTTGGGACTGATCCAGCGAGCTGAGCTGTGTTTCAAATGACCGGGGGGGAAGGGGGGGGGGCAGGGAGCAGGAAAGAGTGATGAGGGGCCGGCTCTGGTTACCGCGCATGTGAAGCGGCATCTGATTGGAAAAAATGAGGGGCTCGGGTGACTGCGTAAACAGCCACGACGGGAGCCGGGCCCAGCTGAAACAGGGCCGGGGTGTACTGGGCGCCGCCTTCCTCACCAAGCCCACCAGCCCATCAGCCAGCAGCATGTCCCACAGAAGCAGAGGCAGCGTACAATTTATCAATATCATCGAAAACGCCCGCACCGTATAATAATGACAGCCCCACCCACCGGGGTCCACTGAAAAGGGGGGGACCAGGAGCATAACAGGAGCGGGACCTCCCGGACACAGCACCCGCAGGCCCGCACTGTCAGCGGGACGATTAAAAAAACAATTAAACGCACGCAAGAGCAGAACTCCGAGACGGCTGTACAAATTCAAGAGGAACACGCCTTGCTGCACGTTCGAAAGGACACACTCCTTTTTATTTATTGCGAAACCAGAGATGATTTATTTTGGCTATTCCTATGAGATAAGTAGCCGCTGGACATGCCCAACTCCGATGTCCCAGCAGGGTTTTAAATGGATGCCGATTTCCATCGACCCAGACTGAAGGCGGAGGAGTTGCTTCCCCTAGATTTCATCCAGGAGAGACCCGGTGCTCATGTTCCAGGTGTCTGAGAAACAAAAGGAAAGGCCCAATGGTGCCGGATTTTAAACGTTAAACTTACGAGAAGCCTCACGGGGGAAGTCGTGACCCTGCGTGCTCAGTTATCTGCAGATGAGTCAAGCCTGACTCCAGGGCAGCACGTAACTTCCAAAAATACCGTGTTCACACAGGGAGGCGGAGCCCGACTCTCTGGCTGTGGGGGGGAATGAATCTAATTTAATGAGGCCCATTCGGGCCCCACGGGTTCACAGCAGAACTCATTATTTACTGCATGAAAATACTGTCGTAATTTCCATCGGCTTTTAACGAAAACGAGCACTCTCTCCCACGGAAGACGTTTCAGGATTTCTGTTTATTTCCTCACCATCCGGGATCCGGTTTCTGCTTGGCACTCGACCTGCTGAGAACAATGCCCCAGCCTCTCGCCAGAGCCGGATCGCTGGAGATGCTGGACAGCGGCTTGAGGAGCACAGGAAATTCCAGGCGTTCAGCTCAGATCCGACTTAAAGCTGCTCGTGTCCTGTGCTGCTTCTCAGAAACGGGGGTTGGGGGGGGGGGCGAGGGGGTCATCAAGCGCGGAGGAACGGTGAGAAACACCCCTTTCCTTCTGAGTCTCATTCCCACAGCGGAGCAGGAGATTCCGCTTTTCTTGACGTCGAATCTCCATTTGAACGAAATGACATCAGACGCACGTTGTCCCGCTCGCGCTGGCCGACGCCAAGGAAGCGACGGTGGTCCGGTTGTGGCGACAAGCAGTAACAGAATTACATCATAGGGAACACATGGCATTCTGGGGAATCAGAGCTCCCTCCCACGCCAGTATTGGGTTTAGGAGGACATTCGTTATCACTGCATGTTTGAGACCACAGCCATGCGCATCCTATGACATTGCTGCTCATGATCATTCTGGGGTTTCTGGGGCCCTGATGCACGGTTCAGCTGGGCTCAGAACCCGATTATAGATTTTTAGGTTTCACCAGACATTTGGAACCTGTGCTGGATAATACACAATCAGATTCTTCTCTTATGAGTCTCGGGATAAATCCCAGAATAACGCTGGCCATAACTCTGAAGAATGTAATGTTTTCTTTTCTTTGCATCTGTGTTCCTTTGTTGTAGTATCTGTCGACCTGGGTGCCCAGTCCAATTCACCTCTCCTCCCTTAAGCTGGTGTTCCAGCCTCTGGACCAGACTCCTGAAAATCCTAGTTAGAGCAACAAATTCCTTTCTTATTTTTCAATAAAACAGCAAAAGACCGTAGTAATATATTGAATACATTTTGTACACTGCTGGATTTATGACAGCTGTATGCAAAACTGAATTCTAAACATTCACTTCTAAATAACTAATCATTTCTTCTCTGTGAATTTATTTTAATATTTCTTTACATAAAAAGGATCTAATTTCTGCCCTAGGTGGTTATACAATCAGTCCTCTAAGGAAAATGAATGGCTTAATATTCCTTTTTATAAATTCACAGGAAACAATGACAACAAACACAAATATCTCAAAACAGCCCTGAGACTGACAGAGAGGCACTGGTTAATAACGGGGGTGCCGTCACGGGGATCTCAGTCCCTGGGGGGGAGAGGGAGGGGGGGGGACGCCGGATTTAATATCAGAGAATGACTAATGATGTGTATCCCTCCAGGTAATGCATATTAAAAATGACTTGCAGGTAGTTTTTACAATGTAACATGATCCAGAAGCTTTTCTGGGACCGTCTTGAGAGACTGAGAGACTGAGAGACTTACCTCATAACCGGACATGCAGTGCACAAATTGTGCCGAGAGGAATCACTGGGAGATATGGGCCTGTCAGGGACCAAGGAGTCAGGAGAGCACCCTGCCCCCCTCCCCCCCGAAATGAGCAATCGCTTCAGTGTACGTCCTCACATCCTCAGGCTCTACAAAGAAAATGGAGACCAAACAAACCTTCAAAACTGTCAGTGACAGGGGTGACAGATTTATGGGTGATTTTCCTCCATGTTGGCCTCAAGCTACCCCAAATTTGTTGGGTGCTACCTCACCTGGGAACATCAGGAAGATGCAGGGTGTAAGAGGAAGCAAGCGGGGGCGTCAGACTCAATTACAAGCCCGGATCTTCCCACGCGCCTTCAAGGGAAAATCCGAAGCTGTTCAATAATTGCATATTTCGTTTCCTTGCCTGTGAATCAACTGGAGTTTGGCACCTTCCCCAGACCCAAGGGTCCACATGGAACCAGCGGCCAGAAGATGGCCCAGAGTGAACCTCCGAGTTGACCTGCCTTTGACTTTTGCAGCTGGGGCAACGGGATTCCACACTTCACCTGGAGAGGATGGGAAAACTGGAGAGCTGAAAATATGCAGAATCTTTAGCCGATGGCCAGAGGGGACATGCACTGCCCCCCCTCCCTGCCCCCACCCCCCCAAGACACAAAATGCTTCACACTTTGCCCCAAATATGTCTTGGCAAAAACCTCAGTTCAGCAATATAAGCTTAGCAAATGTTGCCAATGAGTTGCTACTGTGTTATGTATGATACATTTATGAACCGTTTCTGTTCCTGTCCACTTTTAGTTATCAGTAAACAATAAAAAAAAAAAAAAAACGGTTGCTAACGTCAAAACCCTGTAAACAACGCACTTAGAAAGTAGGACCAGCTGGATTAAGAGGCCCCCCGCAGTCTGAGGAGGTGTCTGAACAGCTCCCGCTCAGAAAGATCGTCCCTAGGGCCTGTCACATGATTCATGCTGCTTGTACATGTCAGGCGGCAGTGTTACAGTGTGTGAGTTTGACCCCAGGCTGAGGTTTTAAAAGATTGCTCATCGTGAGAGCCGTTCTTTACTTCTGGCAGCACGGGGCTCCGCGGTACGGCGAGGCTCCCCTAGCATTCGTTGCTCATCACTGCGCTGGGCGAATGTCTCTGCGCCGTGGTTCCCATGCTGGCTATGAGGCTGCTGTGAAGCCCCCCCCCTCCCTTTTCTGGGACATAAACCACACGCCGTGAGAGCGTGAGGACCGAGCAGGAATCACAGACCCACAGCCGCGGAGTTACACGGTCTAGAACAGAAACACACGTGTGACAGTCTCGGGGGGGACGGCAGCAGACTGCAGGGGCTTTACATTACATTAATACTAAGTGATGTGTAAATGCTGGAACATGCTAACATCCAGCACGGAGTACAGCATTCCACACAAAAGACTTCCTGCAATTTTTGGCCCCCAAATTCTCTCTTTTCCCATTGGTGGAGCTTCCCTCATGTAATCTCACCAGGCCTGCTGTCTAGGCTACCCCGGTGATTCCATACCTATAATCGTTAACCTCAGACCAACAGCAGGGCTTTAGTTTAAATAACTAGAAAACTAACATATAAAAGTCACCAGATATGAACACACAGACGACTGGGGTAATATATAAGATCAAGCACATCAGAAGTATCCATCCTGTCTCCATAACTGCTTATCTAATGGGAGTGAACACAGACCCCAGGAAACACTCGGATGGCCTGGACAGTATGTCAGGTTCTCAAAGAACTAGGTGCATGTGATACGACGATATTATCGGTAAACGACGATATCAGACAAGCAACCCGGTATCAGTATCTGACAGTGACTGCCTTTGGGGGGGGGGGGGGGGCTTCTGTCACACACAGAAGGCAAGATAACAAAGCTTTATAATTTAGCTATCAGTTCAGCCTTCTCGCCTCCGTTTGTGATGCAATTTTTTATGATGGTTCCCAAAGGTATCAGAGCGTGTAATCATCAGCTGTATTGGTGGCTTGCAGCTTGGGCTTTACCGCAGAGCTCGTGACCCACTCCTTTAAATCACATTTAAATCCAGGCCCTTGATCAATTGTTTTCTACCACCACTAATCAGCACCCCCCCCTTCAGTCAACAAGTATCAATGCCGACTGATTAACAGATTGTACGTATATATGTGACTTTTCATGGTTTCCCGGTTTTCTTCTGGCTAACAAAATGTTTAAGCTCCCTGCTTGCTGTCCTGTGGCTCTGTGCTTGTGTAGTTATCCTGATGTTGTTCAATTAATATATGCTGTTTTATTTTTAAATATCGCCTAGCCTGGTACAGAACATACACTCAGGAGCACTACAGGAGTGTTCCAGGGTTATTATAGTTCATGAAAAATAAGACTAAAACTAAAACTAGGACTGAAAAAATATTGTTGATAACTGAAATAGAAATAAATGACAAAAGAAAAAGAAAACTAAAATAAAAAATACAATGAAAAATGTAACACGCACTAAAACAAAATGGAAATACAAGTAGAATGAGCTTCATTTTCTTTTTTAATGCCTCGATTTTTACTGTGGTTGTGGGTTGCCATTACGTCACACCGCCCCGGCCACAGGAAACAAAGACCGCCGTCCGCCATATTGGTGCATTTCTCGTTTGGTCGAGGTACTCCGGTATGCTGTTTTTCTGCGTTTGTCAAGGTTGGGTGTGCTGTTTCGGGCTGGGCTAGTGTTCAGGGGAAGGATTCTTTAGGATTCCAAAATAATTGTAAAAAACCATGATATATAGAGGAATAATTAAGTTTTATCCTGTAAGTGTGTTTCTCTATTCCCTGAGTCACAAACTTGCATGTCATTTACAGTGTGCAGTGGTTATATAAATAAATCACTTGCTAAGTTGCTTTGTTTAACAGTTTGCCATTGGATTCATGTTTATTAGTTATATTTATGAATAATTAGTAATTAATATATTTATAGGCGCA
This sequence comes from Mormyrus proboscirostris, assembly GCA_026779585.1. Taxonomy (NCBI): domain Eukaryota; kingdom Metazoa; phylum Chordata; class Actinopteri; order Osteoglossiformes; family Mormyridae; genus Mormyrus; species Mormyrus proboscirostris. The sequence goes on along the minus strand of JAODKF010000123.1, from coordinate 7,862 downwards.
TGCCTATATGTATTGTCATGGTTAAAATAAGGCTGGTGGCATTGCAAATCACTTAGAATATTTCACACATTCAGTGTTGGAGTTTTTGGAATTGGTATAATTAAACTTTATTTCAGGATTCTTTTAACATTTTGCACAACTATTTCCTTATTGCTTTGCTTTAGTTTTTCTAGAAATAGGTCCTCAATCTCTAACCAATACTTTCCTGTGGGTTTTCACTGGGGGGCACCCAGACATACTTTCTCCAAAAGTGCCAAATCCCATCAAATGTGTGCATATTGTAATGAGGGAATTAGTGCATCAATAAACCAGGTCCTTCATAGCTATAAAACATGATGGTGTTACAGGAAAAAGGTGTTGAGTTTGGAAGGGAATGGCAAGGCAGGAAACCAAAATGCTTCACACTTTCACGTTTTAGCCTTTTCTTGTGCAGGGTGAAAGCATGTAAGTCACTTCCATTGAGGCATCAACACGTGGTACTAAAAACTAAAATTAATACTGAAAGTAAATAAAAATTGAACTAAAACTATTTGTACATTCTTTAAAGAAACTGAAACTGAACTAAAACTGAAAAACAAAATGGAAAACTAAATAAAAATAAAATCTAATCCTAATTATAGTAACCCTGCTTAGTCCTCGGGAGTAAAACCAACACAAAGAGGAGGAGAACATGTGTACACACGTTCAGGGCCAGGGTGGGAATCTACCCCACAGCCCTGGAGGTATCCCACAGACCCATCATGGTGCCCTGATCAGAAATATTCACCTGACTTTTGGAGGTGCATGACTGACAAGTAATGGTTTGCAATACATGATTTCACTGCTTTCAGTCATCTGAAGTAATGGTAGCCACTGCAGCTATTGGCTGCATTTGTTGACAGGGAAAAACTCTTCCCTGTTCCTGAACAAACCTGCTCAGAAACAATGAGAGAGTTTGTCTGTGTAACTGAACATCTGGTATCCTGAAGGCTTCCATGACATCACATCGGGAGCCCCACCAATCACAAAAGAGGCCAGTGACACGGGTGCTGCTGCACGAGAGCCGTCTTCAAAATTGCACACGGTTAATAAACACGGGTCATCACAGGTCACCTTCCCTCATCTTTACGCTCCCTTTTCCCACTGGGTGCAGTAATCACCTAAAAATTATTCATTAGTAATTACGAAAATTAGTCATTATTTTAACCAAGAATTTTAACAATACGAGATTAGTTACATAGCAGTAATTAGCCGAAAGAGCCCCTCCTCCCCCGCTTCCTACTTGAGAGCCCAGGACTGTGGGGACCGACAGAGGAGCTCAGTTGGTCCTGAATAATGAAGAAGGCGAGTTAATCGAGCTGAGACCCTAGGGAGACGACACTATTTATGGGCAGAGGGCTGGGGACGTGACACCGATGCATTCGTCCACCGCTTACCTGCTCCGTGGGGGGGAACAGAGGCACCCACAGCAGCATGTCATGCATCTGCGCGCCTTGGCAGCTAAAGGGCTCCAATCCAGAACTGAAGGCATTTTACATATTACTCTTAGACAAAAAATGCATACATATGCGTATATGCAACATGCTTACATATTATACTTACATATGTAAGAATTAATGCACAACATGCTTGCCTCTGTGGAGAGCATTTGAAACTTCTAATGCAGTTTGGTGTGCAATAACCACCTTATATCACTACACATTTGTCTTACACGACTGATAGATGGGTTAAAAGATAAAGACATTATTTTATCAAAATGCCAGTTTATTTTCTTTCTCTCCCTTTATTTACATTAGAGAAACATCAAAGTGCTCAGCAAATTCTTGCTTTTAGGAACTTGGATTTTGAATATTTTAAATCCGCAGATGTGTAACCCATGGATATGGAGGGGCGACTGTGCATATACACATTTATAAACAAAATTAATAAAATTCATAAAACAATGGCAGAAATATATATATATATATATATATATATATATCGGGAGTCCCACCAATCACAAAAGAGGCCGGTGACAAGGGTACTGCTGTGTGTGTGTGTGTGTGTGTGTGTTTGTGTACATATATATACATATGTATGTGT
>JAODKF010000122.1:1491925-1505236 GCA_026779585.1 Mormyrus proboscirostris | reverse complement strand
CCCCCCAAGTGGCCCTAACACTCACGCCGCTCCTGTGTCAAGTAGCCCCCCTGTCCCCACACTATTTTCCCCTCTACTACCACACACACAAATGACTTGTATCTTAAGCATTCTGGACAGCACGCATGCTGAAACCATTCAGGTAGCAATTATCAAAGGCACAGACATGCTCAGTATATTAACTGCCTCATCTAAACAGCCGGCTGTCCCCCTCCAGGGACATTATTTTATCCCCAAAGCAATTAGCTACAAAGGAAGCATTAATTATTATTTATGAAGTTCAGAAGCTTGAAACAATAGCAACATGTGATGTCTGTCATTGCTCTCAGTTCCTCTGCACCGTCGTCAAGTGTCCAGATTGTCAGGAATATTAGCTGTTCAGTCGTAATATTTCTGTATTCTGTTGTTTTTCCTCTACTCTTCCTTTCTTCTAGGTTATTTTTAACCAGCAAAGTCACTATTTCATGCTCTGAGGTACCAGCAAAGTACAAACTATTTGTTTATGCCTTTTAAATCTGACAGCAAAGGGGGGGGGGGGGGTGTTGTTCCCTTTTTCGTACGAGCCCCCGCCATCCAAAAAGTCTGCGCACAGCATCGGTTAGAACCAAACTGAGATCTAAACTTACACAAAAAAGTGCAGACATTGACAACATCTAACCAGTGTGTTCGCAGTGGTTTCCACTGACAAAAAAATATCTGTGACATTCACTGCTTACTGAAAATCCTGCACTAGAACTATTTCCACAATAATGCATTTAATAGCTTCAGAAACCTGTTATTATTTCAGTCCACTGCCAGGTGGCAACAGTCAAAGGGTCTCCTCAGATACAACAACAAAACACGCTCCTCTAAACAGCGAAGCCTCCTTCATGAATGGGGCTGACAGTTTTCGCTGGTCCTTGACAGCAAATACTCATGGTTTTCGAATGATCAGCGTCTTCCTCAGATGTTTATTACGCATTTGAATTAATCAAATAAGCAGCTGGGAACTGTGTGGCTTTCAGGAATTGTGTTTATCGCCATCAAGCAGACTTTACCCATAGGACTGAAATATGTTCACGCGTTTAAATGACATTCTCATTAACGAAGCCCTCAGGATGACCCTCAAGCAAAGCTTAGCATGGAGAAAAAAAATATATAAAGGAAATCATAGTACAATTAGTTTAGCGCCATTAACAGCAAAATTACAATCCAGCAATCTTTCCCGTACAATGCATTCAACGGAAAGGCGGCGTTTTTGGAATATTTGAGCACACTGGAGATATTCTGAACACGGACTAATGAAGACATAACTCGAAACAAAAAGCAATTCAGAACTGAGGATCTAATGAGTTTGAGATGCCATCCATGTTCACCAACAGCAGTTCCCCAGCAAAATCTACAGGTAACTGCTAAAATAAACACCGACATGAAGTAGGAGGGTTGTGACGATGCGCTTCCGAAAGATGGCGGAGGAGCGTGCTGCGTCCTGGTGTTCCAGCATCTACAGTTTGGCTTGTCAGATGGGTTGAGATCTAGCGATTGGTGCAGTATAGGGTTTCTTGCATCGTTTGTTCACACATGAGACCATTCAGGGTCCGACGTTACGCCGTGGACGGGATTATTGTTATGTTCTTGAAACATTCTGCTCACAATAGGGTAGAAATACGTTGCGATATGAAGGAAGGATGACTTTTAAGGGTTGAGCAGCCGTGAACCGTGTCAGGAAGCTGCATGACAGATTACGAGAACGTCCACGAGCATTCATTGCGGGAAACAAGCACTCACTCCAAGATGTTTCTCCTGGTTTGTGCCACATGATGTAGAGCAGGATGAATCACCTGCCCATTGGATTTTGTCTATCTCAATAGACCAATGCCTCTGTTTTTTTTCCCTAATTTAGTCGCCAAAGTGCATTGCTAGGGATAATATTGTGTTTATAAACTACAGACCAAATAAAGTGTTCTTCCAAATCTCCATATGGTTCCTATTAAGGAAACCGTTTGTGCTATGGATTGATATTAGCAATCAGCTGATAGAGACTAGTCTGTACCACCTAGAATTTTAAACAAATGCACCTCCCTCAGATGTCCATATTACTGCTTATGAAACGTCAGTTGAGCAGACTTCATTTCCAATGCTCCTGCCAAACACCAATATTCAAGTCTCTCAAAACTGCACGAGACAATGTGCTTCGAAGTCAAGGTGTGGACACTCCATTAACGTGTTTTCCAGCGGCTTTCCCGCCGTCAGTGGGCGATGCATAGATGAATTTGTTCCAATGACGGTTGAATTCCATTTCAAACAAAAAGAGAGACATTGACAATAATCGGCGGGTCATTGAGCAAGGGCCTTACCCCCGGCACCTCTGGCCGCTGCTATGGGCGGCTGCCCTTCGTGGACAACCTGCACTCACTTACAGAGAGAAGCTGGGAGAGGTTGTGATCCCATGGCCATCGATAAAGTGTCTCAAAAAGCGTCACCCGTAAGTGCGGCGAAACGCACTAACGCTTTTGATGTATCTGATGTCAGGTTTACGGTGGAAAAACACAGATTTGCCACAAGATGTCTTGCGTGAGCATGAGAGTCTTGAAGTGAGTGTCACGCCAGGTGCGTGAGAGCCGGCAACCCAGAAGTCACATTATTATGTGGGCTGAACCGCAGTACAGCACATGCTCAAGTGGCACCAAAGTGTGGGCTACTCAGCCTGCCCAGCACTCTTCCGCAGGAGCCTAAGTAGAGTGCTTTGCTAATTGCTTAATTAATTCAGGAACCACACTGGTGTGGAAGCATCTCTTTTTATGTATCCCTCATTTACTCAGCTGATTGCTTTATTTTGGCTGTTACCTGCATATATTAGGGAGACTATCAGTGTGCAGCTTAAGCAACGATAACAGCGGAGCCGTGCTCAGCAGCAGTCGCCTGCGATCACTGCATTGCTTCCTCACCTCCTAATCCGGGTCTTAGGCGGTTGTCGTAACCATCCAGAAGTCTGTCGAGGATTCTTGTGAAGAGAGTGATGTTGTTTTTGAAAGCATCTGTGGTAGGGTCAGCCTCAGCACACCTGGGGAGCAAGGACAACGCATGTAAATGAGACGTTCCTCTAGAGCAGAGATGGACAATCCCTTCCGGAAAGCACCGGCGTGCATGCAGGATTTTGGGGTAACCTTTAGGTCAGCCGTTCAAACCCAGGTGTGAGGACTCTTCGGCCAATCGTTCCTCTAATTAGTAATTTAATTTAAGTGAAAAGCAGCATACACAGCGGCTCCTAGCGAGTAAGACTGCCCACCCCTGCTGTAGACCCAAGACCAAGTACAACACACGTAGCTGAGATGTTCCTCTAGCTCAAACGCTTCACAAATTCGAGAATGCAAACAATAGAGTCTCTAAGGAAAAATAACCAGCAATTCCAAGACACACATTCATTTTCTGAGCTTTTTCCGACAATTCATGTTGTCTTCTGTGAGATATCATGGGCAACTGAGTCACTATAATGAGATACAAATTGTCCCAGTCAGCTGGCTTGTTCAGCATAGTGGAATGACACATTTTAACTGTCACCTAAAGTTCTCAACAAACTCTTTCATTTTAGTTCAAGGACGAGCTCGGTGACGTCTCCCTCCTCTGTCATATATGTCATCCTGGTTCCTGTCACACGTTGCTAGACGGCTGACAGAGCTGAACCCAAAGGCAGCACCTTTCACGATGCCATCCACTCTCATCAAAATCTCCTTCGCTTTCATTTCCATAGAGCACACCTATGTTCTAGCAAACATTTTTTTCTGACCAGATCTCGCTTGTAAATTTCTTAGGTTCTTATGGATTTTCATCTGCTGGCTGCAGCTCTGACAAGTAAACTCTGCACAGCAACCCAGAGAACTTTCTAGATAATTCACTAAAATTCAAAAGTCAACCAATCTTTTACTGTCAGGTTCACATGCACGATACGTCGAGTCATGCACTGAGCTGAAATATTGTTCTTGTTGCTCATAATGCAAATGAAAAACATTACGTAATAGAATATAAATACTACAACATAAACGTAATATACACATAATATTTTAAGACAAGACGGATACAGCTAACCACCTGATTGATTGGAAAGGCTGGTACAAAAGTTTGGCACTGAAGCAGAACATGCAATAAATAAATTGACTTAGCTATGGTGTTGTCAGTCCAAAGCTATCAGACCTTTAACAAACCCATTTAAGTCCCTGAAGTATCACTGTTTCTGTTACATTCCTATTAGCTCTGGGGTGTCACGTTGGCTGGATTGCAGGTTCGGGGTAAAGTCCACACCACTGCAGAGTGTGCATTTTCTCCTTGTATCCCCTCCTAATCCTTTTAGGGGATCTGATCTCCTGCCACAGAACAAAGACATGCTGTCTAGGTGAACTGGTGACTGTAAACTGGCCTTAAGACATGACTGTGTGAGGGCTGTCTCCCACACAGACACCATGACATGTACCTGCTACTTCCCGAGACTGGATTGACACTCTCCTCTGTGGGGGAGCTCTGCAGAACGTTTCTTTTTTTTCCCCTCACTATTCCTATTATTACATGTTTTCCTTTTAGGCTGAATATGGCATCGAATATGCCGTTTATTTATTTATTTTAAGGAATTCAGCAATAGACACAGCTGGGAACACAATCTCTCAAGCTGTCAAAGTAAGAGTCGCATGTAAGCGTCGAGATCCCGACGCATCAGGTGCCGGCGAAACACGTGCGCGGCTTCTTACGGCTACGCTTCCCCTCCAAATCCGGCGCATGTCACTGTTACTCAGCTACTGACAGCGCATAACGTGCCTCCGCCATTCTTCGCTGTGCCCACTTGCCCTAAAAATAGTGAAGTTATGTAATTTTCTGGTAAATGAGCATGTTATCAAGCTTCTGCGTCTGGTTTTAAGGCATAGGAGTGGCTTCTGTCACGTCAGTTAATTTGCAATTCCCCCCCAGAACATGGACGTAACATCCCCGTATCAGATCACAGCAGCCAGGCAAATAAATAAATAAATAACTGAGCAGGAAATTAAAATATTTTTCTTCACATCGGTGTCCCACTCCGGAGTAGTGGAGTAGTTTTTTCAAAGCAGGCAGTATTCTCATCTCAAATAAACTCTGAGTGCATTTTTAAATTTGCATTTTACAATCAATGATAATCTTATCGATCAGCTACTCTTAATTGTCGTCAGCCTTCTACATTAAAATTGCTGAACACGTTTCCTACAATGTCCTCACGTGTACAGCACATCCCACTCACAATTAACAAGGCGGACTACATCTAAAACCGCACAACTTAGAAATACTGTTAAACAGGGCTACAGAACCGTCACTCTCCCCTCATTTAACCCCCCCAATGAAATCGCATAACGCAAAGAAACGAAATCTTTAGACTCTCTTCATTTGCAAATGTAATCGCAACATGTCAGGGTTTGGTAAAAGGGGGTTGATAAATCAGATTGCTCTAATTTGAGCAACGCAGTGTATGGTTTGAACTGAAGATAAGGAGATATAAACCACGGCACGCCCGATCTACCTTGTTGTATTTTACTTAACAAAGAAGTGCTTGTCGGCTCCCGGAGCGCTCCGATCCGGATCCGTGGAGCTGCATGGTATCTCCACCTAGAGGAGTTGCGTCCGAGCGCATGCTACACGGATTTCCCCCTGTAAATAAACCACGGAGAACCATCTCCCTTTCCCCCATCCGCGTGAAATCTGCGATGATGTGAATTTCGATGCCTCTTGCCCTCTTTCTTCAGACAGTTTCAGTTGCGCTGAATCCAATTAAAAGCATCAGTGTAAATAGGAGGCCGGTACCAGGCACGGTACACCGTGTTCGCTAGGCATAATAACACCGACTAACAAAAGAAGCAAAAAGCAAAGTGTAACCCTTACCTTTTATGCCAAAGCACCATTAAAGAAAGGCAGACGAATAAACAGCGGGTGTCAAATACTCTTTCCCTCATAGCTGGCATTTACACCTACACAAATAGACACAAAGATGAAATTAGAAAGATGCGTGCGTTACACCGCAAGAGACAAAGCGATTCAATTCACCCCCAGAAAAATGCATTAAAGTGCAAATGCAATACACCATATAAGGGGAAATACAGTTTTCAGCTTCGTAGGATAAAGCTGTTGCTCTAAATATTTGTAGCGCGATAAATTGCTACATTACATATATCTTGGCAATAGTTATTCTTAATGCCTGTCGCTTTGTTGTAAACACGGGGAATTCCATAAGATAACTTTGGGGGATCTTCTCCGTCACCCAACCGACGTCTTAAAACATCTGCGCACATGTGGATCTGTCGTTTCAATTGTTTTTTTCTCTCGCTCACAGTTGTTGCTTAGGGCATTGTCCAACGCATTAATAAATTAATGTCTTACACAGGTGGCAGGAGAAATTTAAAGCAAAGCTACTTAGTTCTGCCTCCCAGTAGCCGAGGTGCTGCTGCCGCCTTACCTGGAGGAAGGTCGCCTTTTCCTTACAGTTATCCAAAGAAGATGCCAAAGTTGAACCCAGAAGCGCTGTAGCGCAATAAGCGGCGATCAGCGCGGTGTTGCTGAAGCCCCGGGGGGCGTGCGCGGAGCAGTCGGGAGCGAGCCTGGATCAATTGCCAAGAAATCAGTGAAAGTCCCGCATCGCGGAGCCTCTCTGTCAGACCGCGCCGCTATCTCCGCTTGGATATCCCCGATCACTGCATCATTCCCATTCCGTCGGTAAAAAATTTGCGCACCTCAAACCGGCGAAACAAAACTACAAAGAAAAAAAGAAATCCGGGGAAAGGGAACCGGGTCCTAGCGCTGGGCGCGTTTAAGTCCATGCCATGCTACACTAATCTTTAAGTATTGCGCTGGTGCGCGATCGCCGTAGCGGAATAGGCACACTATGTGCTGTTCCATGAAATATCGGCGTGACAGTCTGTGAATTATTAAGGGAGTGCAAATAACTCCCCCCCACTACCACCACCACCTCCATGTAGTGCGTTTTCTGTACAATTGAGTGCAATTCTACTTACAGCCGGTGTGCTGACTGTTGAGCGCAAACTGAAGATCGTGCGCCAGAAGGCATGAAGAAACACCCATTTTTAACTAAAGATTAAATACGATGTGTATGTAGTTCTGGTTTAGGCTAGGATTTTCCGTCATCTTAAAAACCATGCGTATTGCGGTGTTTTAAACAATCTAGCAGTGACAGCTAGTTGTGTTGAGTATGTGAATTATCCACTTGTTATTAATGTAATTGAGGATCCTACCCTGGCATCTTTTATAGTGTTGGCTAACAGTGTCGCTATTTCATGTATTGTTTTGGGTGTTCAAAAGCTTTAATGTTATTGGGATACGTTGCTTGGTTCACTGCGGGAGGAGTTCATCGTGGTTAAAATTCATTATGACCAGAGGCACAAATTCAATTGAAATGCAAGACAACCGCCTTCCAGACAACAGCCTTTAACGCCGGATCAGCTCAGTATTAACATACGACCGTAAACTACTGTGCGCCAAAATTTCATACAGGCAAATCAATTTGCATAATGAGAGTACCTCGCTCAGTTTGTATTTCATTCTCCGCTTTCAGAGTAGTTTGTTAGAAACAAAGGATTTGCCGTTACACTCATCAGACAGGAACCACCTTTACCCCCTTCCACACTTACCCTTAGATCTTAATCAGAACTAGGCATGCAATATTCATTTTCATACACCAGGTTTGCACAATCTATTACAGTATAGTGGCATTTTTTTATGAACGCACGCCCATAAACAGGCAACGTATACTAATGAAGGAGTATTTGAAATTTTGGTGATACGCAAAACCTCAAAATACCCGGAAAATAAACTAAAATGAAAGGAAAGAGGAAAGATTCGAGCGAATCGGTTATAGGGAGCGAGAACAGACGCGAGATTACGATTCCCTGTTTTTCAGCAAAAAACAACGTGGGAATGTCATTTGCAGCCATACACCATCTGTCATTATCACAATTATTATTATTATTACTATGAATTATAAAATTTTTTGCAGAAACAATGGCGGGCCGCATTAATATTTTATATTATTTTACTTTTTTGTTTTTTTCTTTCAACATCTGTACACATTAAGAGTTTATTTTGAACGTTTTTTTTTTTTGCACAATGCATTTACAATTTAACGGCTTGTGACTCTCCTCCTTTTTCTTAATGAGATTTAATGGATTTAATTATGTCACTGGCTCACCATTCTGGATTAAAGTCCACATCACTCCAATATGCAATGAACAAAATGAAGCTAGTCTTCCTATAGCGTTTATACACTTCCAATAAACGGCCCCCAAGGCCTTGAACGTGCCTCGCGATTGTGCTGTAGAGGTATAGAGGGCTCATTAAAGACAGAGCTACTCTCAATTCTGTTAAACACTGAAAAAGAAGTGTCTTGATTGTTAGAGAAGTCTTAGCTGAAAACATCTCTCTGATCTGCAGAGCACAAGAAGTGCTGCTCAGTTATATGTACAAATTCAAGGGTCTGTACTTAAATTGATTAATGAATTCCGCACAGTATGGGAATGAAGAAAGTAGGACAACAATATCTAACAAAGTCTCAGGCAGAGAAACATGCGCACCAGGCATATTCAACAAATCCTTGCACAAAAAGGTCCTCCGCATGTTATTCTAGGAGTCTGTTAGGCTTGGGGACTTTGGACAGGACCACCTCCTCTCACTGTAAAATTCACAGTTACCGTTCCTATTGTAATTTGGGATTGACCTCACTGTAATTTGTGATGGCACTGCATCCCATACACCTCCTCCGCAGCCTGTCCCCTGGCGGATTGTTTCCTGCTTGGCTCACTAGTACCCTGTACTAGGCGACTGGTTATGGCAAATGGAGGATAAAATTGATAAAGTTGAATAAACAACGTTTCGATCTCGTGCCTCAGAGCTGGGACCCGTTGGCGCTCTAACCGTGTATCCGATCCCTGCGGGCACCCTGAGGTTCCCTGCTTCTCCTTCGGGTTTCTCTAGCTTAGGCCGCAACGCTTGCCTTTCGCCTCTGGCCAGCTGGCCGGTCCTGTACCTCAAGGGCCGTCCGAGCGTCTTTCATTCCTGCTTCTGTTTTCCACTGATTACACCTCATGCTATCCCCAGCCCTTCTAATCGAATCGTGGCCTCGTTGGACCGGTGCCGCAGAAAATCTGTATTTTTCTTTATATATTTCTGTTTCACGCCATCGAGGCTGATTTTCCCGAAACTTCGCAGAGCTACACGGACACCTTAGCGATCAGGGTAAGGGAGGAAAAAAAAGTATCTGCGGGGGGAGAAAAAGGCAAGATTTTTTAGATTAGGATTCATCTTTTACATCTGCTGCTGATTGGATGTTGCAAAGCGTGGTCTCCATAGGATTTGAACAAACACGGATCTGCATTCATCCTCAAGGCTAACAGGGAAAGTCATGTCTAAAGGCAGAGTATCTATGTTGAACTGGCCTGTGTGTGGCTCAGTGGACTTCGCCTCTGTGCCTGTGATCACATGGTTGCCAGTTTGAGCCCAGCCTCCCCACGTCTGTGGGTCCTTGAGCAAGGCCCTTAACCCCCGGCTCCCTGGATGCTGCTACGGCCGGCTGCCTTTTGTGGGTAGCTTGCTTTCACTTACAGAGAGCAAGTTGGGGGAGGTGTGAAGAGAATTTCCCCATGGGGGTCAATAAAGTATCAATTGTTATTAAATGTCGGATACTCTTGTGACATGATGCTAAAATTATTTTACATAGTCCTCGAATCTCAATAAGCAATAAGTGCCGTTTCATAAATTTCTTGGAACTATGCAATGCGCTGGAAATCCAAATGGAAAACCAAGTTTCGGGGGGGGGGGGATTACGGCTGATGATTTTAAACAAAGGACCGAATCTCAGATAACTGTAAAATCAGTCTTTCAAAAGGCGTAGATCCCTGCCAGCGAGGATGCGAAATGCCAGATGGCTTTTCAGTCTTGTTAGTCAATGCAGAATTACTGACGATGATGTGAGGACTTACCTCCAGTTGCTGATTCTTTAGCTTGCCATAAGATCTAGGCTTGAGAGAGCGCTTATGCACCCAAATCGTCCTTCGCCGCGTCTGTGATGTAGAATGAATGAGCCCTTCAGAGACCATTAGCTAACCCTGTGCCAGGCGCTCAGAATGACGGCTGGCGGCCATCATTATCGTGTGCTTAAATGAAACATCGAGTGTAAACGTGAAAGTAACTTTGTTCCAGTAAGTTGTCGTGCTTCCTGTAAATCACCTTGCTGAAATCAGTCCGTGAAGCAGAACCATGTGAAAAAAAGACTCATTTAAAAAAGAAGACAGGAATCATAAATCAGTATATTAATTTGGGTTTAAGCTCCCGGTCACCTCAGTCAGTACTGGTGCTCTTCCACACTCCAAAGTTTGAACATTGCAACTAACTATTTAATAGCTTTTTTCACATTTTTTTTTTCTATCTCTGAAACATCTGCTCTCTTACCCTGGCATAATTAAGATGACTGATGGTAAAGTTCTATGACCAAGCTGTCCTCTGTGCTCTATCATGCTGACATGGAAATCATAGAAACCTCAAGTTATTCTTCTTATGATCAAGGAAAACTTAGCTGATGCACACACATGCAAACTCATATACACATTGTGTACTGTAAAGGGATAATGAATCAGTAGGTCATTAATTATCCTGCAAAATATGTGATTTATTTTCAGGCGAAGAGAAGATGATTATCCACCGTAAATTAGTTGTTGTTTATAATAGATTAACATTTTCAAAATAAGCTCAACGCAAAATAAGCAATCGCACGTTGTTTTCTAATTTGACATGTCATTGGATGCTTGTGTCAGTATAAATCACCTATGTACTTGTGCTTAAATTAAAATGTTATTGTTCTTGAGACTGCAGAGGAAATCGACAGGAGCAGGTTTCAATGGCCATGATCTGGAGAGCCACACCTGAGATGCATGGCTCAGGTGTCAGGACTGGTTCATCGGCAGAGACTGAATGGAAGTGCATAGACAGCAGCCGGAAGCACGTTCACCCATTATGAGGCCTGGTTTGCAAAGAGCAATTATGTAACAGTTTCTGAATGGGTGATTACTTGGCTTATATAATGGTGATAAGTAGTTTTTTTACAATGCCTTTTCTATTTTCTCTGCAGACATGCTTCTCCTCTTTCCCTAACATTTACCATGAAACATTAGAATGCTACTGAAATCACTGATTGTCCCGATTGATCAGACACAGAGTAACAAAGTGATTGTTTTTTTTTTTTTTTTTTACACCACAGAAACCTGCTCTCTCGTTTACAGTGAGAAACAGCGAAAACAGAGTTGTAATAGGCTGCTCTCCTGTACAATGCTGCACGACCAACAGCTGGCTGCATGTTATTTGCTGGTATTGTCAGAATTTTTCCTGGAATATAAGCTACTTGTGGAAAAGTTGCCATGACATTTGATTTCGGTGGTAAACGTTCTAGCCTGGCCATCAGAGTGGACTCTCACGGTGGTGTACTGACTCGTATTTATTTTTCTTTTTCCTCAAAATACTTTTGCATCTATCTTTTTCTGGTGCTGGGTCACGGTGAGCCTGGAGCCTATCGGAGGACGCGCGGGTCATGGGACACCGGTGGCGAGCCGGTCCATCGCAGGGGAGCGAACTCATACTGTAGTGTGTGTGGTATGTCCACGAACAAGAGTAAACACGGAAATATGGGGAGAAGATGCAAGTCCCTCAAACTCGGGCAAAGCCGGAGATGGGAATCAAGGTTACTGTGCCGAACATTGAGCCAGTATGCTTTAAAATCATCTCTTCATTTTAACAGCATCAGTAAATAAAATTAAAACTGATTATAGCTAATACCCCTTCGATAAAAATGTACCACATGAACCAGATCTAGTAACGGAATGCCGCAGTGGAGGAGTTAACTTCATTTAACAGTCAGTATTTTTGTCGTTTGTCATTTTCGGACTGATGACCTTTTACTGCCCCTGTTATGGCAAAATGTTATGTTTGTTTAAATTAATTTAACGTGATTTATGGAATCAGGTCTCCAATCTGGCTACAGAGCAGAAGAGCTTGTTATTGGCGCACAAGGTAAGTTTGTAAAATGTTACATGTGTAACAGGCATATTTTTTATTCCTTTCAAGCTATAAAGAGAAAGTCTATATGGATTAACCAGACTTAGCCAATCCCCAATAGGGCATATATCCGTATCTGTCCATCTTCCAACTACCAGTGTAGCATTACGGTGAGCTTGAAGCCCATTACAGTGACCACCCAGGACGTGATGTCAGTCCATCTCTGGGCACGGACACACACACACAGTCAAGTTTGAGATGCGGATCTAGCTAATTCCTGCAGGGAACTTGTGCAACACAGCGGGAGCATGCCAATTTCACAAATTCTATGCCGGGGGGTGAATTTGAACCCCAATCCATAAATAGAAAAATGCACTTCCTTCTTAGAACGCTGATGCAGTATACTTCCCAGAACATGCATTACTGGTCACATTTACCAATATGGACGTCCATAACCCTTATTTACTTGCACTAATAGGTTACTGCCGCTTCATTGCATTACACATTAACTGGTCGCTACTTTTCTGAAACCAAGAGCTGCAATCTGTCAGTAGTATCACATGTCGAATGCTCAGAGGTGAAAGCAGCTGCAGATAAAGATTGGAAATTGATCTACTCTAATAGCACCAGCACCATTGAAATGCACACCAGTGGATATTATCAGCACATACTGTATTATCAGCTTGCTAACTGACTGGAATCTCTTGTGCCCTATGCTGCCTGAGATTGGCTCCAGACTTCTTCATCACTCTATGTTGGATTGGTAGATCGTTAATTCCGAACCTCTTGGAGTCCAATCAGATGAAGAGATCCAATTATTATCTTTGAATGACTCCTAAACAGATACTGTCCCTAAGATCAGAGTCGAAGTCATTTTGTTGGTGTAATGGACTTTCATATATCACAGAAGAATGTCCTTCATACGTATGCAATGCATATTGTTTCTTACATACATAATGCATATTGTGTCATACATCCTACATACTGTGTGTACCTGTAATGCATATTGTGTCATACATCCTTCATACTGTGTGTACCTGTAATGCATATTGTGTCATACATCCTTCATACTGTGTGTACCTGTAATGTATATTGTGTCATACATCCTTCATACTGTGTGTACCTGTAATGCATATTGTGTCATACATCCTTCATACTGTGTGTAATGCATATTGTTTCTATTCAGATCAATATCGTAAGTAGCCACAGGTTCTTTCTATTATTTATTACCAGTTATTTTTTTCTGTGGAATTTTCAGCACATGATGTC
>JAODKF010000122.1:1437666-1449953 GCA_026779585.1 Mormyrus proboscirostris | reverse complement strand
ATGGGGTCGCAGGAGGACTGGGGAAAACCCTGGACGGACTTAGAAGCAATTTTATGATTTTTTTTTTTTAGTTTTATCTGAAATAAACCTGCAAAGGTAATGGTTTATTAAGCAGGTAATCTGACATGAATAGGCTAGCAACAGCCTCCGGGATCCTATCGGACAAAAGAGTCACTGCAAAAAGAGAAAACGGTTTAAGCTGAATTTAGCTGGAGACAGATACTGAGTATGAAGGCCGAAAAGACAGAGAAGACGCCATGACGGTGAGATCTGCATGAAACCTGTAACTCTGCCTCTCTGAGACTGCGGTGCATGATACCTACCAAAGACGGTTCTGGCGGGGACGGATTCTTTGTTTATCCAGAAGGACACTTGTGAGAGTATTACTGTCATGATGCAGGGGATGTATGTCTGGATCATGAAATAGCCCATTTTCCGCTTCAGGTGAAAGTACACGGTCATCACCACGTATTCACCTGGGGAATGACGGGACGAGTCAGGCAGCACCACCAGCACACAGAAACCAAAAGAAATAGGCAAACAAAAACGATCAGTTGTCTATTACACAGTCCAATATTTACACGCTCACGTCCAGCTGTAGTAATTATATTAACTGCTAAACCAATGATAATCCAGGCTTTTCAATTACACAAAAGGATATACATTTAAATATCTACAAACTATTATTATTATTATTGCTGTTGTTGTTATCCATTGTCTCAGAGGCACCCATTGTCCTAAGGTGTTCCTCGACCGCCATGATACTGTCAAAATGTCCCTGAATCAGGGCTACTACCTGTTATCGATTTCACCGTCTCACTGGACACCGTCTGTCCAATCAGGTCATACTGCACCAGGCTGGACGACTCCGGGGGCACCTCCACTGAATGCTGCGGTCCTTTTGTCCAAGTGTAGATCATCTCTGTTTTTGGATATGCATCTGGGAGGAGATCAAAGAAGCAGCTCTTTCGAAGAGCGCAGATCTGCTTTCGGGGGGGGGCGACTTCGATTACCCTGATGGGGGGGGGAAACTGAGGACCTTGTAAAGACTTAATTAGGTCCTAACAGGGCGTATGATACTGTCACATCCCAGAGGTGTCATGGCGACGCTGATCAGAGACACGGGCAGCACTGGGAGGTCGAGTCTCTGTGATAGAGCCAGATGTCTGGTCTTGTGCACTTTAACTTTAACCCTATCTCTGCTGTGACACATAGCAGGATGACTGTTCTCCTTAGTAATGACCGAATTGCATAAATGCACCCATACACTCCAGCATTAGGTCCCACACAGAAGACGCACATAGGCAATAATACACACATACACAAAAAAATCACCAAAAATAATAGAGGAATTATCATACTGACTACGAATTTGTTTGTGTAGAGGCATTATCATAATAACCAGTTACAAGGTGAAATACTTTTACCCGTTAAATTCCATTTGCAGTTGGTCTTAGTTTTGCCCCAAACCTTATGAGAATTATTATGTGCGGTAGAAATGGGAAAAATATCTGGAAGAACACGTTCATTACCTACAATGCAGTACTTGCAAAGAACAAAATAAAAGTACTCATTCACGTCCAAAGCTCCTCTGCTGGATACCGAACTCAACAGGGTGGCTGTGAGATGCAGACTCCCTATGCTTTTCGGTTTGGGGTTCATGCTGCATTCAAAAGCCGGTAAAAGGGCAGCCCCCAAGCAAGAGCGCCGAGGCAGGTAACCCTAGTGTACCAATCCGAGCGCGGAAAGCTGGATGCGACCCTTTCCTGTCATAGTGGTGGCTTTGGACTAGCCTTGCCCTCTCTAATCCCGACAGAAGGGGGCTTTATAAACGTCTTCTTGGAAGCAGCCCGAACAATCCTCCTGAAATGTGACCGCCAAGCGTAAATCGGGACGGCACGCTCACTATTTTGCAGACCATTAAGCGAGCCGCAGACGCAGCCGTGGGAAGCTGCCGCGTCTATCATTAATCGCGCCGTATGAGCTAAAATAACGCGTCAGTGCAATTTTAACGCCGTTTTATACCCATCCAAACGTAAACGAGCGTAGTGTAAAAACGACAAACGCGCCCGGATCAACCTTCTGTGCCTCGCACTGTAAGGAGATGTAACTACTTCTCTCCTTGGTTTCTGTTTTTAATACAAGCAGTTAAATTAGAAAGATTATTCCCTCCTGTTCTCTAGCTCAGCACCACTTGTCATTTTTTTTTTCTTTTTTAGAAAGGCATTTTCAGTGATGACAACTGAAATATCACCCATAATTCCGAGCTGCGCCGTAAAGCTTTATTGTAATTAAGAGGGAGGCTGCAGCAGGAGACTCCAGATACACGAAGCCAGATTCAGATTTGAGAAAAATGGGAAATATAAATGCAGCCAGTTTCAACACAAACACATCTGAGAATGCAGTCTGAAACACACCATCAGTGCACCTTCCAGTGTAAAAAGTAGAAGCACGGTGTCACCAAGGTATCCAACAAACTGCCAGGAGGAAACAATTTAGCCTTAGATACAATAATATACTGTACTGAAATTCGAGTCTCTAATGAGACTGAACGTTAGTCTTGGGTTTTCCAATTTCGGCCCCGAGGGCTGAAGTCCACCAGGTTTTCTAGCTTTCCTTAAATAGCTAACAACCTTCCTTCTGGGAGTAAAAGGCTAAATCAGTTCAATTAGCGCAGTAATGAGTGTAGCACTCAAGCACTGAGGTGGAACAAAAAGCTAAACGTCAGTCGTTTCCCTGAAGAGCAGACCTGGGTGACCGCTATAATTGTTACTCCAAACTATACACACATATACACATGCATCTTCAGAGGCAGCTAAACAGGTAGCTAATTAAAGGGAACAAATAAAGCATATTAGCCAGCACTGCACCGCCAGCCATTTTAATTACGAGCCTGACAGTTGGTTGTTCTTACACTTTGGGCACGGTTATTAATACTTCTAAGTATGGCGGCATTTTCTATAGCTTGCAGTCCTGGGACATTTGTACACACGATAGCAGGCAGTGGAATGGTGGTGCGGTGATCAGATAGTAGTGGATATCAGATAGTAGTGGATATCAGATAGTAGTGGAATGGTGAATGGTTTCAGTTGTACCATCACTACAGGTGCATGTGTTATAGTGTAAAGCTTTTGCTGGTACTGTATGGCGGTACAGTGGTTAGCACTGTTGCCACGCAGGGGGTGTGGCTCCCCCCACATCATTGAGGGAATTCCATTAAGTTCTCTGGTTCCCCCCCCCCCCCCCCCACACAGTCCAGAGGTACCAAATTGCCCATAGGCGACCCCTGCAATCGTTTGGTGACCCATTCTGTTTTGTTCCCTGCCTTGTGCCCATAGGTTCCAGACATCCCTGCAACTTCGAATGCACAATTTCCCCTGAATCATTCACAATAAACCTGTGATAATGAGGTGATTAAAAGTGCTATCAAAAGAGACGTTCGCGCTAAACAGGCTTGACTAAGTGTATGTCCACACTTTGGGACTGCTGCCACCTGGTGGCCGCGCCCAGATCCACACGACAGCATTCTCTCAGCCACCTGGCGAAGGGGACACTTACAGCTTCCAAACTTAAGGGGGCAGGCGTGTCCATCCATCGGGAAGTCCACCAGTCTCATGGGGCACTCGGCGCTGATGGTCAGTCTGCGGGCGCAACAAACCGTATTCTTCAATAGCGTCTCCCCCCCCCTCCCCAGGAGGACGACGGAAAGGGGGTTCCAATGACAAGACCTAGATGTCCATTCTAATGTTAAGAAATATGGTATTTTTTACTCCCAAAAATACCCTACTGCCAATATCAAGCCAGGGTTGACTGATCCCAAGAATTATTTCGTTGACCATGTGACCACAGGTCAGGTCAGTACCTCATGGTGTACAGAATGGTGCCATTCCTCATGATACGGAACAGTTTGTTGGGTGCGGTCATGTTGTGGGCCACAGATCTCTTCCCATTCCTGAAAAAGGTGTCAGGGGTCCACACCTTGGTGACCATCAGGTTGTTCAGGCGAAGAATCTCGACCGGGCCATCGTATCTAAGTCGCCTGTCCACCCACGTCTGGCGAAAGAAAACATCCATCGTATACTCCTAAATAAGGAAACAGAAAACATAAATGCCGGATAAAACCATGAAATGTGTCAGCATTCCAGGTGAACTACCTACACATAACATGCTTTTATGGTTTGTCACAGAAAAAAAACAAAAAAAAAAACATTGAGCAGGTCAATGACATAATAGAAAGTCTTAATCATCTTCCAATTGCAGTATATGTCACCATGTTAATTGGGAACGTACCATTTCAACATCGGACACAGGACCAAAGCTTGTCACATAAATGTCAGTTTTTACCTCTGTCACTGGGCCTAAAAGGAAGAAACAGTACATTTTAACCACACAACTACAGTTTATTATGAGTGTGAAAGCCCTGGAAGAGGTAAAAAAAAATCACAAAATATAAAATATTCTTCCACAAAAAGAAAAGCAGAACAGCAGTATATCTGCCTGATGCTGTTAAGGTGCCTTCAAAATGTTTTAAAACTGGTTGCTTCTGTCCCTACAGCAGTTGCCCACAGTCAGGTATGACTGACAAGTTAACAGACTGGATCCGTTGGAACTGCAAATTTTTGAACAGATTTACCCTCTCGGGTCTGCTCTATATAGGATGGGAGCATGCGGAAGAGATGGCCGACGTAGCCTCTGTCTTTCCGAGGAGCACCTCGAACCTACTGCCCACATTTTTCATGGAGCCGTTGAGCTTGGAAGGCAGGCATTTCCTCATTTCTGCTTAAGAAATTCAGGTTAAGCGCCCGGCTCAATAGGGCCACAGCAGGATTCACCCCATGGGACTAGAAGCACCAGCCGTCAGTTTAGGGGTCAGTACACTCCTGAACAGCTTTCCACCCCGACGTGGCTGAATGTTTAGCATGCGTGAAGGTTTTTAATGGAGGCTGGTAAGCTAGCAGGAAAGGGGAGCGTTCATCAAGATCACAGCTTGCGTTGATTCATGCGGGCTTTCATATCACTAAGCCAGGCATGCCGGTGGACCATAAAATTCAAAAACCCATTCTTAAATTCCAAGTCAGTCTCTAGTACAAATCCATCCATCTTCTTTAACCACTTAACCAGTACGGGGGTACGGACCCTATGATGTACCCAAGGGTACAACCCAGATGAGATGCTAGTCACTCACATACAGTTGCATAAGAAATTAATAAACGAGCAAAGGCTACAACTTACCATACGTCGTGATGGGCACAGTAAAGTGTAGCTGTGATTGCTGATGGGCCAAACTAGGACAACTTTCTGAGAAACGTGGAAGTCACCGAAACAGCAGTCGCCCATCTCCACTGACGTAAACAAACCCCAGAGCGCACAAGCACAGCGGTTGCGCAATAAAATACTTGCCTATTGAACACTATAGAAAAAAATATGCAGATATGGCCCAAATGTGACCGCTCCATATCAATTTTTATAAACAGAGGTATTTATTTTGGCGGTGTTTTAACAGCCGGTAACAGCTAAGCGCGAGGTTGTTACTGAAAGCAACAGTGTGAGGCTATACACGAAGCTCCGGAGCATAGCAAATACGTGACACCTCGTACCCAAAACACATTTCAACTGTCTGGTTATCATACCATTAGTGGAGTTTATTTTATTTCATTAGCTTGCCATTTTAGGCAAAATAAGTAGAATAATTGCTGTTGTTGTTACTGAACTGCTGTGTTTTGTAATAGGTGAAGTTGCGTAATGCACTGTGGAATTAAATCTAATAATAACAACTACAGTATTACTTAAACTGACAAGGGGAAAGCAGAATTGTGTTCTGTACAGTTTATAAATCCCGCAGCACCTCTCGGGGTGATTTCACTGCACTCGGCAGCTTGGGAATTATTTCAAACAGACGAATATACTTCAAAAATGAATATTAAGGTGGCTGATGGACTAAAGATAGGCGCTCAAGAAACATGCTGGCATGTATAAACGCGTCAAACAGAAAAGTTGCACCGTGCCCTATTTAAAAGCAACGCCGCCAAATAATAGCGCAGATACTGTACAACATGAGAATTGAAAAGTCACTCTCTGTAGGAACCAGAATTCATTAAATGCATGGAAAAAAATAGCAAGAAGGTTTGCAGTGTAGTACAATCTGGGGATTTATAAGCCGATAATCATGCTGTACCCCGTTGGTGTAGTTTTTGCAAGGAGAAACGCCTAAAGCCGTAATCATCCTCGGCTTGGCAGGGCAGAGGAAAATCATCCCAAGCCTTGCAGAAATGTTCCCCGTACTGCGTTTCTGGAACACGCCGTTGTGAGTCACGAATACTTTGTCTCGCATGTATGCATCCCTTTCGGATGCAAACACTTTATAGCCTACTTACATGGGCTTTTCAGAATAAATAGATAAATAAACGCGCTATTCATACATATGCATATACATTGCGCCTATTTAAAGCCAGTAGCATACATCGTTTCAAAGTATTAAAAATGAGACATCAATCAAAGAAACGCGGAAAAACGGCAGAGAGAATGAAGGGAAGCATCAGGGAGCAGTTACGGAAGCAGACAACACGACTCCACAGCTGCAAATACATCAGTCTCTGCTGCTCAGTGCTCAGCCCTTTCCACGAACACCACATGCTTCATTTATTCATTTATCCTAACGATTATACCAGTTCCTAATAATATTATAACATACAAAATTACCCCATAACCCACATTGAACTTTCTGGCACTAACAGCACAGTTGCGCTAGATATATCATGATTCATCTCATTTTCTCTCTCCCTCCACTTTTCTTTTACAATAAACAAACTGGATCACCAAATGAATAACATTTTTCTTTTTTCACGACAGCCCGACACACTTTCATCCGCACGTACGTACCCCCAAATCCGGGTCGCAGCCTGTTGTCATAACCATCCAGAAGTCGGTCTAAAATGCGTGTGAAATTCTCCGGGTATAATCTCTCATCCTTTTTTATCTGGCAGGAGATTCTCCTCACACTGCGAAATGGCACCAAAGAGGAGATGTACGTTGGTTGACGTCCGAGAAAGTGAAGGACTTAATTGCCACCATTTATTGCATGTTGAGAAGCAGTAAAATCAATACATCGCGCATCGTTGCCATTACTTCTCCCCACTATGGGTCTTCGCAAATACAAGCTCTGCATCGTATATAATCTACGGCGTCTCAAATTCTGGGATGTCAGAAATAAGAGCAAGTAAAGCCCCAAATCCAAGTAATTAACCCCCCCAAATCCTACTTACCACGCAATTGCGCAGAGAAAGTAAAAGAGAGTGGAGATGCAACTCGGGGACATCGCGATCACCGTCGCCTTCTTGGCAGAAACCATGTTTGCATGCCATACTTTAAAGCCCTTCACATCTCTCCTCGCCAAGCGCCCAGTGCCGAGGAGGGATCGAAGAAATGGACCGAACCGAGCAAATACGCTTGCATTTCCCCCCCAAAAATATATAATCAAATATATTTTTTTGGAAAGGAAGCGTAAAGCCGTCTCAGCTGAACCGCGTCGCTCGTTTGGTCGCAGACGTCCAGACGCATGTACTCAAACCCGTAACTCTGCTGGTGGCAAACCAAAAGACCATCTCTTCAGAGCATCGCACTTCCTTAAAAAAAACAAAAGCCAAGAAAACTGAAGGTGACACCGAAATATGCCTCGATTTATTTCAAAATTGGGTTTTGTCTCCGTGGCGCAATAAATCCGCCTGTTACACCATCATCAATAAAAAAGCTTGAAGAAAAATGGTCTGCATTCGCGTTGAAGAAAAAAAAAACTGTGCGTTTGTCCAGCAGGACTTAGCAGGTGTTTTCTCTTATTGAAGTGAATCTGGCGGCGTTTGCTTATCCAAGGTCGATTGCCTTTATCCGAGGTGCCACAATAATTATTCACACTTATGGAATTAAAGAAAACAGCAGGCTTTTAAGCATTTCGGATACATTACAAATTTGAGAAGTTGTTAACCTTTTTCTTTCCAGGAAACTTTTCCCTCGTCCTTGCGTGACACTTGGTTGGCATGACGATTTGATTTTTTTCTGCTGTGCGCTTCATGGACTCCTCAGCGCTGTCCGTGTGTGTAGCTGTCTGCGGGCGAGTGGCTTGCGGTGTGTGTGTGTGCCGTGTGTCCGCGTGCGTATGTGTGTGTGTCTCTCACTCCTGTGAGTCGTAGGACAGTCATGGGGGATGGAAGAATGAGAAAGCCACCATTGGCGTGATTACAAAAACAGGCTTTGAATCGGTAAAAGGACCATCCAGGATTCAAATGGGTCAATCTTGTTGCAATATGCAGTTTCTCAGCCCGCCTCCCCCATCGAGTCACACACTCTCACATGCACAAGCGCATACACTTAGTTCAAGAATAAGGACAAACCACATGCTACACTGTCCCCTTTACTAGAAGGATGAACAATATTGTGGGGGGTGGGCATTTAAGAACTTAAAGGCTTTCCGCATATCCCATGGTGCCGCTAGCTTAAATCAGCCTCTGCTTTTTGCTTTCTCATAGCCGACCACGATGTCAAATGCTATGCATCGAATCAGGCTGGGCGCTTTAATCCTGGGCATAACTTCTAAATCAATGCGCAGTTCACTCATGTTTGGTTTTAATAGCTGAACCCTTTTCCCACAGAAGCTTGCAAGTTTATAAGTTCAAAGAAGCAAATATTTTGCTGGAGTAAATGAGGTTAAGCGCTCGAAAGTACGGCCACTCCACTCGTGGGACTCAAGCTGACAACCTTCCGGGTACTCAAGGCTGTATTCTTAGCCGCAATGCTACCAACTGCTTGAGGGGCATCTAGTACTTAGGAGTAAGTGAGGTTCACGATGTCCTGTCCTTTTCCTAGTAAAAAGGACAAATATACTCTCTGCTGTTGATGGTGATGATCAGGAAAATATTTACCAGCTGGAACTGGAATGTCAGTGTGTCGACATTAATCCATATTGAGCTATTTGAACCTTAGCTGATGGTAACCAGGTCGGTTCGTCTTTAAGCATAACTGGAGCTTGCTTTCTTCTGGCAGTTTTACATGGCTTATGAAATTCTCATACAATGGCAAGACATTCTACATGCTGAATGATTGCGGGCTGCTGATCTTTTGGGATTTGTGAATGCAGAGGAGCACCCTACAGCTGCGTTGAATTACATCTTATATTCCAGAAAACAAGTCTGCAAACTTTTTTCATTAGATAGATAGATAGATAGATAGATAGATAGATAGATAGATAGATAGATAGATGCAAATGGTGCAAATAAAGTGTGTAGAAACACAATGAAAAATTAATGTCAGCTATAAAATTTGGTACAGAAGTAAGGTGGGGCGCGTGGTTTTGTTGAGCTGTCGCATCCCGTCCGTTCTGGGGTCCCTCCGTCCTGGGACACAGAATCTCTGGCTCTGCTCTGTTTGAGCCGCGCCCCAAAGGCTTGGCTTCCGCCATCATAACCTAGTTTTCAGTGCGCTGCGTGCGCACGCCCCCGTTAGCCTTTAGCCTATATTTCACTGCAGAGCAAACAAGGGAACACAAGAGTAAGATACGCTAAAGCTAAAGCACCACTTGCGTATTTTAAAGCCCTGACTGTAAACTGGGAACCTCCAATGATTGTGGATGAATAGATGTAGATGCTGCTCTGCTGATATTTCTCGTGGTTGCAAAGCTTATGCCAACCAGAATCGGATTTTCCAGAATGCATTATTCATTCAAAACCATAGAGAAGAGTACAGGATGACATTATCAAAACTTCAAATTGTCCGTTGTCACATGTTGCTTTTTCCACAGGTACGGCGTGTTGTCTGTCAAGTGACTAATTAGACTTTTACAGTAGACTTTATTCACAGTGACGTCCTTCACTCTCGGCAAAAAGGGCCGATACCCTTCCCTTTCAGCGCAGGACAACATCGAGGTGAAGCCACAAAGGCAGTCGGAGAGCGTCGTCCGTCAGACCGTGAAAGGTGTCGGTGCCAATAGGGATTAAAAGATAGACCTGTCGACTAATCAAATTCAGGTGTCAAGCTGTGAAGTTTAGACAAAAAAGGATGTAGAGCAGAGGATCCACACAGCACAATCTGCACTATTCAGTTACTGCTAAGAGGGTGTATCTTTGAGAATTTCAATTTAATGAAAGAAATGCCCATTTATTGCAAGGAGCGTTTACTCAACAGTGACGATGTTTTTTCATGTCGAGAAAGCGTCTTTTAACACAGACCATGCTAATTTAATTCCGAGTGTCCATTTAACACTGCGAGTTTCATTGTGTATTTACTGCTTGCTGACAAAAAGTCACGGTAGTTGCTGTTGCATCTGTAATTCCATAGAATTCCTAACGGTAGAATCAGATGCAGGCCTTAAAAATCCACTCCCTTCCTGCGAAGGACATCAAGTGCTTGTTAGAAAGACGCCATATCCCAAGTTCAAAAAAAAGTTTCAAATGAAGGGATGCAATTAGATTGCTGACACAACCGAAAAAAAAAATGTAATTAGCTCTTTCCCGATGCTGCATAATCACAGGATCCAGACTGAATCCAGAGCTGGGTGACCCTGTGCCCGCTCTGCTCTCCCACAGAAGCTCATCAGGAACAGAGGACAGCCCGGGCTGATAAATTAAAGCTAGCAGACAATTCAGGACCGCCTGTCGGAGCAACGCGACAGAGTGATGTTGTCAATGCCACCGTTTCATTGGCTCAGAAGCAGAGCTCCATACGGTGCCGCTGATACACTTGCTGCTACTGGCAGGGCGAGGATGACTAAGGAAATGACATCGTCACCCACTGTGTCCGCGTCTCTGTGATATGTTCCAGTGTGAGTGATGAGATGGGAGTGGAAAGTGAATACCAATTTAGGAGGCCTTTTCAAATTGTTTTTCTCAATGGTGTCTCTCATCTGCCTGGAAATGATGGTTGTTTTTTCATAAAACTGGGAGTAAACATATCACATGTACCATTCTTAGTTACTAACAAGCTTTGACATTTTAAATGTAAGGCCTTTTTAAACTGTATTAACTTTATTTTCATAAAATCGCATTTAAATTAAGATGACATAAAATATTTAAGCAGCACTGGATGAATCGCATGGATCAGTTTTGTTGCTGAAAAATCGTGAAAGTAAAACCAGTGACTGTCAGGAAAATCCCACGAGCATTTAATTTTTGTTCGACTTTAGTCAAACAAAGCGAATATATGCCGTGTATGACAACGCAGGCCGGCTAGATCACAGAAAGGAACCTTGCAGGAATGCCAGTTCAGTTCAGTTATGATCTCGAGGGGTTTCTTTTTGGGTTTATATAGAAACGTCCCACATCTCTTCACGAGAGCTTGATTTGTATAGCGAACCGCCGAGTACCAGCTGTCCCCTCCTTCAAACGGAGCTCATTCGAGAGGATCTCAGAGGATTAACACTTACCGGATATTGTGTGAAAACACCACATTTCTTACAGCTAAAACCTTGAGTTTCAGGAAAACACATTTTGTTGATCCATTTCCCCCCACCCCGACTAACTGGAAATATATCAGCAAAACAACATATTTGCATAATTCATACGTGTGCACATTTGCATATGCATATGCATATGTATGGACGCGGCCTTCTCTTTCGGAAGATTCCGGAAGCCTCTTGTGTCATCTCTCCACGTTGCCCTCAGCGGCAGAAGCAGGACTTCCTGGGAAGCCTAATTTCACGATATTTTTTTATCATATCACATCACAACAGCTAAGCTTCACAAATGCAATAGGGGGGGTCATTTCAGGACGTGTCCGCACCACTCTCAATTCAAATCGCAGGTTTTTCAGTTTTCCAGGTGCGGCATTCCAATTCTTCTCTTGGCGTCTGACCCTGAACCTGCACGCACACACAGGCCTCCATCAGACCTCGCTATAGAAACTCGAGTTTTCACCAACGTCACATTGCACTGAGATCATGTTCTGCCCTTAATTGATGACATTATCGTCTTATCATGAAGTTGCTCTGCTGAATATTTAAGGGAATCTAGCTTCAGTCTCTTAAATCACAAACACTGCTGTTAACTGCAAAATGTCTTACAGAGTACACTGAGCCGCTCGCTTCATTGAATTAATGATTTTATATGCAAAATATGTATTCATCAAGCATAAACAGGCTACAGATAATAGAGTCTGCGCTATTATTTTACCGCAACATGACTTTGGGTTCCAGGGGGGTGTAGTGAGGGGAATAGGGGTTGAATGTGTATTAGTGATAAAATTGTCGCTTTAGAATGATTCTGCTTGATTTTTTAAGCTTAGAAGCTCAGATTTAGGGTCGCGGG
>JAODKF010000122.1:1369573-1397867 GCA_026779585.1 Mormyrus proboscirostris | reverse complement strand
GGGGGGGGGGGGGGGGCCAGGGGCCCATCATGGGGTGATGGGGGCAGGTAGGTGAGAGTTCAAAGCACATTCGCTCGCTCAGCCTTCTCGGGCCGGCCTTGTTTTTGCTTCTCTCCTTCTCCCCTGTGTCACACGTTGTAAGGTGATCCGGTGGAACACGAACCCCCCCCCACACCACCCCCCCCCCCTTCTATTTCAGATGGCTACACCACCGATGACATCGAGTTTTACTGGAAAGGTGGCAGCGCTGTCACGGGGGTGGACAACATCGAGCTGCCCCAGTTCTCCATCATCAATTACGAGACGCTCTCCAAAAAAGTGGTCTTCACCACCGGTACGCTGACATTCCAGGCTGCTGCGTTTGCACTTATTTTACTGACATCATAGTCACTTAAAGGTTTACATTATTAGAGATGTTTTTCATAACTGTTTCTGTGTGTCATTAACGTTTTAGATTTTTGGTACAGTACATGTAAACAGACATATGACGATATTGATGTTACAGCACCACCCTTAAGAAAGATTACAGTTTACAGTAGCACAAAAATTAGTTTTAGACAATGAAAAGACACTTTGACATAGAGAGTAACAATACATAATAAATAATGATAAGAAATAATAAATAATGATTTCTGTAAAATTACATTATATTCATAATTTATATTATTGTATATATTGTTGTTTCTTTAAATGTAACTTTATATTGCATTTTTTAAAACTTTCATATATACCAGGTTATTCACATTGTAGTTTTTTAATTTTAACATAAATTGCATTTTAAGGGTTTAGCTTAATTTAAAAAGAACTCAGAGTAAAGTTTTAAATCATCATGATGACTGTGTGAGCGTATTTCATAATCCCATAATAAGCCTCACTTGACAGTTAAAAGAAGTCTAACCAATTACAGATCATTGTTCCTGCTAACAAGCATCGCGGTACAGCGGTCAGCCTGGTATTTAATTAAACTTTTTTCGCCGCCGATATCATCGAGTATCCTGCTGGCTGTGCCACATCGTTAGTGTCACCACGCTCGTCTGATTGCCCCCCCCCACCCCCACCCCATTTACTTATGCCTGTCTGTGTGTGTTTGTGGGGTGTCTTTCCCTCCCAGGCTCCTACCCCCGCCTCTCCTTGAGCTTCAAGCTGAAGAGGAACATCGGCTACTTCATCCTGCAGACCTACATGCCCTCCATCCTCATCACCATCCTCTCCTGGGTCTCCTTCTGGATCAACTACGACGCCTCCGCAGCCAGAGTCGCCCTAGGTGCCCATCTAAATACCCACCTCCTCCACTCTTTGATTTCTGTCTTAATCCTGGATAGATAAACTATAAACCTCAAATAAGTGATTTTGTATTTGCGGGGGCGTAGCTAAGGATTCTGAGCCCCCCTGACAAAATGTCACCTCCCACGTTGATTAAATTACTGTTAATTGATGCAGCCAATCTGGCCCTTGGGGACCCCCAGATTATGTTTTCAGGTTTTCAGGAAACACTGCATTGATGGATTATCGGTGAGACATCTATTGATTTTGTTGTTAATTTTCAAATGCAGAGAAGATAATGATGACACGGTTAGCGTGAATGAACCATTGCTGAATAGAGCGGAGAATTTTGGGCGTGGGGGGGGGTGGGACAAGGTTCTGATGGGAGACCCAGCGGTGAGCAAACGTGGGCCATTCTCACAGGCTAGCAGGCTGGGCTCTCTAGCTGAACCAAAAGCGAGCTGGGAGTGAGGAAGTCGTGGTTCCTGGTCCTTCCCTCCCCTTCCTCTCTGGGTTGTGAAGATGATCAGGTTCTCCACGGAGAGCCGCTGATCCTCTGCAGAGCAGAGCTGGTCACGGCATGAACAGGATGCGGGAGTTTCAGCCACGGGGCGGGAGTGGTGGTTATCAGCGTTTCTTGCCCTGTTTTTGGAAGAGTCAAGAGAGTCAATAATCTACAAATGAAAATTATGGCAGATTGCCTTATATATACGTAACATTTTTGCAGCTTCATATAAAGAGATGTGTACATATTCTGTTGGGTCTTAGCTGATGTGTTTCTTAAAATGTATAAAGAACATTTACTGTAGTAATGCTTTATATTAACTGCACCATTTTTATGCATTCACAGAACATTCAGTGTACCTTCATAAAGCATTCACAGAACATTGAGTGCACCTTCATAATGCATTCACAGAACATTGAGTGCACCTTCATAATGCATTCACAGACATTCAGTGCATCTTCATGATGCATTCACAGAACATTCAGTGCATCTTCATGATGCATTCACAGAACATTCAGTGCATCTTCATGATGCATTCATAGACATTCAGTGCATCTTCATGATGCATTCACAGACATTCAGTGCATCTTCATAATGCATTCACAGAACATTCAGTGCATCTTCATAATGCATTCACAGAACATTCAGCGCACCTTCATAATGCATTCATAGAACACCTTACCATTATAACATACTATAAAAGCTTTAAAATATTTTAATAACAAACATTATATGATTATACTTCTATAATATTTGTTATCAAATAATGTTTGTTACTAATGTATATAAAAGCTGTTAAACATGTTTGAATCTTAAAGTTTACTTTCATACTTCTTATGAATGTCCTATGAATGCATTATGACAGTGCATTAATGTTCTATAAGTACATAATGAATATATTATGAAGGTGTAGTTAATTTAACGTGTTACTGAACATTTCATTTTAGACAAAAGGTACTGAACCTCATAAGAGCAGAGATGGACTAGCACAGGTGTACACAACGCTGATCAAAATGGGTTTTTAGGGCTGAATTGTCCAAACCTCTAACAGCAGATCTGTAATGCGGGCCAGGAGAGGTGGCCAAGAGCCAGGCTCTCCCTTATCACGAGCCTCCAGAGGGGGTGTCTTCGTCCTGCACGGCCACACTGAGGCGTGGCTGGCCCTGGGGAAGGCTGGGAAACATCGAGCTTTTGCCCCAATAGCTGGTGGATATCAAGGATATGGCCTGGAACTGCAATTGCTTTTATTTTATTGATTGAATCTTCATCACATCAAATATTGACATTTTTGGCTCTTGGTCGTCAAGGCGATGTTACACCTGGAAATTGGTGTTTCTCAAATATCTGCAGTTTTGCTACAATCTACTATGCACCAGTGTAGGGATGCATTTAATTTTCAGTGTACAACTTTCCAGGAAAACAATGTAATTGAAGCACTACTTAGTTTTAGGGTTATATTAAATTTTAGTGTTTGATTTTGGAATTTAGGTAGCTGTAATGGGATAAGTCACATTGAAAATCACCTGCATGGATAGATGACATGGATAATATCTAGTTCAAGGAACTCAATATTTGAAACATAATATGTACAGTTTTATATTATTTTTGTATTCGATAACCGTTGTATGTATTTACATATTACGATTTCTGTATGTAAATTTCGGAACACACAAGTTCCCACTTTGATTATTTCCAGAAGGCGTTCCGAATTTCCTCTTTGTGCACAGTGTTTTCATAACATGGTTAGCCTGTGCTCCGCTTGAGAGAAGATGCACTCATGTAGAGATAATAAACAAACATTATACATCTCTCATGAGAATCTGGGTTTCTCTGCATAATTCTCGTAGAAGGTCCACCAAGGTTTGTCTAGGGATAATGAAACGCTCTTTCAATGGCATCAAGATCCTAATGAATAATGAAGCAATCCCAGAATCCCCCAGGAGGTGGGGCTGCTGTTGGCACAGTGGGCTGTCACTCGTTTGGAAGGGTATCAGGTTGTGTCGTATGCCCAGAAATCTGCTGAACCCCCTACCGCCACCGAGGCTGACGGATGTCCTGGATGCTTTTCCCTCCTGTGCCAGGGATCACCACGGTGCTGACAATGACCACCATCAGCACCCACCTGCGTGAGACCCTACCCAAGATCCCCTACGTCAAGGCCATCGACATCTATCTGATGGGCTGCTTCTTCTTTGTCTTCTTGGCGTTGCTGGAGTACGCCTTCGTCAACTACATCTTCTTCGGCCGAGGTCCCCATCTACAGAAGAAGGCGGCAGACAAGGCTACCAAGACAAATAACGAGAAGGCCGGTTTGGAGACCAACAAAGTGCAGGTAGGGGCCTTTTTTTCTTAAAATGCACAAATCACTGTAAAAATGCACCTCCTGGCACCAAAAAGCAGGATTTTCACACCGTTCTAAAAATCTGAAGAGTTTTCTCTGAATCCGTTTTCCTTCCATCTTCTAATCAAAGCGTACTTTCAATGCTCTGCTCTCCGACTTTCTGAGCCTGTGTTATCAGGTGATGAATGGGCATCGCTAGTTATTAAAAGCTGAAATTTAATTCAGGCCGCATATTAAACTGATATTAAATTAAATGATTTTAATTTATTGATTTATGCTCAGCCATACTCATCGCTGACATTGAAAGTTCAGTCATTCGGGCAGGCAGCTAAATCAAGGCTCTTATCAGGAAATGTAGCCCATCGATGAGTAACACATCTAAAGAACTGACGAGATCAGAGCATTAACGATTCATAACACAGTGTATTCAACTGTTAATATCCTGACTGGATGCGCAAGCAAATGAATTCCGTGCAGCGTAGCATGAGAATAATTGCATTTCATGTTAAGTAGCAGGTAATTAAAGAAAAGCCTTTTAACAAATAGTGCTCTTTGCTTCTCTGGGCTTCATTTTATGAGGGATGTATAGTGGGTGGATATTACTTTTTTTAATGTGAGAGGAGTTCTTTAACACCTCACACTTCTAGTGTCACTAATGACATGCTCAAGACAGCCCTTTCTGGGGGGGGCAACCACTTAGTAAACCACAGACCCCCCCCGCCCGCCCCCACCCCAAGTCCAAACTCCAGAGTAGGGACTAAAGGAGGTTCAGGAACTACCTCTGAAAAGCTATAATCAGGCCAAGCTCATACTGAACAACAGAACTTTGTATTTCCCAAAACAAGTTCCTGTTGGCTTCAACTGCTACTGATCATGATGCTCATAGTGAAATTCTACTGAGGTGACATATTTTGAGACTTGCCTGTTTTATTTTTTTTTTCCTTGTAACAGCAGAAGTCATAAAATCCATTGAATATCAACCCCCCCTAGACCTAGAGTACAAGTATGTCAGGGAAGATGCAAGAGCATTTTATAGTGTCCTATAGTTTTCTGTCTGGGGGGATAGAGAAGGAGGAGTTGATACTATCTTCCCTGCGGCATCAGTCGTAGCCCCCAGCCCAACCCCTTGTAAAGGTAGGCACACAACCTCATCCAAAACAATGCCCTGCTCCCCAGGACGCGATGCCCCAGGTTAGATTATAGCCAACCATCTCAAAAACCAGCAGTTACTGTTTACTATGAACATCATTCATTCCAGTCCCCGAAAACCCTGAGTCTGTTTGATCACATGACCAGTGAGATAACAGCAGGCATCCAGACCTAAAATGTCATGTGATCAAAGGCAGGGTTTGTTCCCATGAGGCTCAGCGGGGAGCAAAGCCTCTGTACTGCAGGTCGTCCTTTCCTTCCCGAAGACACAGCATCACCCTGGCGACTGAACCTCGGGTGGATTTTTTTTGTTTTGCTGGCATCACATCAGAGCTGAACCTACAGAGGATAGTTTTTTTTTTGGTGTTGTTGTTATGCCTTTATTATTATTTTCAAAGAGCCCAAGGCAGAGTGTAAGGGAAGAAAAATCACGTTTACTTTTTGTTCATTTTGCCGATGCTCATACCTGCAACCATTTCCATAATACCCGTCCTTCACGACAGAGTTAAAATACATGACATTAAATCACAGTGTAACATCAGCAGCATGAAAGTGGGTCTTTTAGCAAAGCCATTACATAAGGAAGAGACCAGAAATCAGGATGAGTTGACGCGTCTCTATCAGTGACTTAACGATTTCACTTAAGCTCCAAATTATTTTGGCAAAATATAATTTTGAAGTGTCGACTTAAAGGTGAAGGCAGGCGGGTGTGTCATGCGATGGTACGTGCCGAATTTTGATCGTGTCATAGTGCCAATACACATGTGAATGCATTTAGCATTGGTAATGTAAGATGCTATTTTTTTTTGCTAATTAATTAACTGATTACTTATTCATTGGTATTTTAATATTTAAGACTTGCTAATTGAGTTTGTGTACGTGTTCCTTGTAGGTATTTCTCCTGGTCTGATGCCCCCCCCCCCACCCTCAGCTTGGGGAGTGGTGGTCCTTGCCCTCTATCTGCCCTCTCTAGCCCGCTTGCAGGCACATGCTGGCATGTCCGAATGCGGCGGCGCTCGCAATACGGCAACGCATGCGCCAAGTCCAGATGTGAGCTCAGCAGTTTTCCCTGGACCTCAGGTTGTCTTTCAGCGACGGATGAAAGAGATTCAAGCGAAAAAGCACCGGCGAGATCCCCCACGTTTTTGCACTCGCCCTGCCTTCGTCAGCGCTATAATTACGCTTTTCGCTCAGAACCTCGTTACATGCGTGCGTGCATTTCCCGTTAACCTCGTGCTCGGGCCCCTATGGAAATTGAGGGCCCGAAATGTTCCTCGTTGTTGTAAAGAATGAAGTTGAGCGACCATTTCAGGAAGCCAGCTCCAGATGGCAGACACACATACACACACACGCGCGTAATGATTTAAAGCCACCCCTTCAGAAAAGTGATTCACAGCAGGCCCACTGAATCGAATGAAGCGTTGTATAGCATCACCTTAAAGTGATGGAATACATTACCAAGCAATGCATGCATCCTAGCGCATACATTTACAAGATTTACAGATCCATGAATGATAAAGTAATGACTATATATATATATAATATATATATATATATATTATTGAATGTCATTATGTTGTTAGTAAGTTTTTATATTTTTAATATCCAGCAGGATAATGGGCAGGACACAATACATATGGCCTGATCACTTGTCATTTTTTCAGTAATCCTTTATAATCTGCCCGGCATAAAGTGCCACCGGCGATTTGGCCAGTGGCGCAGCCGTGCCGTGCCCCAACGTGAGGGCTGACGTAGGGCAGGGGGCTGGCGGGGGGCTGGCGCAGTCCCGGCGGGAGCAGCTGTTCCAGGCTAGATGCATGCGATGGCGGCGGGGGTTCGGCGGCATATGGGGCTGCTGAGAGACGAGTCGCGGTGAAGGTCCGCCAGGTCCACCGCGCCATTTGCGCCCCCACCGCTGCCCATTCTAAGCCGCGCGACAGGCCCATCTCCCACGGCAACGGCAGTGGGGGGAGAGTAAGCCGCTCCCTCATCCTTTCTAGCCTGAGACTGAAGTGGAGCATCAGGGTCCTTCTCATTACTGCTAGTGAACAGGAACATTTTAACAGATGTGAAAAAGATTTTAATACTATTCCTGAATACTGTGGCTAGCTGTTTTCCATCCATCCATCCATCCATCCATCCATCCATCCATCTTCCAACTGCTTATAATAATAATAAGCATTAATATTAATAATAATAGCATTTGATTAGCGTATTTTTAGGTACCTGTATCAGAGGACAGGTTAATTGCTAAAATATTTGCACATCAGTTTATGATTCTTATTTGAGCTACTTTTCTCTTTAGCGTTGTATTTTCCTGGCAGAGGAATATGAGTGTAGCTGCGATAAGCCGACCAGAGCCCCGCGCAGCTCAGGTGCATGTCGCCTGACACATAATGCAGTCACGCTTCCCCTAAAAGACCCCAGGCATCAGTCACGCGGACACGTAAAGAGGATGTGGCGGGCGGCCAGCCAAGCCGTGCACCCCCCCCCCCCATCCATCCAGGTGGCTGTATCTGGGTGTGGGCTCGCAGACTCAGGGTTGCCCAATTACAAGGCGTTTAAGTGGGCCCACGGCACCGGAATAGCAGGCTGTAGCTAAACTGTGATGGCGCAGTTGTTCGCGTTTGATCGTAAAAGATCGTAAACGAAATCTCAGTGCTTACGTCAGGAATAAGACCCGCTCGAGGTTACACTGCACAGCCCATGTTAAAGCCACCTAGCAACAGAGCCCCGCGATATCCTGCTGGTCCGAACAAAGATGTTCCACGCATTCTTCACACTGCGGCGCTCCTCGGGTATCACAGGTATATTGTCTACGAAGTACGGTGACAGGTACATTTCTTTCGGTTTCTCTCTTTTTTTTCTGAAAAACTCAAGGACGCGAGCGTGGAGAACACTCTGTCTTCGGCACGGGGCCGAGGGATTGCAATGAACTGTCGTTTGCTCTGGAATCTGTCAGTGTTGAGGTGTCATTGTCAGGAGAACCGAGAAATAACCTTGTTCAATCAGACGAGAGATAAATGCTACGTTTATCCTTGACCAAGTCTCCAAGCCATAGTAGGTGGAGCATAAAGTAAATTGAATTAGTTTGATGCCTAAGATTTTGTTAATAATCTATATATAAATTCTTATATAATAGGCTGACCATGCTTTCTAGATTGCACATTGTTCTGGATAAAACCGCGTACTCAATAAATAGATAAATGTAAGTGAACAGAATGCATGACCACGTCCCAAAGGATTACTGGAAAGATTTTGGGCGGTTTTAGGATTCTTTAAGATGCGAGGCATGTGAGTGGCCATAAATTATATGGAGGGACGAACCTTATCGTTAGCCAATGATATGATTTGAATCGTGATTGACAGGGAAGGGGGCTCTCCAGTGTCCAATCAGCTGGGGCCAGACCGGAACACACCCCTGCTGAAATCACAGGAATTTTGATCGCTAAACATAATGTGGTGATACAACCAGATGCATCTCCATGAGCTTAACTGCTTGTTTCTGACTGATGTTCTGGATCTTCCCCCTGAATATCCCCTCCCTCACAAACCAACTTCTGGCAAACCCACACCCCTGTTTTCCTAAGGTGGATGCTCACGGCAACATCCTCCTGACCAGCCTGGAGATCCGCAACGAAGTGACAGGTGCGGAGATGCTGGCAGGCCTCGGTGACCCGCGGCCGGGTGTCTTCTCCTTCGACAACGCCAGCATCCAGTACCGGCGGCCCATAATGGCCCGCGACCTCTACGGGCGGCCCCCCGCCGACCACCCCACGACGCTGCACAAGAAGGGGCGCCTGCGGAGGAGAGCCTCGCAGATCAAGGTCAAGATCCCCGACCTGACAGATGTCAACGCGATAGACAAGTGGTCCCGCATGATCTTCCCCATCGCGTTCACCTTCTTCAACCTGGTCTACTGGCTTTACTACGTCCACTAGACCAGTGCTGTCGCTCTTCTCCCAGCTGGGCTCATCCATCCACTTCATTTTCAGTCAATGCTTTTCCACTCTTAATCCAAAGGACCATGGTGGAGTTTAAATATAGTCTCAACTGCCAGGTAAAGTTTAGCGTTTTTTTCTTTTTCTTTTTTTGCTTGTGAAACTATGAACCGAGGACAGCAGATATTGTTTTTTTTCACCTCAAGGAGATGCTTCTAATATTTCTCAGAATAAGAAATGGAAACAGGCATGACCTGAAGCATTGCATTTTTAAATTTTTTTTTTGCAACCCATGCCTAGCGCTGGATTAACCTGGAGCAGTATGACATAATAATCTTTGCTCTTTTCTGCATGTGAGAACCCCATCACTTCTTAGTTATTAGCTTAAGAAGGACACTGTATGTGTCCGAATGGAGCAAAGCCGCTGGAATAATATAGAGGAATCTTGTTTCTTGCCTGTGGAAAGATCTGCGGACACATCTTGCATGTTTGTGTGACATGATCAGGTACACGTTCATGTTGATTTAAACTATCCTTGCATGTTTTCAGACTTCTCATGCTTTTTTGCACCCCAAAGCCCGAGCCCGAAACTTGCTCCGGTGTTGATCCTCATCCCGGCATTTGGGAGATCAGCTAAAGTTCATCGCTGAACTGGCTTCCGCACAGAAGTTCTCATCTAAAGGTTGCTTTCTAGGCAGTTAAGTAGACTCAGATAATCTTATAAGACCATACGCTTTACAAGAAATCAGGTATGCAAACAGAACACTTTTCGAAACCACGTAAGGTACATAAGAGATTACAACAAAATGTGTAGCAGGTATTCTCAGTTGAATTCAGCTGCTCGGGCCTGGCTGAACCCTGTCAGCACAAACAACGAGTAAGCGAAATGTCATCTCGCCACTGAAGCCCCAGTTGATGCCCTCCATTAGATGCATCTGTCACTGACCAAATGTATGGTTACAGTTAAATTGTAAAATTATGTACTATGACTGTATTCCGTGTAAGAAGCCCCTTTGATTCTTATTTATTTGTTTGATTTGTTTGCTTGCTGTCTTACTGGTTTAACTGGATTGCTGACTGGTCCAGTAGCACTGGCGTGCCTGCTGTATATATTCACAGTATCATGCACAATAGATTTGAGAAAAGATCATTGAGTATGCGATCGCAGTTCAGTCTAATGGTGGTGCTCATTTTAGAAACGTTTCACTAGTGCTGCCCAGAGTATTGTTAGTGTAATTTAATATAATACTTTAAAAATCACTTACGGAATAGGGGCATATGATTTAATCATGGCTCCCTCTGTTCCGAGAGCTCATCGAATGATCATTGTCAGAAACAGACACTGTAACGGGTACTGGGTACAGACAAGCCC
The DNA here is from genome assembly GCA_026779585.1 of Mormyrus proboscirostris. Taxonomy (NCBI): domain Eukaryota; kingdom Metazoa; phylum Chordata; class Actinopteri; order Osteoglossiformes; family Mormyridae; genus Mormyrus; species Mormyrus proboscirostris. The sequence goes on along the minus strand of JAODKF010000122.1, from coordinate 1,387,296 downwards.
TACAAAATATAAGGTCGGAACATTCTGGATGGGTTATTTAATGTGAAAGCCGACGCAAGGACCGCACGCTGTCAGTTATTCCCAGCTGAGGTTTTCACCCCCCCCTGTTTTTGTGCACTTTTTTAGCGACGCACCACCAGGAGCTGAAATGTAACTCGCGATGATCTGATCGACAGCCTCTCCTTCTGGATTCTGTCCAAAGGGAGCATGATGCGGGATGCAGGTTTGCAGGGTAGAAAATGTGGTGCGTTAAGCATTGGGCAGATCTTTCTGTACCTGTCAGGTGCGACTCTGTTCTCCCCATTGAAACCGAGTTTTAACAGGCATCTTGACACCTCCAATGCAAGAACCAGCTGAGTCGTGTGAATGGGTCAAACAGGGTTTATCTCTTTAAAAAAAAAAAAAGGCACAATTGAAATGCTTCCACATTTTGCACAATTATCAACAGCACATGTGTTTTCTTTAAGACTGAATATTGTGCCTTCATGCAGAAACATATATAAAACGTCTGGAATGTAAATGATATGCGTTTGTTTCTTTAGAAATCAGAAACTAAAATACAGTGTATCATTTCTGGTGTTAAAATGTACATGCCGCAGTTGTTGAACATTCCTGAGTTGAAGACAATCTGTAAATACAACACCAAGCATATTTTGCATGTTCTTTTTCCGCGTGTGTTTCCATTTCATTTTTACGCACTTCATAAAAGCTCTGACCCCTCCCGAACAGCGGACACCTCCCTGAAACTGTACCGCCTGGCTTTGTTCAGTGCTTCAGACAGACTAAATGGGTGACATGTTGCACTCGGCACAGTTGAACCTTAAGCACACTTCTCTTTGTACTTGATTGTATGCATGAATGTACCACTGGAAAACCGCGCGCCCGCAGCCCGGATGCGACCGGGAGCCCATGCAACACGCGCGGTCACTAAAGGATCCTGCTGGCCGCGCGACGTGGCGCGGTGACGCCGAGACGAATGGCTTCACCGATCGGCGCTCCTCATTCGGGCTGAACTTTGCCGGTGTTTTGGCATCCTCCATCTCCGTCGCTTCATGAGTTCATGTCTGTGCCTTGGCTGTGTGTCAAACAGGATTATACATAAACGATAGTATTATTAACTCGGTTTAGAAGCGAAATTAGGTTAAACCAAATGGTCTGATTTTATCTCAGTAGTTAACACGATAATCACGATCCTATTTTCCACTCCATGGCTATTATATACAAAACAAAAAAAAATGTATATTTGAATAAGAGAATATTATATGTTTAACAGTTATATATAGTCTGAACCAGGGGTGCCGTAAGGGGGGGAGGGAGACAGGACCAATTCCAAAAAAAAATTGGAATATAACTGGATTGGCCTGGGTTGGGGGCCCAATGTGATACTCATGGGCCCCAAAATCTCTAGTAGCCCCCCAGGTCTGAACAATTGTGAGGGTATTATATATTCAGGCAGGAATCAATGAGCAAACGAAATTTAAAAGCTGTAAAATATTGTGCTTTAAACATTTAATAGATATTTTAAGAAAACGGGAAAGGCATTAATTTCTGCTGTAAGTATTTGTCAGTAAAATGTGTGGTAACGTAGTAACACGGGATCTACTGAGAACGAGGAGCAGTTGACAGGGGAAAAGGCAGAGAACTGCTGTATGCCATGTTTCAGTCCTCAGGAAATGCAGAAATTAACCTTGATGTCGTATAGGTCCTGCTACTTGGCAGAATGATTGTATTGAAAGGGAAATAAAATCTTACAATGTTGAATGTCCCCAAAAAGCAACAGGAAATTCTTTGTAAATGCTTTGTATATGAACTTTGTTTAAAAAGTGTTTTATCGTAAATATTCCTGCTGCATTTCTTTATATTTTGTATTTTCCTGGATCTGTAATAAACAGATTAATGAGAGGGATATTTGTTTCGTTGGTTGTCATTGTAATTCTTTGTTGTATTTCACCTTGATGGGGGCGGGGGGAGGGAGGGGGGATTATCAGTTCTGTGTGATTAATGTTCGTCAGACCCTGCTTATCTGACAAGCATAATGCTCTCATTTTGTTAGAATCATGTTACTTATTCGTCTACATTCATTGCATCCTCTATGTACTAATTTGTCCTTCCTTTTTATCTTTTACTGAGTCATTATTTAAATGCCTGGAGAAAAAAAACATAGCTATTTATGACTTTTTATAATCTCCTTACTCTTAATAATAATCTTCGCCAATTGTCTACTTGAAAGCAGTGATGTCATTAAGTAGCCAAATAAACATCCGTCATTCATAAGTTATTCTCTTCTTCCTTGTCACACAATAATTTTATGAAATTTCACTGGACTGGGTCGAAAGTGTGAATCAGTGGGTGTATTTGACCCCCGAACCCTAACTCTTACTCCTGATACTGCCATGCAGCCAAATGATCGAACGAGCAGTGCCACCTCTGAAAGACCCCAAGCAGATGCCTGCATTTTGGCCAACCGAGGTTAACACTGGAGCAGCTGAGTAAGACACGTGACTTTCATTATTAATATCTCCTTTCCCCCTTCCGTGCTTGCAGGGGTCACCGTCATTGGGTCATTAGGAGCAGACATTTCATTACGGGAGATAGTCTGTCTGGAAGGGTGACCCAACTGAGGTAGACTATCAAAAACAGGACAGTCTCTAGCCAAGTCAGCTTCATTAATGCTGGGGCTGGGACCACTTTTCATCCACCTTATCCTGTACTGTCCACTGTCAGCCCCCCAAGTCTGATAACAAACGACCCTTTCCTGTCTCTTCCTGCAGACATCATTAGGACCTGACGCACAGGGGAGGGGATTATTTTCAGTGCCTCTTTTGAAACAGTGTAATTTCTCTTCCTCGTTTTTCATCACTTTCTTTTTCCGCAGATACCCGAACAAGCGATGCTTCTCCAGATACAGATCTTTGTTGGAAGACGGGTGATGTGATCCAAATGTTTTTCTTTTTTTTTCCTGTCAGGATGCAGGGATCCGGAAATGATTTCCATTGGCGGGTTGCGTCATTGAGCATCAAAGATAGATCATTCTTGGCTCAATGAATGTTTTCCTTGACGCCAGACACTATTTTGGGAGTAGATGGGTGTACAGGCCGGGTAGGGGGGCAAAAAGGCGACGGGTGTTAATGATGCTCATGGCAGTCGGGTTACAAACTCAAAACTGGGTCTGGAATGTTGACAGAACCGTGGTTGATAATCATCATCCTTTTTGCATTGAGTAATGTGGTTTTCTAGGCAGTGATCACAGATGCACGTTCATTGTGGCGTGAAGTGAACTCAGATGGGATAAAGTAGGCAGGGTTTCCTCCACGTTTCATGCATTGCGATAGGGGCACATGCACTGCCAAAACCTTCCATGCACCCAAATGATCATAGTTTCACAAGCCTGAGTAGCTGCGTTGGAAGGCTTGTGGATCTGCTCTGTTAACGGTGAAGAGTTCAAGAGTACCTCTGAGAAGATCTACAGAGAAACATCCTGGGGAAAAACATCAAAATCCATTTAACTTCAAAGCTCGTTCAAACTCGATGGAAACAGAGAGATGTAAGGCTTTTAAAATGAATAGCTCCCTCATGTATTTGAATCAGCAGGTTAAGTTCATGGGAGTTTTAAAATGTTCTGATGGCAGAATGAACAATCATTGATTCAGAGAGATAACCAAACAGATCTTGGTCAGATGTTGGACCAATGAATCTGATGTCTTGGTCCTGCCTCCTCCTCTTGCTTGGACCCGCCTCCTCTACGATCTGCTTGGTTATCTCCTTGAACCAATCACTTTTCGTTCTGCCCTCAGAACATTTTTTGTGTGAGTAAAACTCTAATGAGTGCCAGTGATCGGAAGGTTGCAGGTCTAAATCCCATTGGTGGCACGGTGATTTCACTGTTTGACCCGTGAGCAAGGCTAACCCCTAATAGCTCCAGGGACTGGCTCACCCTACTTTCTCGGTTATATGTCGCTTTAGCCTCAGTCTTCCTTCGTGTATCTCGCCTCTTTTGTTTGCGCTGATGTGTGTCTCCACCTGACAAAAGCCCTCGGCTTCTCGATCTATCGGCGGCTGAGCGGCACCGACAGTCAGCCCCGCCATCCGATCTGCCGAAGTTCACCGACGCTTCGAGCCGCACAAGGAGAGCGGATGCTCGTTAACCTCTCGCATTCTTCTGGCGACGCGTACAGACGGGCTCCTGCGCGGCGAGGCTCAGAGCCACGAGGCTCTCCGCGCCCCCGACGATGTAATTAGCCGCTCACGTCGCCTCCGCTCCGCGAGTAGCGGGAACGGTAATTTTCCACGTCGCCCCTGTTCACATCTCACCTTACGTGGTCACCTATCACCCGTCCCCCTGCCGGCACCAGGTACGATCAAAGTCGAGTCTTCCTGTCACCTGGGTGGGAGCCTGCTCCGTGGTTCCTGCACTGCCGGTAGAGAGGATTACGCTCGCGGGCCTGCGGAGCTGGTGATGATTACATGTCAGGGGGCAGAGAGGGCCCATATTCCATCTGTCTCTGCAGTACGCCCTGCCCCTTGCCGGCCTACCGCCTCGAGGCCAGGCCCGGAGGCAAAGCGAGTCACCGAGCCTCTGCTGCGTCGGGTCCTTGGAGGGAGATTAGCAAAGAGCCCACTGACGTGAAATGGGTTGCACTTCCGCCCGCGTCGCTCTGGACACCGTGATGAGATGACGTGTTTCCCAACTCTAATGACATTTTCAGCCCAAGTCAATAATCATGATAACACAGGCCTGGATTATTTCACAAGTTACTGCATATTAAAGCCTTAAAGTTTTTAATACATTTCCACATAAAATGGTACTATATTAAAATAAATATGATATGAACAGTCCGTTCCACATGGATAATCATACTCAATAATTTCTTTCTTCTTTTCTCTATGAACTTAAATAGAATAGAATAGAAAAGAATACAATCGAAATACGTTATCCTAGAGGAAATTTGTGTAAATAGTTCTTCTTCATGGATTTAGCATAATGCAAAACCGCTTATGAGATAGAAAATGCATTTCATAATTTTTACACTGCAATGTGGCAGGAAATAACAGTGGAATAAGAATTTGCAGTTGTGCTGATCTTTGCTACCAATCGCCGACCCTTGACCCTAATTCCTGGAGCATCTTTCTGTTGCTGAACATCCGTTGATCTTTGTCTTCCCCGGCTCTTTGTGTGACACAGCGAGCTGATAACTGCATACAGAGACTCTGACCTGCACTATTACCTGCACTATTACCCGTACTATTACCTGCACTATCACCTGCACTATTACCCACACTATTACCTGGTCCCAACTACAGCTCGATCATCCACTTCTGGGCCGATGTGTCTTAAGCCCAAATTTAATTCCGATGTTAAAGTTAATATAATATTTAGGAATCATATGTCTTAACTTTCTGAGTGAGTGAACAACAGATTCATTCACCCATATTCAGACCCTTTGCCCTGGTGAAGGTCACAGTAACCAAATTCATGCATGTAAATATATACTGATCAGCCATAACATTTAAAACCACTGATAGGTGAAGGGAATGACATTGACATTCAGTTCATGAAGTTGATGTGTTGGAAGCAGGAAAAATGGGCAACCATTTGGATCTGAGTGACTTTGACAAGGGTCAGATTGTGATGGCTAGACGACTGGCCAAAATGGCAGGTCTCGTGGGGCGTTCCCGGTATGCATTGGTCAGTACTTGTCAAAAGTTGAAAGAAGGCCAACCGGCGAATCGGTGATGAGGTCATGGCAACTAAGGCTCACTGATGTACATGGGGAGCGAAGGCTAACCCGTTTGGTCCGGTCTCACAGGAGAGCTACTGCAGCACAGATTGCCGAGAAAGTTAATCCTGGCTATGATGAAATGGTGTCAGTACTCAGTGTATCTCGGCTTGCTGCGTGCGGGGGGCCGTGTAGCCGCAGACCGGTCAGACGGCCCATGCTGACCCCTGTCCGCCGCCGACGGCACCTACAATGGGCACGTGAGCGTCAGAACTGGACCATGAAGCAATGGAAGAAGGTGGCCTGGTCTGATGAGTCACGTTTTCTGTTGCATCATGTGGACGGCTGGGTGTGTGTGTTGTGGGGGAAGAGATGGCAACAGGATGCATTATGGGAAGAAGGCAAGCCGGCGGAGGCAATGCTCTGCTGGGAAAGCTCGGGTCCTGACATTCATGTGGAAGTTACTTTGACATGTGCCACCTACCTAAACACTGCTGAAGACCATGTACACCCCTTCATGGCAACGGTATTCCCTGATGGCAGTGGCTTCTTTCAGCAGGATAATGCTCCCTGCCACACTGCAAAAAATTGTTCAGTAATCGTTTAAGGGACATAAAAAAGTGTTAACAGTGTCATTTTGGCCTCCAGATTCCCCAGGTCTCGATCAGATCGAGCAATTATGATCTGAGGCAAATATCTAACTTGAATTGTTTTAGAAAATGATCAACAGCATTCCATAGTTTTAAAAAGGTGTTCAATAGATTGTTACATTAAGGTTGTTATGCCAAAGATATAGTTCGATGTAGTGTCCTTTGTGATTGAACCAACAAAGCTCACTGGGAAATCCGGACAATCAGATATTGTTCTGGGTCCTTTTGCTAATCGATGGATTTGTTCTTCTTTATCTCTGACTTCTATGGAAAGCTCTTTAGTACTCATTTACACTCCTGTCCTTCAGACTCACAAAGTGAATAATGATCCACTAAGTGTGGAGTTTCCATCCAGGGATCGTTGGCTGTTATTTTAATGATTCACAAACAGAGGCCATTTGTAAGGCAACTGTGTCCTTGCCAGGGCAATTCTGGTTTACCTGTGTAAAATTAGAGCTCCCATAACACAGGAGGTGGTGTGTACCTTGGCAGGGTAGGGCACTGTGTCCGGGATCGGAAGGTTGCTGGTTCACATCCTGTGGTCGACAGAGTTATCCCAGTCAGGCCTATAATTGCTTCAGGGCCTGGCTGGCCCTACTCCTTCAAAGAAAGGGTACGTTGCTTGGGATAACAGCATCTCATAAAAAATCAAAAATGCAAAAACTGGGTTTAAATACTTGAGCAAGTAGCATAATTTTCCGTAAGAAGAATTTTATTTAATATATAATAACGTTGCGGATGTCTATCCCAGAAGCTATGGCCGCCAGGCAAGGAATTGGACACGCAGGTACAGAAAATGGATGGATGGATGGATAAAACCATGTCAACATAAAATATTACAAGTTTTCTGTGATCAGTGAATTTTTCAAATAAAATGATCAACTAAATTTCAATTGTATTTGAGTAAAATGCAGAAATCGTTGATGGGTTTGAATGCTTTTGCGAGACACTGTACATATTATGAAGCACTTTAATTCTTCCTTATCTCCCTGGTTTAATGTGCTGCAGGCATCTCCTCTCTTGCTGTGTTTACCCTGTTTATGCTAATCGACTCACAGTTCCGCTTTTCTGTTTTTTTTTTTGTTCTGTCAGGATACCAGTTTCCTTTTAAACCGGCCGTGATTGGCACTGGTCACAGCTGCGCCGGTCTCCCCTGAGTCGGTCGCCAGACTGTAGACTTGATTACACTTCGGCTGTGAATTATGGCTGGCTAAAGCGACAGTAAGGACAGCCGCTGGTGTCACTGAGAGCGCCATCCGGGGCTAAATAAGACAAAAGGGTCGCCTTGGGTCCCTCAACCAATTTGGGGGAGAAAAATACAACGGCTTCCAAACTAAAGCAAGAGCCGCCCTGGATATCAGAGCTCAGAGTCGTCACTAGTAATTGAATTTGTCCGAATCCAATATCCTTGTCGTCTTTTTCTTTTCCTTCAGCAAAAAAGCTCACGGGATCCACTCGGGACACTTCACGACGTGCCTTGTAACACGTTGTGGGTACCGTTAACACATTTGTGTGCAGGTGAGTCCTAGGGAGCCCAAGGGGGACAATCAGTGTGGAGTCTTATAGGTGTAATTTACTATGGGATGACGTCAATTGAGGATAAAATTAAAAAGGGGTAAATTTAAGGCATGGGAGGGACACCACACCTAGGAAATGAATATGAAAATATATGAAAATCTATTTCTATGACCCAGAATGAGAAGTCAAAAAATTGATTGCAATAATGATGAATTCTAATAAAAAAATACAAGGAACTGCTGTGGTCAATGGAATAAAAGTGGGAAAAAGAAAAATGGGGGAAAAATGTGGGAGAATGCACGGAACCAAAAAAAAAACAGCACTTTGAAGATGTCTGGGTAGCCTTCAAAGAAAATATACACAAGTAAAATGAAAATTAACGGCAGCCATGTTCTCTTGATGTCCGTCTTCTCCACGCCTCCAGAATCCAGGCTCTGATTTCTCTGTCCTGTTAGGGACGATGCCGGTCTGCCCGCCTGTGGGCCGCGTGTCCCGGAGGAGCCACGGCAGGAAGGCTGCTGACTGCCGCCGCCCTCCGATCATTACGGCTACGGGAGGACCTGTCGGCGGGTAAAGGGGACGTGGAAACACAGTGGCAACGCCGGGGGGACGCGAGGCTGTAATGAGATGGAGACAGAAGCCTGCATCCTTAAAAAAAATAGCTCCTTAAAATAGGATCCCGAAAAGAATGCAGCAATCCCAGCATGCAATATGTTCACGGTTATCTAAAAAGACAGAGGAAACCGTAGTAAATGGTGGCACAAACATTGCTTATTCCCTTTGAGAAACCTTTGAATGGAAAATAAAAGCCTTCTCAAAAAACAATGACTATTTCACAGAACCTACTATTGGCAATAGGCATGTACACTTCTGTTATTTTCATTATTTGGCCAGCGCAGTAAAACATGTGGCGGTTTAAATTTTATTTTTACGGGTGGCTTCCTTTCGCTCTAGGCTGAGGGAGCTGTTTGACTTCCTGTCCAAATGCATATCTGTGTAAAGCCATGGAGATGCCTCTCACAATGTTGTCTGACGTTAGTAAGACCCAGCTATAAAAATATACATCAGCCGATTGCTTGTGCAATTGAGCATTTTCAAAGACTTTAAGACGAAATCAATGCCATTTAAAAGTCATTGGTATGGAGGTAAAAAGTTGCGTTTAGTTACTAATTGCTTTACAGCGTTATCCTATTCTATACTATACAACACTATACTGTACTACACTATACTATTTGTTATTTTTACTCATTAGTGGTAGCGTCGCTCTTATGTTTAATTCATAACGACTTTTTCCATCGCCAGGAAAGGCATTGCACCGCAGACTGAGCTCTAATTGGCCCGTCCCGGCTTTGCAAAGCTTTACCCCGGCTGTTTGCCATGAAAAATCGCCGGGGTGAGACGGCTGTGACTCTGCCGTAATCGAAACGTAAAGGCGCCGCCGTACACGGTCTGCGGACTGTACGAGAGACACGGGGGACGCCGGCAGGGGCGGATATATCAGGCGGTGAAGGCGTCATCCTCAGCAAATCAGTCATTAAGGAAATGCTGAACAAAATAAAAATTAAAGTAATCAAAACTGAAATCTTTACAAAAAGTAATACCCAAAAAAACGGAGATGATCAGTTTGTAGAAATACAGTTAAATACACAAAAAAATGTATATGTAAGTGCAATTTCACGTACGTGTCTTAGTCATTATAATGACATATTTCGTACATCAGTATGTGAGGCGGGAGCGTGAATGCGCTGTGATGATCGCCGATCTGATTTGTCTGACAGTGCAGATATGCTCATAATCAAAGCGGAATTAGCAATCAGTGCAATTTAACGAGGAAACAATTCAGTAAATCAGCGAGTAAATAAAAAATATTCGTGGCTGTGTGTGGCGGCTAGTTAGCTACTGAGTAGGTTCTTCATGAATCAAGCCTGCTGAGGTTGCATTTTCCCTGTCAGGCCGACCATCCCCCTGACATGTGCCCGCAAACGGGCATTGGTGTCACACATATTCACTCACAGTGTTACACATCTCGCATCTGACTCATTTTTTATCAATGTGTCTTCCAAATGTAATAATATGTCCATCTTCCTTAGCTGTTTATCAGGTCTTGTGTTCCAGCATTTACGGGGCACAGTTAAGGGGACACTCAGGAGAGGAAATTTTCAGACACCGATTCAGTTCGTGCTACAGTACAGGGCTACATACTGAGCACATGGACATAAATTATGGGGGGATAATGAAAGCCTCCCAATACACCCCCCCTCAACCACGTAGGCTACCCTATGTTCAACCCAAAGTTATGCCCTTGACTGGGCAGCTCTGCCACCAGCATAATAACTCAGTAGATTTATTATTCACTGATTTAGACTCTATTATTTAAAGCATTTTATATACTATTAATTATATAATGAATTACATTTGTTTACTGCTGGATATATTCTGGATGTAGCCTTACGTCACAAGTGGCTCCGCTGCTGAAATCCATTCTGAAATCTCTTCCTGTGAATCAGCAGCTTGTATAATTATACGTCCAATTTAATCTAACAGGGGCTGTTAACCGCCCAGACATCAGGGTATTGAGTATGGTAATGGAGACAGATTTAACAGCTGTCTGTTACATTTAACAATAAAGCCACAGATTTTCATTTGCAGAATCACTCAGCTCAATGATGGCTTCTCTGTCATGTGAAAAAAAATAGAAAATCGAAGCACAAAAGAGGTCATTGGTCTGAGCAAAGCCAGGGTGAAAATGATTGGCTTCTGAAGAGTAAGGAGGCGGCCTCCGGACCTGATATGGACCATTCACAAAGGGGGCAAGACAAATCACCGAGTAACCAACTTTTTGGTTATGGCAATTTGTGTCCTCTCGCTATGACCTCATGAAAAACTGCTGTACACGACGGTTTAGCGCACAGATAAACGCGTCTGAGCAACTCACAAGCAAGACACCCTTGATTGAGCTTCATGCTCTGCTGAACAGTCCATGCAGTTAAAAGGCTAGCAAACGCATACGCCAAGACCGCTGACTGTGTACTCAGACACGGAGTGGCAGCTCAGAGCTGTTTCTACAAAGCATTCGGCTGTTGGCTTTTTAATAAAGTTTAACGGGCATTTTGACTGTCAGCATGTTACCAATCTCTAGTTTCGCTGACCTCTAAATATAGACCTTAGTATCATTTTGCTAAGATGCTAAGATGTTTGTAATGGAAGTAGAACATAGATCCCCAACACACAGCACATTCAAATTAGGAGTGATAAATGGTGTCTTCAGGAAACACTCATGGGGGTTTTGCATACACAAAAATGTCCCTAGAGCAGAGCAAAAAAATGATTGGTTCTGAGATATAACCAATCAGATTGTAGAGGAGGCTGGTCCAAGCAACTAGAGGAGGTGCGACCAACCAATCAGATGTCTTGGTCCCAGCCACCTCCAGTTGTTTGGACCCACTCAAGTTTTAGCTGTGCCCTTAAAACATTCAAGAAACAGGCTGATCTTCCTTCTCGTGGAAAAACATGAATCTCATACTCTTAAATCATCAAATCAGTCATATATTTCGGAGGGACGGTTTATACTAAAATTTGTGTCCACTTCAAACAGTATACGTCATGAATCAGACAGCCAGGTTTACTGTACAGCTTACCATTATAGTATCTTCCCAGGTCCCTAAACCCTGGGGGTTGGACTAGGCACCTGCCTGTCTCTAAAGCTCACGTCTGCATGTGTCTCAGAGAGTCTCACAGGCACTAAATTCCCGAGTTTTGTCAAAACTGAAATTTCAAACTGACCTTGCAATGCACTGAAAGATTTGTTCCCTGGCTCTTTTCTGTGACAACCATCTCTAGATTGTCTGACCTCTAAAGCTTCCTGCTGCAGATGCTGAGGATTTCTGCCGTTGGCTACCAGATCTAGGTGTGGTGGAGAACCTGACATCTTTCCCGGTCCGTGGTCTTGTGACAGGAACGTGAAACTTCGTCACGAGCTTCATCACGCCCGGTATCATCCGCACGCTATTCATCATTACTGCCTGATCCAACTCATCGCCCATGGAAAACCTGTTCGATGTGGCGATAAACTGAATTCCAAATCCTCACCATGCCGAAGTGGGAGCAGGAATATCCGACACGCAACAAAACAACCCGGTATGTATGCAGCTATCAGGGTTAATCGCAGTGATGCGCATCTGAGATCAGCTGCGATTACAGCTCCTCTCTATCTCCTGTTGGATGAGCTGTGACTCATTGTAATTAGTTAATTTGTGTCTTCAGCTCTTCATGGTTAATCTTCCCAGACACCAGCTAGGCTGCCTCACGCTGGGGGAGAGTCTTCAGCTGCAATCAAGCCTTCTGCAACCCCCCCCCCCCTAAATTCAAATGGGATTGGTTGAGAGTCACTTTAATTGATTTTTAATTGTTGTTTTATTTTCCTCATTTATTTATTAGCCTCTGTTTTTACCACTTGACACAATTTCCATGCCTAAATAAGTACAGCAAATATCCTTTAAATGAGATATAATGAAGCTATATGACGTTTTTAAGTATAAAGCTTTATTACAAAACCTCTCATTTGCTGTCTCAGAAGTGACTGGCTATGTATTTATCTATGAGAGTATCATGCCCTGCGTCTTTGCCTGCTTCTTCTTTCCCATGACCTGGGGAGGCTCATGTCCTGGGGTCAGCTCCCCACTTCCCGGGGTCCACAGGACCCCCTAGCCCTTCTGTTCCCTTCTGCCCCATTTCAGTTTTTGCCCCAATGCCCTGTCCTGCCTTTCATTCTCCTTGGTTTGTGGCTCACCCTTGGCTGTCTGTTCCTGACCCTGGCTACCCTCCACCTGCCCACCCTGTTTTGGTCAATGTTGTGTTACTGGGTTTCTGTACTGTACTTGTCTCATATGTCGCCCGTTAGTCCTTGCCTGATCAGCACCCCTGTCTGGGTGCTCGTCTGGTGTTTCATCCTGTAGTGTCTGGTTTTATCCAGTGTCCTGTTGTGAGCCTTATGTATCTGCCACACCTGTTCCTAATTTGTCTTACATCTCGTTTCAGCGCTCATGTGACTCACTCCAGCTGCCTCTTGTCTGCTCCCTCGTTAGTGGTGTATAACTTGCTTCCCTATCTTCAGCTCCCCAATCCAGTCATTGGTGTTGCTACCTGCTTGTGTCCTGTGCCGCCTCATCTTGCCTGCTCTTTGTCTCCCCATTTTGACCCATCGTGGTCCATTTGAGTTTGCCCCATTTGTGGTTTGATTTATCCAAATAAAGCCCGTCTTGATTGTCCTGACACTTCTGTCCATGCCTTGACATGACAGAGAGCAACTTTAGACACAGCGTAACTTTTAATCTTTTTCCTATAGGTGGAACAAGCATAATGGACACATAAACTAATTTATAAAATCCCCGAATGAAGAGGACATGAGTTTTGCCAGATTTGTTTTGTTGTGTGTCACATACATTTTGAGACACCAACTTGCCTAAATTCATGCCTCTGGCCCACAAGAGAAAGCGTGAAGAGAATGAGCAAATTGTAGTCACAGAGATCTGGAGGTACAGTATGCGATGACAGTGCAAGCCACCATCTCACCATCGTAGCTATCAGCTACTGGATAATGGAACGACATTAATTTAGCAACACGATGGTTATCTAGCCAAATTTTACTGCAGAATTTATTATCACTTATTTTAGGTGGTAGGGTATAGAAGCACACGGAGAGGCAGGTTTTATTAATAAAGTATATAGTGAGCACAGGGAAATCCCAGGGCAGCAGGAAGCCATTTCCGAAGTCCCGATTCTGTGCCGGATCCAACCTTAAACCGAGGGGGTGAGACAGCGGTCGCACAGAGTGAGATGTCGTGCTGGGAAGAAACCCAAAAGGAAGGGAGAGAAAAGGAGGGGTTGAATTAAAAAGAGATGGAGGGGAGTCATTAAATGGCCAGGAAATCGAGTGACAGTAGTGACGTAATTATCTTTCTCTGGCTGATTGTAGCTGGGGCAGGGTCTCATGTAGCTGAGGCGGAGTCTCATGACTGTTTGTAGCTGGGGCGGGGTCTCATGTAGCTGGGGTGGAGTGTCATAACTGTTTGTAGCTGGGGTGGGGCCTCATGGCTGTGTGTAGCTGGGGCGGAGTGTCATAACTGTTTGTAGCTGGGGTGGGGCCTCATGGCTGTGTGTAGCTGGGGTGGGGCCTTGTGTGGCTGGGGTGGAGTCTCATGGCTGTGTGTAGCTGGGGCGGGGCCTTATGTAGCTGGGGCGGAGTGTCATAACTGTTTGTAGCTGGGGTGGGGCCTCATGTAGCTGGGGCGGAGTCTCATGGCTGCGTGTAGCTGGGGCAGGGCCTCATTTAGCTGCGGCGGGGCCTCGTAGCTGAGGTTGAGTCTCATGGATGTGTGTAGCCGGGGCAGGGCCTCGTGTGGCTGGAGCAGAGTCTCATGGCTGCGTGTAGCTGAGGAGGGGCCTCATGTAGCTGAGGCGGAGTCTCATGGCTGCGTGTAGCTGGGACAGGGCCTCATGGCTGTTTGTATGCTGGCGACAAAACACAAAAAACACTTAAATTGTATCTTGGGAATTGCATATTCTTCATTTTTCCCCTGTTACCGTATCACTCTGTGTATTCTGTGTGTTGTAGGACTCATCCATCATCTCATTCAATGTATGGCCTGCCGTGTATCATAACTACATGTGGCCCATAAGCTGAAAAGCAGGTCATGTACTGGTTGTGTACTGCTTGAGGGACAGGGCCTGGGATCGAAAATCTGCAAGCTTATCTCCCAAGAAAGTTTCTGCTCCTGCACATGAACTATTTTCTTTCTTTTTTTTTTTCCTTCAGTGTATCAGAATTTCACACTCAGAAACTCATTTTTACATCCTTCGGCAGTTTCTGTATAAGAGTCAATAACTATATATATGAGGCACGGACCACGATGCAGCAGCAAAGGTTGCTACCAAAAGCCTACGGATGTCCACGCCTACCTCAGCTCCATCTTTCAACATCTCAGAGAGAAGAAGAACATTTTCGCGGACATAAAAGGAGAAAGACACGGTGCTGCCATGTTGTTGTGATAATTTTGTGTTGAGTAAACCGCAGGACTGGCTTGCCAATTGGGAAAATGATGCCTTTTAGATCTTAGAGATTATTCTCCTCCTCATAGCCACCCTTGTGGATGTGAGCTTAGTGCTGAGTCCACAGTGACTCTTTCACCGGTTCGCACAATACATTCTAAGGAATGAAAGGTCATATTATTTTAGACCGTATTTACAATGTATCTTAGTACAGAAAGACACACTGAGATCAAAGTGCATGCCAGCTGCACACATTTGAGAGCCGCTGCTTAAAGAGTATCTCTGTATAGGTTTGGAATGACAGCTTTAAAAATAGACATAGCTTAATGTTATAGAGCATTACATGAGAAAGGTCAAACATAGCTCTCTTCCAACATGATGGAGGCAAGATGGCCAGTTGCTGAATGGCCATGATTGGTTCAGAAAATCTGAGGTCACAATAGTTCCATTGACCTCGGAAGTCAGAGCTGGGAATTATGTCACGCCAGAATTAACTGTGTTCCGTGCTAAATTAGCCAGTTCAGTCACAAGCAATACGAGCCAGGTTCATTGTTTACCATTGTTAGCAATACCAGTTGATGAGAGCGTATGATGCAGTATTTTGCATACAAACACTGTAGCAATAAGTCCACATATAGCAATCAGACAGTACTGTGTGTACAACTGATTTAATGCGACACGAGGCATAAGACAAGCGCTAATAAACAGTAAATAACTACACTTTTCACTTCCCTTGTTGCAGGGTGCAGCCATCTTGACTGCTGAGGTCAGGGTTGCAGAGGTTCCTCAGGGTTGCAGAACTCAACAGACTACAAGGGGCATTCCAGATGAAATTTCTGACTAGGAAGTTGGAAATTCCGAATTCCCAGTTCAGATGAAACGCACCATTAATCTACCGGGTGGTGAGCGCATTAGGTGGGTTGGCAGCTGAGACCCTCACATCTCCACACCTACTCCATCTCTTTTATCACGTGTTATATTTATTGTCTTCCAGACGCTAGTCCACAAGAGTTTGTTTAGATGCGTTACCCTCCCTAAGTAAACTGATGACAGAGCCAGTATTGAGTGTGATTCAGTGTGTGCCCTGCAGTGCACCAGCATCTCATCCATGCTATGAACAGGATAGAAGATGGAGAGATATCGTTTTAGTTGATGTACGTGACGTGAGAGAGTGTGAATGTGCAAAACATAGTACAGTAGAGTGAAACTCTTAAAATGAATGATAAAATGCTATGCTTTTCAGAATGTGAAGTTGCCAGTGCCTCTATAATATGTACCATGTAAATGCATATTAACACGGTATCATGTGCAAAAATGTTTAAGAGTATTTTTGTGACAGAAACCCAAAGTACCTATGTGACATCCCATCATATATAGTGCAGGACTGGGAATACATCTAAGTAGCCAAGTGGTTTTTTTTTCCCTATAAAAGCTTGCCAAACCTTATTTTTCCAAAAGTAGGCCACACTATACAATCAGATAGCTAATGATGCATGTTTTGCATTAATGCATATTTCGCATTAATTTCTGCTGAAAGTTAAGCGCCACAGAGAATGATGAATATTTAAATGATTCCATTACAAAAAAGAACCAGATGTTTGTCAGTTTCTAGCAATGCACTCTGGGACATCTCCGTAACGGTCAAAGCAATTTAAATGGATTGATAGTACGTAACAACAAACTGCCAGAACACGGTACCAAAAAGTGTGTCATTTCTGCTTGAGTGCTGAGGTATGAGTAGAAGAGCAGGTGATCAGACCTGTTGAGGTAAGAGTATAGACAACACAAAGTCATCTCTGGCTAAGTCCACAAGGGCACTTTTCATCCTTGGAGCTACAAGACTCAAATCAGGAGCTCCAGATCTCAGCATCTGGCTTAAAACATCCGTTCAGTGCTATTTTCCCTTTTGCTCCAGCATCACAGGGTCTGGCTGTCTCTGGTATTTTTGTTCCACATTCCCTTGGCTACACGACGACAGCAAAGTCAAGAGGACAGTGAAAGTCAAGAGGAGAATGCCATTCTATGCTAAGGGTCAGCAGAACGTATTAGGACACGGCGTTCAATAGTAAATGGAGAATTGCGTCAACAGGAGGTACAAAATGATATTTTAAAGAGAAGAAATAAATAGTAAGAGGAAAGTATTTGCTTATTACAAATTCATGAAAACCCTTAGGCACTTTTAAAGGTTACAATCCTGCAATTTTATACTGCTTGCAAGCTTAATCATTTTCAGTACTCATGCTATGCTAAGTGTTAGGATAAATAATTGAATCAACTTAGCTGTTCACTTAAATAGTTCAGTATTTGTTCATGCATCTCAGTTTATGTACCTCAATTTCTGAATCCCTTGGTATTTATGATGCTTCTTAATATAGCCTGGATTGTGCGCAGATGTTTTCTTACATTTTGATTGTCTGGGAGACACTAGTTTGTACGGGGAGGGATTTAAATTGAACGTAAAGGATGAACTCCACACTCAAGCGCTATGGCCACTGCCTCCTGTGTGGTTGCAGCACTATTTACGGTACGTTACGAGGCAGCAGCTCCAATCAGAGGAAGCGGGACTTAAGCGAACCGTCCCGAGGACGCCCAGCGGAAACCAGAGGTGACGCTACCTTCGACCGAAACGCATGGCAGAAGCGCTAGTTTGCGGCGTGCTAATGGACTTTAGTCGCAAGGAGACATCAGCGCTGGCGTTCACATCAGGCTTAAATCAGAGATATGGACGCATTTGAGTATGTGGGTGGGGGACACATCCTGGCTTACTTTGCTACTCCTTTTTCTGTGCTAA
>JAODKF010000122.1:1342705-1369373 GCA_026779585.1 Mormyrus proboscirostris | reverse complement strand
ATATATATATATATATATATATATATGATTTAAAGACTGAGGTGGTTAATTGGGAGCCACAGTAAGGTAACATAACAGGTGTGGCAATTAGGACATTAGTTGATTATTAATTAGGTTAATTAACTGAGACTCTTGTGGGGGACTTTCACTCTAAGCACAGGTACCGTGCATGAACTATTTCCACTGTGTTTGTACTGGAAGGAGATGCATGTGTCTAATGACTGAAAGGAATCTCATAGCAAGTGACCATTTGATGAACAATCCACTGAATTTGGGCAATTAGGTTAATTAAGCATGTCCTCAGAAGTAACCAGAACTGGAATGCCTTTCCTGTATTGTTCTGTATAGTCAAATTTTAATGTCGTGTTTGGAGCTGGTCACCGATTCCATGACTTTAACTGTCCTGTTGGCGGACATTTGGACTGTCATGGGCTCCCCACCCAAGAACGTAGAGATGAAATTAAAGATGCGAACGATATCCCATAATGCACAGCAGCGCTTCAGGGCGCAGACGTCCGCACAGCCCTAGATACGGCTCCCTCCGCTCTGCCAGGCCCTTCACCAGGCAGAACCCTGGACTCAATCATATCGGCGACCCACTTACACTGCATGTCATTCATTACCACAAATCACATACAGCCCCGCACATAAAAGTGGCCGTTAATCAGAAAAATAGCCGTGGTGTTAATGAACCCCATCTTTCCAAACGTTGCTCATACTTCAGGTTCTTGACATTGGCAGGTGACGTTCTTGGAAAACGCGGTGGAGCCAGCAGGGTGCCGTAAACGGCAGCCGATGCTTCTACTCTCCACCGGCTTCTGCCAGCCGTAAGCTTACATCACATGACTCTAAGGGCCGCAATATGTTTACGTGTCTGATGGCGCTGCGATATCGCGGGTTTAGCCATACGTGATCCGTCTAGCCATATATCAGATCTTCACGTCAACATGCGACGGCACGACTCGCAGATCCTGATATGCGGCTGCAGCTTCTGACTGACATATTTAACCTTAAATCCACAATCAGGCAAACACATCAGGTCGGTTCCCCCGACTGCGCTACAGAGATGGTGGGTGTCTGGGGAGGGCTGGCTTAGGAGTTCGAAGGCTACACCTGGCTTACCAGCGGGCCCCATCCTCCTGCCGCGAGCCGGCCGGTGCACCGGCTGAGGGGGCTGATCTGAACTCCCGTCTGCCTCCAACATGGTGAGTCATTCCCAGCAGGAACAGCGGACCCCCCTGCGCCCGAATCACGTTCCACTCATCCCCTCCTTTCGTAACCTATATAACGTCACCTGTCAGTCCTCCTGCGACCACTGACTGTGTCACACCCGCATAAAAAGACAAATACAGTTAGTCCCCAAGTTAAGAACGCCCAACATAACGGACTCGTACTTACGAATGGACTGCCATAAAGCCCGTTATATTAAAAATTTGGGTTGAATGCAATGGTTTGTAATAATGAATGCACACTCTACTTTGTGACACTCTCCTGACAAACAAGCATGGCTTCAGCAGTTCATTGGCTGGAGGTGCAGTACAGTACCATATTTAATTTTTTAATTTTATTTTTACTGTATAATAATAATAATAATAATAATTATTATTATTATTGTTGTCATTATTATTGTTGTTATTATTATTATTACTCAGTACAGCATTTATTTTTTCAACTTACCTACAAATACAACTTAAAGACAATCTTCGTGAAGGCATCTTGCTTGAAACCTGGGGACTGCCTACACGCATGACCCTGTGTTTCCTACTAAAATAAAAAAAAAAATCACAAAAACGTATGGTCTGCCTATTTTTACGAGCAGAACTGGAAATTTCAGGTCCAGAAAGTACAAATCTGAACCAGGATTTTGTTTCAACCAACCGGTGGAGTACTCTCTAGCTGCGACTCTTTATGCTCAACTGGTTGGTTGAAACTAAATCACAATCTGGATTTGTACTTTCTGGACCTGAAATTTCCATCTCTGTTTACGAGCACCTTCTTTTGATGCACTGTTTTGTCATGTTCTGGAAGGACTCATTGATGTAGAACTGGGTTCCCAAATTCCAGTTCTTAGAAGGTCGGAATCTAACAGAGTTTGCAGATTTCCCTGTTCAAACACACCTACTAAACATGATAATTAGCTGATTCAAATGTGTTTGAGCAGGGAAATCTGCAAATTGGGTTGGATGCTTGCCCTCCAGGGTCCAGAACTGGAGAACCCTGATATGGAACATCAACTAACTTAGAAACCTCCTTTGTGACTGACATTCTTCAGCTGTGTAGTTATCACAAACGTCAGCTGTAGCACAACCTTTATTAACACCATTGAGTGAAGCGCATGATTATAACCAAGCCGCATTGTGGAGACAGTGGTGTGTCACCTGAGGACGTGAATAGGTAAAACCACCCAAAAGCCCTTAAAACGGACCTTGGAGCTGCAGGCTTGTGAATGACAAATCGGAGGAGCCGATCTTGACAGCTCCGCCCAGCGAGTCCCTAGCTGCTAGGGGGCAGTGTCAAATCAAAGACAGCTATGAGCACTTTGTCACACAGTGTTACGGACGCCCGTGCTGATGAAAGGTGACACTGTGACACTGCACGTCCTTGAGGGGTACCATCTTTTCAAAGGAGCCTTGGCCCCCCCTAGTGCCGGAATTGTTAAAACGCAAAAAAATGAAACCTATTCCTGGCTTCTGTGAACCAGACTGATTTTCGTGTCTTCTGATCTTGATGTGAAATTTGACTTAGATTGTGTGTCTTGGTTCTTTCGATCTGTGGTTTTAAATGGTTAGATGGTTAGAAGTTATAAGCCGGGAGGCCAAACATTCGCGTGAAAATTGGGGCTGTTCCACTGCCATGCATTACCTCTCCGCTTTGTTTATTTAAAATATCCATTTAAACTCATCATGCCTTCTCTTCACCATAACAAAAATGAAGACCGAAGTACTCAGCTCATAGTTATAAAAAGGGGTGATTTATCCTTCATGTCTCATGGTAAAATACTTGATAAGCGTCCATCACTTAGCTTAGGTCTCCTCGGATGCCGATGTATGCCAAGGTTTTCACCTCAGTCTGGAAGCGAACGGCACCCAGCGCCGTCCAACCCGTTTTCCAGCTACGCTCAGCATAACTGTCGAAGAGTGGCTCCGCCCTCCCCGATGAAGGTCAACTGTCCTGAGACCAGCCGTTCCCAGCTCTTCTGCTTTTCGCACCCGTCCGAGCCCACAGCTGTCCACGCTTGCGGCGTCCGCTATCAGCGTCATTAGAATTTTCCAGAAAGGTCCCTACTGAAAAGCCACGGGAATAAGACGGAGCTTTAAATCTCCGAACGCTGAGACGTGAGGATGGACGGGAGGCTGACGGACGCACTGTGGATCCGCAGTGGACCGGTGTGCGCGATCTGCCTATAGATTTATATTTACGTGATTTCCCAGCATGCACACTGTTCTCTAACATTCAGTCCCTGGCGGCCAGTGGAGCGGCTGATAGCATATGGCTGCAGCCCGGTTGACGGGGCAACAGCGTTCAGTGGGCGTACAGAAGGGCCACAGATGGAAAGTGTGGGTAAGGAAGTTGGACATGTGAGTTTTCTCACTTCCTGCTTTTGGGACTGTGGGAGCATCACTGCTGTAAGCAGGACAGCAATGGAAGGAATGGGGACAGCTTTAAGGTATGAGGTATGGGCAGGACTAACAAAGGAAAGGCTTGTCTTTAGTTTCTATTAAAGTTGATATACCTTTATCTTGTGACTATGACAAAAAAAACAAACAAACATGCAACTCAGCTCAGTTGTGATGATTAAACTGACATATTTTTAAACCCGTTTTCACCTAATGGAAAATCTGTCCTTAAGTGTCAAGAGATATATTGGTGCAAAATTTAGAAAAGTCTAAATAAACTAATGTCACTAGCTGTTTTCGTGGCACTTTAATAACATGCCTCATGCAATTAATGAGAGGAATGGGAAAACAGGTCATTAATCAATGAAACTCGTCAATTTGGGAGCCGACTATCCGGTTGGACGTGAGTGTGCGGACCAGCTGCAGCCTGACACCTTCCTGCACAGTTTGTTTTACCTCTACGATTCTCTGTAAGTCGGCTGCCAGGGCTAATTGAGTTTTGCAGGGGAATAACAGGACACAACGGCAGGTCTCTGGAAGTCTTCCAGAGACGTATTTTTCCATAACCTACTTTATAGTGTGCCGTGTCACCAATGTCGCTGACACAACCATTTTACTGACAGGAGGGAAATCAGTGTTCAGTAACTCATCTGTACTTCTCACAGATCTTATAATACCTATGGATTTGTTAATTCTCTCTAATTACATTGAAATTTACTACTGCTACACTTACTGTCTAGCATTCAATGCCTTCCCAGATCATTAAAAATATATGAGAGCCTTTATTAACTTTAATAAATCACTCTAAAGTTGGAGAGGTGGAATGAAAGAAAATAACAGCAGTGTGCAAATATTTTTACTTGGGAGAAAGGGGGGTGGGGGTGGCCGACTGACGTCAAACTAAAACGGCATTTTTGTGGCGTTTCAATTAAGAACCTAATGGATGCGTTAGGAACAGGAACAGCTTACACTTCTGAAAAAGTCACAGGTCTGTGGAATTATGTCTCCCCCCACCCCCAACATAGCTGAAGAAAAAGATCTTACGGAACGAGGCAGGTAGCATACGTCTTATTTTAGTCAGCAAACCAAACCTGATCATCTGACTGTCCCTCTCAACAGTACCATCCACCGCAACCCTCGATAAGACAAAAAACACTTGTTTAATATGTTGTTCTAAATGTGTGGCGAATACAATATAACATTCATACAATAATCATACAGATGCCAGAAGCCATTCAGTGGCAAATTATAATTCGTTTCATAGTCATATGTATCTTCAGTCCAAGTACGCATTCAGATTTTCTTAGGATATATTAAATTATCCCATAATATAGTGCAGCTCTGTGAACTTTAGAAGTCTGTTTTATGCAGCTCCTGTGAGTACATGTTGTCTCTATCTCTATCTGTATCAGGTTTACAACATGGCAGTGCCTAATATGGTCGATCGTACTTTAAAGATGCTTGCTCTTGAAGACTTTTTCTTTTCCCCTAAATTAAGTCATTCCAAAAGTATTCAGTTCACGTTAAAAGTATAATACGCGCTTTAGACTGTTGACCATGCCGCACCGATTCTCTGCTGTAGGCGTGACTATTAAGAACTTCCTTCTCGGTCTTAGTTGTTAGATATTCAGTATCAGTGCGTTATCGCTCATTTAGACCCGCCGCTGCGTAATTAGCACTTCAATGAAGTTACATGCTGAATTATACGCTCAAAGCGTGGGATTCATACCTGTCGCACCGTAAGCGGACGGGAGGAGAGGACCGGCACGATGTCAGCGATGATGGACAGCGGCTCTGAGAGGAGCGCCGAGCCCGAGGCGGATGAACTGCATACGCTGAGGTAAGAAAAAAATGAATGTAGATAGATAGATAGATAGATATCTAGATAGATAGATAACCGGAAAATAAGATGAAAAACGGTAAAGTGAAGTGAAGACTTTATTCACTGGAAGTCACGTGGTAAGTATGTCTATATACAGGACTCCTGTATATAGGCAGAGAGAGAGAGGGAGAATTCTCATTCACATGATTTCATGTATTTTAATGTGTTAATGTACAATCTTTTCCACCTGTACCAGAGTCATGATTTACGTAAGATTTCCCGCAGATGCCTGTTCTGTTGTCAATGAGAACAAAAGTCAAAATGCTGTGTAATGTCACTTCATTTCTAAGTAGGGGCCTTTTTGTTCTGAGTTCTGTTCGTGGGGGGCTGAAACCATATTATGGAAGCTGTCAAACAGAAAGGACATGGGGACCATGACCAGGAGAAAGAGCTGAGAAAGGGAGGAAAACATCTCAATAGCACTTTTCATTACCATCCATTTTTTGTAACCACTTGTCCTATTCAGGGTCATGGGGGGTCCATGGCCTATGGGTGCAGGGCAGAGAACAACCCAGCATGGGGCACCAACCCATCGCAGGGCACACATATGTACACTCACAGACAATTGGTCACTCCAATTAACCTCAACTTGATTTTGGACTATTGGGGGGAAGCCGGGATACCCAGAGGAAAACCCCGCAGTGACACGGGGAGAACATGCACACTCCACATACGTGGAACCCTGGCAGAAGCTTCAATCCAGGTCCCAGAGGTGTGAGGCAACAGTGCTAACCACTGCGCTATACCACTATACCAGACCGCCACTTACTTTCATCATCTCAAAGTACTGTAAATAAAAGTCTTTTTGTTTGTTGTTTGTTGGTATTGTTGACACCGGCATGTCGTTTTTCAAAAGGTTTTGTTTAGGGTAATAGCTTTCGTTCTTGTGTTTATGTTTGGAAGCCAGAACTTGCAGAGTCGGCATCATAACTGTCAATTAATATGTAAGATGAGTCTCCCTGGATTCCCTTTGTGACTGTGTCTGTTTTTTGACGCCTCCCACCCCCAGCTGGTACCACGGTGATCTGTCTCGCCACAAAGCGGAAGCCCTGCTCATGTCCAACGGCCAAAAAGGAAGCTATCTGCTTCGCGACTGTTACGAAGGTGTCGGTTGCCTCGCCCTGTCAGTGAGGTGCATCTCAACCTAGTTCGCTTCTTGTCTACGCACAGTTAGTGATGCGCACAGGGGAAGTGCATGAAAGCTCAGAATTTTTAACATTCGCGTTTTCCATTATTCGGTGCTAAGGGCCGACGACTCAGTCAAACACTTTCAAGTGACCCGGAAGGACAAATGCTACACATTTGGATTTCAGGAGTTTTCATCACTCCGGGAATTCATCCATCATTTTGCCAACCAGCCCCTTGTAGGAAGTGAAACAGGTTAGATTTTTATGTCTTACTTTACAAAAATAAATAAATTAGTAAATAAATAAATTCATAAAGCGGCAGATACAGTACTGTAAATATGGAAAAAGACTAAGAGACCACAGCACAATTTTTTGGTTCAGACATTTCTCAATTTAGTGTTTCTGTAAATAATATGTTTTTTTTTGCAAACTGCAGTTGGGTTCTTCTCTGTTCCTCGTTAATGATGGGCTTCATCTTTGCTTTATGGGACTTCAGTCATTCTCCTAAGAGCCTGATAGAAACTGTCCTAGCAGTGCATTTCACACCTGCACTTAATGTTTCCCATTGCTTTTGAAGGTCAGTCGATGTCATCCTACGATTTATGAGAAACTGTCGGATAAGTTGACAGTCGTCATCTCTGGCACTAAAAAGTTACTTCTGCGATTTAATCTGGTCGTTCTCAGTGTCTCCTGATTGTTCTGTGATCCTTATTATTCTGTACTGTTGCAATAGAAATTTAATAAAAATTATAAGCAACATGCTGGTCAGCATAGCCTTCTGCCAGCAGAGCCAGGATTAAACCAGAACTGAAAAATATATATATATATACACACACACACACACACACACACATATATATATATAGATTAATTATTGCTGCACAGGTATTTGCATGATTTTACTACAGCCCCGTTGCCTAGCAACAGACTCACGTCATATCAGTCTTGTGGAAATGATAAACAGTTAATTACAGTGTATTATTATCTTTCCTCATGGATCACACTCATGACGTCTGCACTATGCTACGTCCCGCACGCCAGTTACAGGATGCTCACATTCCCTGCCCCCCTCCTCCTTGGATGCAGGGTGCCTCATCGTCATGGAGTTTCCGTACCCCCGGGAGGTGGAGGAGCCCTGTGTTTACGAACCTGTGCTGGTGCACACGGCCATGCACACTGGCATGACTGCAAAGGACCTAGTGGCCAGTGCACCTTCGGTGAGTCAAAGGTAGCAAAAAAATGAACATAGGATAAATAGCCAATGCAGATAATCCTGATGTACTTATCCACCCTACAGCTGGGAACAAAGGAGGGTTTTCTAGTCAAACAAGGTTCATTTTTTAAGGTGAGAAACATTTAACAACACAACAGAAAAGCTAACTGCGGATTTGACCAGCATAAGGTCATGACATAATCTTATCTTTGTTATATCTTTCAATTTTTAGAGCTGGAAAACAAGGTGGTTCACTTTAAATAGGAACGAAATGAAGTATTTTAAAAACAAAACGGTGAGTCAGCTTTTATACTGTGCGACTCAGCTTATTAGAATGAAATATTTTAGGGTGGGTTTGATGTAATCGACCGTGTTATCTGCCCTAGTTGGAATGAGAATAGGCTTCTTATCGCGTAAAATCTGTAAAAGCCTCCTCGGTGATTTACCGCTCGCTATGAAGCAGAACTCGATCCTAGAGGGCGATAACGCAAAGTCATGAGGCGGCTGCACGATAAGCGTGAACCGCGGCTTCCTGTCTGATGTCGTCCCACCACAGTCTGCTGAACCAATTCGAACCCTCGATCTGAGAGCGTGTTCTGCAGTCCAGGCTGATTTCTCCAGAAAGAGATTAAACTGCTTCTGGTGAGTGTCTCCTCCGATTACATCACCATAAAACCGCACTCCCCAATTCATCCATCTTCCGTACCTGCTCATCCAACACAAGGTCACGGTCAGCCTGGAGCTTTTCCCAGGATGCATAGGGCAGAGGACACCCTGACAGGATGCCAGTCCATAATATGGGTGCAAAGAATTAAGAGTCACTGCGATTTTGGAGAACACACAAACGCCACACATTCGGGCAGGAATTGAACCCCAAACCTCAAGAATCGGGAGCAAAAGTGTTACCCACTGAAATACGCTGAACTCCCAATGCGCCAATCATGTTATTTGTCTTTATGACAGACTTTGATAGCACTGAAACAATAACGATGTTACCAATAATGTAAATGTCACATACCAAAAGTGTTTCGCTTCCTGCAAATGGAGTTTTTTTGTTCTGAAACATGCTACTAAAGAGTACTGCTGGAAACTGGGAAGTTAGGGTAGTCTGTGAGGTAACAAACCTTCCTGTTACCTCGTTTCACTCTTAGTAAAATCACAAGAATAGTACCATTACCAGTCATGGGGAAATCTGAACATGGGAAAGCTCCCACTAAAACACTGTCAAGTCATGAAGATATCTCATATCTCACTGCATGTTCAACTGTCCACTTTGAAAGACAAGCCTGTTAGTGCCTTTATTACTGTACAGGTAACACGCTGACATAAAGCCAAAAAAATCTCAAGATGCTGGTGCCTAACTGATTCTTCTGACAAACATGACCGACAACAAACAGTTCTGACCTTTACAGCATGTTTTGACCAAGATAAGCTCTTTGTTCACATCCTGTTATGGTCAGTAACATGTCCCCGTTTGTCCTACAGCATGGTGTTTCCTGAAAGGACTTTTTACATGTGTGCTTTTACCGGCATTGAGGCAGAGGAGTGGATCACCATACTAACCTGGAAACTAGTAAGTTACAAACTGCAGATTTAAAACCAGTCACTCATAAAGTGGTAGGTTTTGCGCAAAACTGGTTTAAAAAAAATGTGAAAACTTTGAAGATAGAAAGATTCCGGACTGAAAGGTCTGAGATATCCACTTTATTTCCAGAGAATGATCTTATTTTACTGAACCACTGAACTGAAGATTATATTAAGCACATGTTTTTGTTAACTTCTGTTTCTGCAAGTTCCTTGTTAAATGAATATAACTCCAGAAACAGATCTGGTCTTATTTCTCATCATTGGGAGTTGTGCAGAAATACCTTTGTTAACTCGCATCAGTACACCTGTTCTATGCGCTGTACTTATTTTAGCCGGATATCAGCGACAGGCGCGATCACTGTCAGCGGTGCCAAAACTTGAAGTCGGTCATGAACTTGGAACAGATACAGCTTGCTCTTGTTTTCCAGTCGCACATCCAAAAAAGCCCCTGAGAAAAGGAGAAGTTGGGTCAGGGAGCAGTGGCTGAATATAGGCCGAGAAGAAGAAACGCGAGGACGACAGGCCCTACACCCTATCCTAGCCGGGGAGTGAGTGTCGCGCTTTGTCAAAAGGCCAGAACAGCAGTCTCTGGGATCATTAATGCCTAACAACACTTTGAGAGCTCTGAAACAGTGCCTCCAAGTTTTCATGCAAAAAAATGTAAATTCAAAGCTGTCTCTTGGGTTTTTTTTTCTGTAAAGGTGTACAGACTTACAGTCTAACAGAGTTAGACAGGACACAAGGCAGGGCCCAGCCTGGCTGGAATGACAGTTCATCACTAAGCACATTCAAACGCACAACCTATGAGTGCTTAGTGCTTCAGCACTTGTCCACCTAAACCAGTATTTGGAGAATATTTTAGTACTTTTCTATGCACTGCTAAAACAAATGCCAGTCTGTCATAGGGGGGAGGGGCTCCCCTCTGTGTGACCCGAGAACCCTTAATTATTAATACCAATTATTACAAATAATTCATAACAATAAATAATGGAGAGTGTGGGAATTCATGTGATCATTTAACAAAAAGCTTGATGCAAAAGACCAATGGTGTGCTGTCGTTTATTTCAATTCAAGACAAGACATACACTGTACATGTAATAAATATGTATTATTTGGATTTGAAGTTTTTGGAAGGAACACCATAAGAGGAAAAAGTGTGCAAGATTCCCGAAAAACATCCACGACATCTCCATCTCTTTTCCATAATCCCTGCGTTGTCCCAACCCACTTCAACCAAGCATACTATTCAAGAAATACAGCTGATTGCAAACTCAGGCACTAGGGATGAAATCCCAAGTCATCCCCATGATTCCCAAAGTCCAGGATTCCATTAAGTGATAGACAGTTTTTTCTTAAGCTACTTCCACGACTTGGCGCAGCTCCTCAATCATTGGCGCAAGCTCCTTTTCCAGGCTGATGATAAGACCTGCATATATGGAGACAAAGCCAGAGAAGCAGTGTGATCTTTCAGGCGAGTAGACTGACTTCATGACAATAGGGATTTTGCAGGGGTTCTCTGGCCTGACCATTCAGAAGCCAGTTTTTCTTTGCAGCCCTTACCTGTGTTGGCATTACTACTGGCAATGAAGCTGATTACCAGGGGCAGGCGGTTGAACTGCACGACCTGAAAACAACAATAAGTAACATGTCACAAGGGATTGTCCAGGGACCTGTCAGAATGGCATCATCTGCTACTGAGGATGGGCAGAAAAAAGTACTAAAGGTAGAGTATATGACTTTAACCTGGTCCACTTTTTGTCAAGTTCAGCGAATTTCTCCTCAGTCTGCTAGCTGTCAATTTTGTGTGTGCGCGCTGAAATAAAACCTGGTGTTTCTGTACAGCCCCTGCTCTGTAAACGGGGGGGGGGGAGTGGCTCTGCCCGGACCACATGACACCGTTCCAGCCAATCAGCAACAGGGGTGTTCATGCTCATGCACAGGATGGGGGTAAGGTGGCATGGCTTCCAAGGGATGCCTGAAGCGGGGGGGTGTGGGATTGTCCTGTGTAGCTCAGTCTAAACCGCTTTCTTTTTTTTTTTTAGTTCCTCCCCCCATTTAAAGATCCAGGGCTGCACAGAAACACAGAGAATGGACATCTTGTAGACCGTGAGGAGAAATTTGCTGAATCTGACAAAAAGTGTATCGGATTAAAATCGCACACCCTACCTTTAACTATCCATGGATGAATTGTAGACGCGATGTGGGAAACTGCGGCGTGAGGGAAGTGAAGGAGCATTCAGCCCGCGGCTTTTACTCAACCTTGCCATTGGTCACATGTAGGGCCACCAGCACGGACCTGGTATGTGTTGTAGTAACAGATGATGCTCTTGTTCTTGGAAAGTCCTAGCTTGCTGCCCTGGTCTGTTGCCAGGGCGAAGGTAGACAGGAAGGCAGGTCTGAGGGCATATTCTGGGGCATTGTCATTGGCCACTGAGAGGGGAAAACGGTGGCACGCACTTCAGAAGTCATCATGAACTGGTGCACCTCACATGCTGCATACATGCACGCGTCCATGTACCGTACCTTTGATAACTGGAACCCCGTCCCTGTCTGTGACAACAATTGCATGCAGGCCTTCAACACTAAAAAAAAAAAAATACATTGTGGAAAACTGTAAGTGGGTCAGGGCTGACAGATCATTTGAAAAATGAGGACTTTGTGTCGTGAGGATTTATGTCTGCCATAACACAAAAATGTACTATACACACCTGCACCAACTTATAATTCACGACAAATGTTGCATACAATACTACATTAATCTAAATTTTAACTAAACAAATCTCGTACTTTACTGTCTCACTCTGACTATCAAGTGAAACCAACCTTGGCAGCTGTTTATACAGGTATCGCTTCAGCTCCTGAAAGAAAAAAAAAAAACATAAGCATCCACATATTTAGATCTCTGGGTTGGTAATTATATATATATATATATATCTGCACTCACGTCAGCCATATCGATTGCTAAAGACGTGACAAACAGTCGAGAACAGGCCAGCAGCTACATGGGGCCACCAATCGAAAACCCTAAGGAATAAAAGCAAAAACTTAATAAAATGCAACTCCATTTGGTTATAATGCAATATCTGCCATCTCTGTCATTCTTCCCCTAAGTATGCACATACAGGAATGCGGCGTGATCCAAATTTTATTTACAAGCGAGTTATTTATAAGAGTTTTATTACCAAGCAAACATAAAATGTACTTTGATCTTCGAGAGGTTCACCGTCGGAGTTCACAAAATGATCACTTGTTAATTAATGGTGTTGATTATGGATATTAGCCATGATAAGCTACCTAGCTAACCGTGAGATTCCCATCTGACTGAGACCGAGTGCTTATTCGGCAGATACACAGCAACTTTAACTCGTGTTATATAAAACAATAAATCCAGCAGAAATCAGTACCTCTAACTGAGATCAGCGCCCTCCCCTCGTCAACAGCACTGCATGTCATAAATCTTTATTGTAAAACGCCTTTATTAGGTTGTGTACAGTGGGGAGGTATTTTGGTGCAGCAACCTGCGGACGGAAAGTGTGCCCAACTGACGTCGAAGTGTCGCGGCAAAACACGGACGCCGAGGAAAGTGTTTTTAGCGTGACGGGCGCAGGATCGGTCCTCTGAACGGATTTGCTGATATGTTTCTTAACTTACATTAAATGTTGTTCGATTTTCCCCCAGTGGAAATCAGCTGTCGGGTTTTTACTGTTCATTTCTACGGTTTGGTAGTTTAACGACAGCTGACTCTCCGTAGCAGTATCCTACTTTACGGCACGGAAGTGACGAATGAACAGGCGATAAACTGCTTTCTTCTTCGGGGAACCGGGAGAGGTTCCCAATATGTTTGTTTAAAAATTTCTAAAATGCGTATTTCTTTTGAGTTTTACTCTGCAACATAAAAATATAGGTAGCGTAATATTAGGCGGAAGAAATAGTGTCTTGCTGCTCAAGATTACTACCGTCTTTTAAAAATCAATTTAACAGCAAAATCCTCTAAAGAGCATCTTAAAAGTACCACAGAACGTAAACGAACATTAAAAAAAGTAATTCAAACAACCTGGAGGATTGAAGTCGGCAGGTGTACCTAACCCAATAAAATGCGTTTGACCTCAGAAAATAGAACTGTTAAATAATTTTGTGTGACATTTTTTCACAAACATCAAGCTACCAGTAGTCAAATTTAAAATAGAATACAAGATTTAGATAGTAGGAAGAGTTTTAAAAATGACTTTGAAAAACAAAGACGTCCATTGTCAAAAGTGCTTGGTGGCCCGAGAGGATACTGGTTCCCCCAGAAATAGTGCTTGGCGTTATGGTTTGTTGCTCAAAAAATTCACAAAGGGAAGCTATATTCACTCCATTCCTATGTCAGCACTACGTGTCACGTTTCAAACAGTCCTGCTAGGGTCTCTGCCGTGCTGTAATATATCTCAAAGATACTCGCTCTGTCTGATTCTGCAAGCAGCGCCTGGCATTACGAGAGCAACAGCTGTGCAGCCTGGCCGGGCGAGGTCACGTTGGGGCTGGGAAACGGGATATTTATCAAACAAATGTCTTTTTTTCTGTATTATGTTTTCAAGAGCGGCCTTTCAGATATGAGAACGATCCATGCTGCAGATTCTTATAAGTTAACGTGCTTCATGCTTTGAGTCCATGCGTTAATGGATTTCATTCCGCAAACCATTAGCTATTCTGCCATGTGTGAAGGAATTGCATTTAAATTTTAGTGCATTTCTTATTTAATATTAAAAATGAATATTTCTTTAACTAATTATGCTAATATAGACACTCATATAAAATAATTGAGATTGCTCTTAGTTGTTAGTAGACTTCTTGATTGGAAGCCAGAAAAAAAATATGAAGACGTTTCTATGTACAAAATGAAAAGCCAAGTAATCGATTTTATGTTGAACCTGCGGCAACTTTGAAAAATGAATGAGAGCTTGTGAAACTAGTGACAGATAACTCTCGAGTTTGACTTGTTATTTGAGTTCACACTTTACCTACACTCACGTCACGCTCACCGCATGTTTGCCTGCGTGACATTTCTCATTTGTTATGGTAATGGAAAATGCCAGTAGTGCTGAATGCAGCAAGCTCATTATTCATATGTGTCTTAATAATGAATAGTTCAAAAAATGCCGTCACGTAACATTATTATAGCATGACGCATGTGTAGTTAAATTGGCAAATCATGACACAGAAAATGTACTTTCATTGCCCCTAAAGCTCCATTTCTCCTCGTGTGTGTGTGTGTGTGTGTGTGTGGAGAGAGAGCTTATATATAGGTTATCTGTGGGAGTTCCTTAGGGGTTACAGGGTCCAGGTACCAAAGACAATACTGAGTGCACATTATGAAAGTGTTTGGTTGGCTGATATCTTTGGAATACTCGAGTTTTCATGATCTCACTGCACGGGAGATAAATTTAAACAAAGAGAAGGGAGTCACTCGTAGAATCGATACAAGTTGCACTTCATGCTTCAATTTCATCTCTCACTTTGACCTCATCTTTGTTGCGATACAGTTCATGCAATCAACAAGCTTCTTTGCCTTCTCTGCCAGAATCGTTTTTTTTTAAAAAAAAAAAAAAAAAAAAATCTTTTATGATCTGAAATTTTGAATGAACCTTTGGCTGAACTCACAGCCAACCAAATATAATAATTACCCGAGCTGTTGAATTCCTTTGTGTTTTCATAGCTGCTTTCAGTTTCCCCGTGAACCCTGCAATGGATCCCATTTAAATTGATTAGGGTATTATTATTTGTTCTATCAATAAATTAGTTTAGTAGAAGTAAATGAGAAAAAGAGGAGGTTCAGTTGAACTACGGGGCAAAGTCATTTGATGGGTCTTGCCAATGAGTATTCCCTTTCACACCAGTAGGTGGCAGGCTTGTACTACCAAACGACACCTAAAACTTTCACAAGCACCTTTTGGGCCATTCGGGTGAGCTGTGTTTCGAGAATTTATCCCATGCCTCCACTGTGACAAAACCCTGACAATTAATGTGTCCCTTTCTTCGATTGATCTTTTTTTCCCTTCGTTTTCAATTTATCCGCGCAGCATGGATTTCCATAAGCACCTGGGCCTGAATCAGGCAAAAAGCAGGCAAATATACATTGCAATCTGTCCAAGTAATAAAAATCCCATTGACTGTGAGCAAGGCCTCCTTCATGAATTAATTTCCGTAGCGTATCAGGTCATACATTAAAGCATGAGAATGAAGATCATCAGAGAGGGGAACTGCGCACCACTAACCTACGCACCTTATCACTACTGGCAGTATTACAGAAATATTGCAGCTTAACAGTGGCTTAATTTTTCCCCATGCTCATTTGTATAGACCTCTATGGTTGCCATGGTACCTGAATGGCACAGTATAGAGTTGTGTTATATAAGATAACAGGCCTGCAATAGTAACAGTAGGAAAGTAAAGAGTTGGTGTTTTGTCACTGTGAGACAAATGGCTGTCAAACGGCTAGGAAAATATATGGTGCATGCAGTGGGGTCAGTTTTGACCTTGGTAATATTATATATTGATTTAATATAGAGCGCTCCAGAGGGCTAAAATAACAGTCACAAGCTGTCAGGGGCATAAGACAAAAGGTTGGTTTGGGAATGTTTCCTGGTGATGAACTGAAATAGCTGTCTAGGAATTTGCTTTATTGAAGTTCCATTCAGATCAAATGAAGGGCCTTGGCAGTTTGCTCACTTTTCCGTCTTTATTTTGAAATGGAAAATGAACCGTCGCCTCCCTCCGCTTGCTCTACGCGTCTCTCCCTCGCCGGGTCATCAATCAGGGGTTTTTTGAAGTCGCTATTTCTCCCGTATAGAAAGGATAGATAGGAAACGTGAAGAGAGAGATTGAGAGAGAAAGACTTGTGAAGAAAGTGCGTGTGTGTGTGTGTGTGTGTGGGGGGTGGATTTGACGAGACTTTAAAGAGAAGAGACATGCCGTGACAGGTGTTTGTGTGACTTGGCATGCACATCTGTAAGTGGCGGAAAGAGGCAAGCGGCCTAAGGTTTGCCTGGGGACAGACGCCAACTCGGGTCTTACTCCTGTCCATTAGAGATGACAGCCACACCGAGATCTTTGTAAGGCCTCTCAGCCTCTGAGGGTGTCACACTGCAAGGTGTGCATGCATCTGGGGGGTCCTTAAAGCCTCTCATCTCCTAACAGATACCCCTAGATTCATTTAAGGTGAAGCCACAGTTATTGGACTTAATGCCTTTCTTGAATTTTCCTTTCTGAAAGGGTTTCCCTCCGCTCCACTGCACTGTTGATTTTTACGACATATATACAGCGTTTGTGTGCAGTGAGCAAATATTTAATTGGGTTAGGCGGTGTGAGAAAATATTAAACTGAATCATGAATGATTTCATTTTCCCAGTAAAAAAAGAAGAAAAAAAAAGATTCACCTTTAACTTTTTCCACTTAAATCAAATATGTAGAAAAATCTATCTTGCGGGAACTGTTTTCATTGTTTGTGTTATATTGAAAAACACCCTAGGCTCATAAAGTAAATTGACTAACTACAGAAATGCCAACATAGGTAAATGCTGCTGAGCAAACCTACCCTGGGAGAAAAAATGTCAGGAAGCAGCCTCGCCTTCCACAATATTTAGATCGGGATCAAGAGATTTATCCTTTAATTACTAGCATCTTCGGGAATTATAACATTGTCCACTGGGTGTCACTATTGAACCTGCTTCAAGTACGGTGAAGTTCACGCTGAGAGTCATCGAACGACCTAAACACACCAACATGCATTAAACAGCTAAGTAATATGACCCAGTAAAATCGTGAATATTTTAAAAGTATTATTTTATTGTATTGGCAGAAAATCATGCCCAACCATTGACTACAGTGGTTTTAAATTTCTAAAGACCAAATGCATCCTCTTTAACTGTAGGTCATATATTTATGGTATCATTTTTAGTTTTTACGAACTTGCCCCTGAGACATGAGGAGCCCCGAGCGTGGGGTGACAGGTTGCGTGGCCGCGCGGGACAGCGCCGCGGATGGCGGTGGGCGAGCTGGCCCTCTGCTGCGGCCAACTGCGGCGCACAAAGACGTTTCACGGGCAGCCGACCCCAGGAGCGTTCAGAGAGACCCGCCTGACGTCGCTCCATGATGGATTTCCCCACCTTGCGGATGAGTCACGGACAATTTGTTGCTACATTCCATTCAAGTATTGTTTCATATTATGAATAGGCTTGTGATGAAAGGCAAATAGTCAATCAGACGTTGTTTATACTGGAACTGACTGCAGTATGGTTTGCGCCTCCGAATGCCACTAAAGGGTGGGACTGTATTTACATGTCATCACCGGTCCAACTCTCAGTCTGTGCTGAACACAGGCCGGTTCTGTACTTCACCCCGATTCGTGTCTCTTCGTTTGTTAATAGGCCCAGCACAGTGTTTCCTGCACTGGCATTTTCTCCTCGAGTTAATGGGGGTGCCCTCTAGGGGTTAAATTGAACTTTGCACACTAATTACATGCATGTATAAGTATTGTGTGGGGGTCTGACGTCCGATTGACGGTACAGCCAGAGCCTGCCTTCCTCTATATCACCATAACCTAAACTGCATAGGTGGTTATCTGACGTTATACATTATAATTTGATTTTCTCTTCACAGTTGTCCCACAATGCCCCTGTACCAGACAAGCCGATGGATGGATGGATGGATGGATGGATGGATGGATGGACGGATAGATAGATGGATGGATGGATGGATAGATGGATGGATGGATAGATGCTTTTAATTCCAGTTCATTTAATTCCAGCTCCCACTCCTTGGTTACATTCTGCCAAGATCAGAGTCGGATGCAGCCAAGATATTTTTTATTGTGAATTTCCAATGAAATCCTCATATGTTTGTTTAGATGTCCAGGGACGGCTTGACGAGAGAATCCCGGTTTGTCGTTAAAATAAGGTCCCTGCATGCCATTTGGAGAGATAGGCTGCAGGCCACATTATGGCTGCGCTTGACGTTCGTCAACTGCCTCGTTTCAATTCATCAATCAAGACGCGGTTAGAAAGTAAAAACCAGCCGTAGCAGTGCGTCTTGTGTGATGCGGATCTCAAAAGTGATTGACAAAACATATGTCTCATTTCCTATTGTTACTACACAGCTTGGAATGTCCTGTAAAATAGATACAAACTGTCCTACCCTGAGGTACAGGCCTAAAAATATACAGTCAAGAATCACCAGATGTTCATTAAAGCCAGTTCATTGAACTACTGCGCCTGTCAGTTGACATCAACATTGTTTTGACCTGCGCTTATCTTCCCCAATCCTGTAAAAACAGCTAATGCATCATTAAATCTAATCTATTTGTAATAGTTAAAAGCATAATCCCCAACATAATTGGCGTGAACAGAGAAGCATAAAAAGTACTGCGCTTGGCTTTGCTCATTCAATAATCACATTAACTGTAATAACAACACACTGTGTTAATACAGACTTAATTTTTACAAGCTGGTTCTGTTGAAAAGAAACTCAGTCCATTTCATTTTGGCCTTTCAGGATCATACGTGTTATTATACAACCAAATAAAGTAAATTGGATGTACTGAACATTAGTGATGATGTATATGTTAAGTTGTATTTAATAATCGGGAAAAGACTCGTCGCTGAATGACAGCTATAACGTTGGTGTACAACTCCTGGTTAGCAATACAGCTTAATGTATAGATAATGACGGCAGTATATGGAGATTATAGGTTGCCAACTACGGAATAACCGTATTAAGCAATGAAAGGTCGCTGTGGTTAATAAGCCAAATCCACACCACGGCTGCAGGCAGCATCCGTGGGAAGCGCCAGTCCGTCGCGAATGCTATTTCAGCGTCCTGTTCGGCAGGTTGGATGGGGAAATCCACATTGTTTTGTTGTTTTCATCCTGTCGACATGTTGTTATGTGAAAATACAACGAGGATTAGGGGATTCATAAGCATATCATGACGATCGCATGCCGTAATTGTTTTTTTTTTTTTTTTTCATGGCGTGATGCATGGTCGTCCTGACATTGCATAGACCGGGACAGCTGGTGTGTGTGTGGACAGACGATCCACTTCTTCTGATTACTGTTGACCGCTGGGGTAAACTAGGTGGTTGCCCAGCTAGCCCACACCTGGTTATTAACTTGCCAGGAAGGATCACATTGCTAGTTACAGTGCGCGTCGCTTGCTAAACTACAATCGTGTCTGTCAGAAAGGGTAAGGTGGTAATTGTATGACTGCCATTTCCATGCACCACCCCCCCCCCCATTCTGACTCCCCTTTCACCTCTGAAAAGGACTTGTGTGGGCATCGGTGAATCACCTGCGGCTAATTTAGGAATGCGTGTAGTCCATGTTGCCAAAGGGGCTGTTTTAGGGTGGATTAGATTGTTCTTTTCTGCATAGAAGAGAGGGCGTGGGGAGATGTGCATCTATTCTTAATTGTAAGAAATTTGAAAACAAAAACTCACATGGTGGAAGTGAATTATTTGTGCTTCTCGTGGAAAGGATTCAGAAGAGTGCACGCTTGTCTGCCTTCAGACAGACTGGGAGACCATGGTGGGTGACTTTCTTTGCCAGCCTCCAAAGAAGACATTTTTTCTCTTCTTAATCCGCTGTTTAATGTTGATTCACATAATTTATTTGATCTTTTGGACTGCATAGTTGTGGTATGCGCCGTTTCAAAATGAAATGACGTTTTAAACATCAATACTCACTCCTCAGAAGAATTCCCTTGCACCAAACATATACCCACAGAGTATACCCTTTAACCTGTAGAAAAAGTAGGTACTATCTGACCAAATATTAAGTTTATATTAAGTTTATGAGATTTTGAAGCATATTATTTTAGTGCCGAC
This sequence comes from Mormyrus proboscirostris, assembly GCA_026779585.1. NCBI lineage: Eukaryota > Metazoa > Chordata > Actinopteri > Osteoglossiformes > Mormyridae > Mormyrus > Mormyrus proboscirostris. Next base: position 1,349,089 of record JAODKF010000122.1, on the reverse strand, counting down.
AAGACAAAAATGGTAACAAAAGCACATTCAATGTGTGGTTGAGCTGTAAGTTGTATTTGAGGTTTAAGGTGTTTGGATTTTGGTTTGATTTCAGAGCACATATATGTAACAAGATTACCTAAATCAGTACAGCAAGATGTGAATGTTTCCTTAAGGACACAAAAAGACAGCTGTTATAGAGTCAAAAAGGCCCGAGAGTGTGAGCTGCGAGAACAGGGGCTTGGTGCAGGATTTGGAGTCGTTTTCATTTTTTTAACCTCAAATACACATAATGCTTGTTTCTGCATTTTTTCTTTTTATGACAGGTAAGATCCATCATTCTAAGCATTCAGAATTTAAACATAAAATTCCAATGAATTGGTTAATAAGTGTACCCAACACATGTTTAAAATAGGTTTTACAGAGTAAATATGACAAGCTTGTAGTGATTTACTATAGTAAATGCTGAAAAACACCTTGGCACTGAAATCCTTTTTGTCATCCTGATTTATTAAGCTGTGATTCCGATGTGCCGCATCTTGACGAAAATTAGACAAAGTCAATGTGCTCGGAAGCACATTGGCTGATCAGACTGAACACCTTGGATATCTGCATGTCTGATAAGGTCTCATGGACTTAACGCCTGGTGCGTGTGTGTGTGTCTGTGTGTGTGTGCACGCGCACGCCATGCACAGTTGGCATCCAGATCCTTCACGTCTTGCCAAAATGGAAGACGACAGAAGTAAGCAGGTTGAACCGCGGCCCAATGAGATTCACAAGTGAGATAAGAGAAAATCTGCCGTACCAAAAGCATTTTTAAAAGCATTTCACTCGTGTGTCAGGTTTTATTATTGAATAATGTAATAACAGCAGCTGCAGCTTTATATTAATCTTGTGTCTAGTGTCGTATCATGAAAAACAGACACACTTAATAAACGTTAGTGATTGTACCTGTGGTGTTCAGCAGAAGGAAATCTTTTCACACAAAGACTATCACTGAACAGAGGTATCAAAATCAATGGAAACAAATATGAGCATAATATTAAATGGCATAAGTGAAATTACGGTGAAATGACAACTAAAGAACAAAAGAAATCAGTAATGTAACATGCTGAACGGAAACTTTCTAGTGCTGCTCTTCATGGCCTTTCTGGTAAAATAACTTTTCTAATAAATAGGCCTAATGCGCAGAAGCAACTAGAGTCAGGTGGTTTTCTGAGCGTTGAAAAAAAAAAACTAAACAGCACCAAGGTTTAAAAAGACATAAAAGATGGCAAGGCTATACAGATTTTTTTTAAATTAAAAAAGCCAGTTTCACGATTTCAAAATCTTTTGTTTTTCTTTCAGAAAACGTGATCACGCCCATTCCCGAGGAGTCAGATCGCTGTGGAAATACTGTTTTGAAGCAAAAAAAAAAAAAAAAATCCAATACGCAAAAAGGGGATTACTGCTTCCCAGAGTGAAATTCCTCGCCGTCTGCCACCCACTGATTCAATTGTACACAACCAGACAAACGCCTAACAGGAAAACGGCACAGCCCAAATTATCAATGTCCCTCAGGTGTGTTTGCCCATAGGCTACCCTGCAAGCTTAGGTCTTAAAAGCCCCTGAAATCTGCATCACCTGAAATGGGATTTTTCAGGAATTTTCTTTCACTGACTGCGAAAGGTCTCGCACTCGTTTTAAGGGTTTTAAAAAGAGGCGCAAAGCTTGAATGTCTGGCAAAGGGCTCAATGGAAAAGCGACGCTAACGAGGGTAACATGAAAAGATTACAAAATCGCAGCTTTAAATTAAAAATATAAATGGAAAATCAGACGGTGTTTCAGACTGAGTAGCTATATACCCCCGTAGCCTAGTTTGACATTAAGAGACTCGACAATTTATAATAAATACAGGATCTCCGTCTTTTCCATGCATGACCACATAGCATCTGAAAATCTCAAGGAATGAAAAACGCTTAGGCAGGTTTACCTAACACAGACTTACACACAAACCAAGAAAGTAACAAGTCAAACAATCCATGAAAGGGGGGGGGGGATGAGCGATAATTTAAAAGTTAAGACATTTTTTTAAATCTCCTCTTGCTAAGGACTGAGGGATTTTTGCCCGGTCATTATGATAACTATATTAAACTTATTTGATTAATTGATTGTTATAGATAATTGAAATGAAGCATTCACTTTTTAGGCAGGCTGTTCTATTCGCAACTTAGTGTCCTGGAAAGATCATTTTTTCCGATGCTTCGTAATAACCCGTTCATCTATAATCCTTTAAATAACCTCTCTGGAACCCCTTTGAAAGTATAAATAATGTATATATTTTGGGCACCCCTACCCCCAGCCACAGCCCCTTTATTTCCTTGGTCTTTTCATTTCCAATCCGGTCTCTAAACACATCTATTTTAGCGCGGCTCTGCGCGGTTTGCTTTAATTAGGGCGTCTGCGAGAGCGCCGAGTCTCCGCAAAACAAACAGCGCTCCGGCGACTGCGGAGCACCGGCTCTCCCCTGCCGATACAGCCAGTGGCTCGGCTGAGGCAGAGACACATGGTGTAAGCAAACACTCATAATTGCATTAGATCCCCCTTGTGAGGAGATCATTCTGCTGCCGTCCTGTGATATTCTTAGGGCGGTTTTTTTTAACCTCCATCCCTGATGCATACCAATTTGATTTCTATTCAGTCGTTCCCAGCACAAGGGGGTGGAGAGCTACTCTCTAACCAAACGAGTGCAAGACATTTTTCTTAACATCGATTCGACCCTTAAAAGCGCTCAAACTTTTAATCTAACGAAAGGGATTTTCAAATTAAACTTGGACTTGAACGGAAATCAGGATAGATATTGTTTTAAAACTGACAATAGTACACCTCCAATGTGTATATGATAACGGTTTTACGTCCTGATATTTGTTATTGTAATATCAGGTTACATTATGATGAGAAAGTCTGATTACAGCCATGAATACAGAGTGCTTCTTCTTGGACAGGGACGGTACTGAAAATAAAACTAAAGTCTGGGAACGGTTTGAGTTCGAGTGATTCTCTACTAAATGTCAAAAAAATCTATTTAATTTGGATTAGGATGAGGGGAACTCAATCAGTGTGTCTGCCGTTCTTGGGAAGGATTCGCTAAACATTTTAGTAAAAGAGAATTTTTAACAATATGTAGAAGCTGTTTTTTTGTTTAAATTACACTGAAACATGCTAGATATATTACACATCAAAATAATAATAATAATAATAATAAATAACCTGAATTCACATTATTGTAAGTCAACACAAATGCATGACTGACATGATTTTGCGCTAAATGTTTTAGACATCACAGATTTTTTTTTTTTTTAAAAAAGAATACAATTTCCAAATCCAAAATATTTAATATTTAAATTGTAAACCATTTAAACGTACATCAATTTTTGTTTTAAAATGACCTATTCAAATTACATGGGAGGGACCATATTAAAAATCCATTATTAAAGACAATTATTAGTAATTTGCTAAAATGTATGTAAATATTCATATTAATACACATGACATGTTTACACAAAATAAAGACTGGAGATAATCACATAGGATATTTGCCAGTGATTCATGCTGTGATGTTATTTCTGCCATTCAGAAGTCAGTGTTTATTTTGTGCCAGCAAGGTCAGATCTGCATTTGATGATGTATTAATTACAGAAATGTCACGTGGTACAAGCACACGACTTATAATTATACCTAAATTGTCACGCAGTTCCTCCTTGTGCATGGCTACACTGCGCTTTGTGCATGAAGGTTTGCAAACTCCCATCAGTTTGCTGAAATTATGTGTGTCTGTCTAGAAGCTGCCCCCTCATTAGGGGAACAGACCGGCTGCAGTGTCCGAGCCGACGCAGATTTCAGGGGTGAATTCTTGAGCACGCGGGTCTCACCGGCCTCTACAAAACCCATCGGTCCAAGAGGGACCGCAGAACCAGACCCACATAGCCGTAACGGATCTGTGGAGCAGATCTGCAGTCACCAGCCATAACCTGTAGTGTTTTTACGGAACAGAAGATGTCTACACCGTACCCGGTACAGTGGGATGGGTACATGAGGGGCTAACATGTCCCCCTTGGGCCCAGCAGCAAGGCCACCTGCCTGCCCTCTAGTGCAGTGCCAATTTTTTTGTTTTTAGCGTTTTCAGAAAATCATCTCGAGACCTCCCCTAACTATTTGCTGAGCTAAAGTTTGAAGAACACTGTTATAGTGGCGACAAGGCACCAGGATTTGGATTTAGGTTTGAATTCCAAGGGGCAGTGGTGGCCTAATGGTTAGGGACACACACTTACGATTGAAAGGTTGCTGGTTCCACCATTGAGGTACCCTGAGCAAGGTTCCACGCCTAATCACTGCTCCCCGGGCACTGAATTAGCTCCCCCCCCCCACTGTAAAAATGTCACATGTGGGTTAAATGCAGAGGACAAATTTTGTTGTTGTCCAATGAAGCAATGAAAATTGATCACTTCACTTCAGGATTACAGGCCTGATTTTGGAAGGTGGCTTGTCCTTTTCTGGCATATTCTGTGATGGAAAACACCAACTGTGACACACACACAACCCAAATTAGGTGTGTGACTCATGCCTGGCCAACACCGCACAGAATGAACTTCAACAGCAAAGTCTCATGACAAAGGGAGAAAAAACTTTAATGACTGATTAACAGATGGATCATAACCAAAACCACTAAGTGGGATTTATTGCAAACCAAAAAAAAAAAAAACGGGAATGACTCCTGTTCAGTCTCAAGAATGGGAAGCATTGTTCCATCCTACGAACTCTGAAAAACAAAAGCAATAATGACGAAAGAATATAATTATAAGCTCACCCGCGAAAATCCTTTAATGAATACTGAGGGGCACGTGGATGAGAAGTTAGAGCCAGGTACGGGCAGATGTTTTCCTGGAGTAGATGTGGCAAGGAGAGGGACGCATTCGCCGCGAACATTATGGGAACGGCACAGAGAAAGAAGAGCATCCGACTCCGAATCGCTCCGAAACTAATGGGGGAGTTTAAGTTAGTGACGCTGGTGCAAATTGCGTCCCCGGCGGAATCGCGAGTCTGTACGCCCCGCTTCCCGTTTGTTTAAACACGGGACTTAAGTGCAGGAAGTTTGTCCTCGTGCGCTGCTGGATAAACTTGGTTTTAGGTGGATTATCGAGGCTGGGCTGACGATCCCAATGTGCAACACGCTCTTCCGTCGCTCTGCATCCCCCTCCTCATTTGATGCGCGGCTTAAAACCGACACCTTGGAGGATCTTTGTTAGTGAATGCCGGGATAACCGAAAGAAAAACTGGGGGGAGCTAGATGAGATCAATATATTTTAATAGGTTGAATCGTTTTAATTAGTTTTATGTTTACTGTGGCAATCAGGCAGTCAGGCAGTCAAATTTGAATCTGAATAGTACTGAGAACAGATGACGAGCCAAGAATGGGCCCCCCTTTTCCAGAGCGTGTCCTCATTGACTGGCCTAGTGGGACACATTTTCAAAGTCCTATGAACAACATACTTTGCTCATCTCACATAAAAGTGGATGGTGCCTTTATTAGAATTTTAACACAATTGTAGGTGTTCAAACTACGGCCTACGTTTTACCGCAAAATATGGGACACGCAAGAACAACAGCAGAGCACAGAAGAAACTTGATTTTTCCCCAAAGTGTAAATCCCCATTAGTTTTGTATTGATATTTTACTTTATTTATTTATTTTTATTATTTATTAATTATTGTCATTAGTTATTGTTGCACTTTGTTTTATATGACGAAGTGCTGTAGCAGTGCCCACCAGGGGGTGCTGGTGCCTACTGTTTTCCGTGAGGCCAGTGAACCTTAGCTAGTCATTTACACAGACCAACATACGACAGGATAACTGCTAGATTAAAACTAAAAATGGTGACCTTTATTGTGGCGCCACACTTCCCGTGTAGAAGGCAATTCAGGTTACCATTGTTGTTGAGGTTCCACGGGCACCAATATTTTACACTAGTCTGCTTTTTGTTTAGTCTTAGTAAATCATTTATGATCTTAGCATGAATGGCATTGTTATACTGCATGCTACACACGAAAGAAAACTAGTTATTGTCACTTAAAAGAAAAGAAAGGGGTGGTCTTTGCTCTTCTAGGGTAAGATGTAGCGCATCTGTGTCTGTAGCAGATCCTTCATGTGGTTCATGAGAAAGAAGGTTTACGACCAACCGCCTTTGTTATCTCTGGCCACCAACTCAGGCAAACCACCTGGAGTTCCTCTTCCAGGGCCACAGTAGGGGCATGGATACCCTGACAGATTCAGGGGGCCCAGAACATTACAGGGGCCACAGTAGGGGCATGGATACCCTGACAGATTCAGGGGGCCCAGAACATTACAGGGGCCACAGTAGGGGCATGG
>JAODKF010000122.1:1303971-1314615 GCA_026779585.1 Mormyrus proboscirostris | reverse complement strand
ATTAGGGTCTTTGCCCTTTATAAGATATGACAGTGTTTCCTGTGGACAGCTGATGCCAGTGCACCCCCAGAAGTAAAGGCATGGTCCAGCTCGAGCAGCAGTAAGATTGGCAGTGCAGAATTATCCCTGGCAGATTAGAAATTAAAAGCAGTGCTTACTGAGGACCTCAGACTGCACAGACTTTGTTTTGTCAAGATACTGAAATGGGTGCCTGGGATCAGGCTCCCTTCACATCCTGCACCCCCCTCCCCAAGCTCATTATTAAAGGTCCATCATTGTAATGCCAACCCTAACACTGCTACTCCTTAAAGGGCCGGCGTGTACGCAGGTTTTTAGGGTAACCTTTAGGTCAGCTTTTCAACCGCAGCTGTGGGGACTCTTCAGCCAATCAGTCCTCTAATCAGTAAGCTAATTAGAGAGTTGAAGCAAAAACCTGCACACACGACGGACCTTTCTGGATAAGATTGCCCATCTCTGGTCTAGGATATTCCGTACCAAGGAGTATGGTTGCCCTACGGTGGGGCAACGCCAGGTGATGAGCTCATTTAAGCATTACCTGACAAGTAGTGGTTTAATTGTTACCATTGTAGTCTTACATCTCCAGTTTGGGGGGCTTGGGTCCCTCCCACGGTTCTGTGACTGTGAACTTTGCATTTCTAGGCAAACTGGCGTCTCTAAATTGACCACAGTGCATGTGCGTGTATGTGTGCTGCGATACACCGGTATCCCATAATAGGTGTCTGCTGCACTGAGCTCCCTAATTCCTGCACTAGACTGCAGGGCTGCTGTAACCTTGTTCTAAATAGATCCTTGGACCTTGTTTCCACTCCCTGAGAAAGTTTCAATTAAGATGGCGGCCCTTTGTTTGCATCCCCTCCACCAGCTTATAAACCTTCGCCCCAAATAAAGTCCCCATCCGGTCCGGCGGTCCCTTTGCCACGCAGTTCTGTTCGCCTTGCTGAGCAGAACGAGCCTTGCAGATATTTTCTGTGCCTCTTGTTTGTGCACATAATGAAAAGCGAAAGTGATCCCATGGCATTATGGGAGTCTGATCCCCGCGAATGCAGCCTGGTAAACGAATCCAGTTTCCAGACCCCAAAGGCTTCACTCTAACAGGCAGCGCAAAAATACAAATTTAGTTTGTAAGCCCCTAAGCCCCTAGTCAATTGCAGTAATCTGTACCTCAAACACTCTTGCAAATGAAATGGCCCTCCGCAGCGCAGTGACGGGTCCTTTTCCGCTAAGGGCACGGACGTCCGCGATCCCTTAAGAAAAAGAACGATGTAATCGCTAATCTGCCAGTAAGAGTCAGTGGCTTCGGCTTGGCGGTTTTCTGTATCGAGGGGGGCAGTGCGGCAGAGGGGTTACAGAGCAGAGGGGAACGGCTCGGGCCCTACTGGTGTCAAACGGAACTGCTGTGCATCCTGCAAGCCGATCGCAAAGTGTGAATCGACGGCAGGCTTCCCATCCGCTCATTACCCAGAAGCACTTGTGATACTGGGTCACGGTGAGTCTCGAGATGAATTCCAGGAAACGAAGGGCGCAAGCAAGGGAGTAGGATCTGAAGTGAGACAGGGAGGGACGCGTAACCCTGGATAAATAGACCTTTGTTTTTGCATTTATGTGTCCTGCCCAATATCGAGCTCTCTCCTACAGCATTAGGCACAAGGCTGGGCATGCCGGCCCAGTGTAGGGCACAACCACACACACACACACACACACACACACACACACACACACACACACACAATGGCCTATTTAGATGCAATCCCTCTGCTTATTTACAAACAGCAGTAGGACAAGCAAACTCAGGATCACAGAAGAGACACGCTGAGGACCGTGCAACCTCGTCTCATCCCGCCATGCCTACGAAGCACGTGGGCGTCCACTGGAAGTTTGGGTGACCAGGGTCGGTCTGCTGGTACTCTCCTCATCCTCAGGCCCAAGCAGGGCAGTGCATGACTATCTCCTGTGAAGTAAGGGTATTGTAACCCACCCCCTGTGAGAAAATCAGTACGGTAACACAGGGGTGACAGTCACGCATTCGGACTCTCACACCCCCGCAAGAAATCTTACAGCAAATCTATATCATTCTATTATAAACCTAAACAGCAAAAGCGTTGGGGTCGTTTGCAAACCTTACGGACTATTTACAAGGTAATAAAACTCTTACATACATGTAAATGCGTGCGCATGTGTGTGCAGACTTGTCGCGAATTGAAAATCTCACTCCAGCCAGCTGACCGAAGTTGGCGGCCCTGCTAACTCGTTTTTTTAGGAGGTAAGAGACAGCTTGGAGAGAGAGTCGGGAGGGGGAGGGAGAGGCCGTATATCACTTGTCACACACTCTTCACCGGACAAGAATTTACACCAGCACCAGGGCTGTTGTGACTGGGAGTTTCCCCCATGATGATGTGGATGGAATACGCCGGCACCAAGGTCGAGCCGCACCGGACCGGACCAGACCGGATCTGCCCCGGAGGAGCCCCCCTAAAATTAAAATGGCTTCCGATGAGGCATTATTGAAACATGGCAAAGCGAGGACAGCATTAGCCAGCTAGCGCGTCTTCCATGGCATTGACACCTTCAGTGTGTCACAGCGAAGACGTCCCCCACAGCTACCGTACTGGGGGAGTTTATGTGACTGGTCTTTGTTACTGGGTTCCATGCTGTTAATGAAAGAAGGAAAATCAGGCCCGGTATGAGTGCGGAGAACGGGGACATGTCATAGGGGTTCAGAGACAGCTAGCGAAGGGAAACCGGCCAGCGATAGAAAATAAAAACAAATGTAGTTTGTTCGGCTAAAGGTTAACGAGATGGTGGGAGGAGACAGATTCCTTCTTCCTGCTTTTAGTGAACATGTTACACCAGCCATAAAAGCTCCTTCCATCTTGCTCTGCCCCTTTTTATTATAAATGATAATTATTGTTGTTGTTGGTTGATACAGATCTAATCCATTCTTTCATTTTATATACCTGCTTGTCTCATACAGGGTCGTGGGGGGGTCCGGAGCCTATCCCAGAAGCTTTGCACCCTAAGGAGGGTATAACCATAACCCAGGATGGGGCACCAACCCATGGCGGGGCGCACACACCATTTACACTATTATTATTGCATTTGTTCAGCAAACACTTTTATATGAAGCGACATGTATTTTTTTATTTTTAATGAAAGTGTCCCAAGGTATGTGGAGCAATTGGGAGTTAAGGGCCTCATTGATATCTTAACTAATACTTCAATCACAACCAGCAGATTCTTAACAACATTAAGATTTAAGCAAGCGCGAAGGACGGCCATGTCGTCATTAAATAACGTTCATCCAGGTGAGCTGACCGCCTTGTGCCACAGGTTCGATTTTCGATTTCGGGAATTGAAAAAAAGGTTCCAGAATTCCGCACATTGTCTCATATTTTCAGATCAATAATATATATGTATCTGTGTTTGTTTTATTGTGGCACTTTCTGAAATTCACACGCCGCTTCTTAGTCAGACTAATAAAATGCGCAGTCTACCCTGACTGGCACCGCAGGCGAAGCCCACGCCGCCCCCCTTCAGCCGCACTTACTTGAGCCTATCTTGAAGGGGAATTAAAACAAATGAAGTGATTTAGTTAAGAGAAGAAAAATGCAAAAAAAAAAAAAAAGAGGTTAAACAAACAAGACGAATAGTTAGTGCAGAGGCGCAAAACACTCATAATCTTGGAGCAAGTCATGGATCAGGCGCAGGGTGTCCCTGGGTGACATTTCCTCTGATAAGGCGTCAGGCGCACATTTTGGACTGACGGCTGTGAGGTTAGCGGCTTTTTTCGTGCTGAAGCAGAATGCGTCTATAAATAAAAGCTACAGTCGGGATTATAGCGGATGCGCCTGGCAGACAGACCACAAGCTAAAAGAAAGAAGTTAAAAAATATTAAAACGGAATTGCAGTTCGTGTCCCGTATTATAATTATAACAAAAATGACGCATGCATAATAAACCGTGTTTCCCACGTATTGTAGGCCCTATACAAAATTTGAAATGTAACAGTACATATAGGACAGCAAACAGTAATTTACATTATAGTGAATTATTATGTATTTTTTTCGGTTTTACTTTAATAGCGGGCAGATTTCGTGAGGAAGACCTAACCGAAAATAAAAGTATATGCAAGGAAGGCATTCTTCATATTAACACTAACTAACAAGAATTATGGCACAATCGGCACCACAAAGGTATTCTAAACGGATGATAAATATTCCGCACCTGTCAGGGCTTTTGAGATAGGACAAAAACTCGCGGTGCTTTGCAGTTTTTCCCCCTTTCTAAGGAAAACGTTTACAGCGTTTCTGCGGCTGGGGGAGAAGTACATCAAAGAGATGGAAACCAGCGCACCTGATCATATCTGATATAATTTATATTAAAGATGATACATGGTCAATTTTCCAGAGATTGGGATGCTTTTGTAGGGGGGGAGGGTGACAAGTGGCTAAAGGGCAATCGCAGCATAAATACAGGTGTATGTCTCTCCTAGACAGCAAAATGCATCTGAGAGAGCATTAAGAAAGAATGTCATAAAAAATGGTGAAAATCGCAGATAATCCTTTGAGCCTTTTTTTTTTTTCAAAATACTAACGTTTAAAAGCAACATATCTTTAAGCCTAGTTGATGCATTATTTTATTTTATTTATTTATTTAAGCAAAAAGGGTAAGCCCCGTAGTTTGGGAAAGTAGTTGTCGTTGAAGGAACGAAATCTGGGACATGGAGAGATTTACGGATCCCGGTCCGCTGAGAAGGAAAAGGTTGGAGGTTTGCGTTTTGGCCGGTGAAAAGACGGGCAGCTTGCGGGAAAGCATTAAAGACCTCCCAGTCTGTTGCGTTGCTGTACATTTTTTTCACCGGTTTCGCTGCCAGTTTGGAAGAAAATTAAGTTTGGGACCCAGTGAGGAGCCGAACGCCCATCCGGGACTGCAAAGCCGCGGCTGCGCTCTGGGGACACCGGTAAAAACAGCGGGTTATAGGTGACGCCCGCGCCGCCAGACGTCAAAGCAAACAGGGATCAACGTCTGACCGCTTTTCTATCCTAAAGTTTTAATCGCCAGTCAGAGTTTGCCTGATCTACTTAATGAAAACTATAAATTACGCTGTTCTGAAAGACTTTTTCATATAAGGATATTTTTTTTAGTCACGACCCTGTCCAGGATAAGCGTTTGGAAGACGGATGGATTTTTTAAATAACGGTTAAGATAAACGGGTATCATTGCAAGGTTGCCAACTCTCACGCATCTGGCGTGACGCTCACGCTTTCTGACTCACGCCCACGCAAAAAATCTATATTATTCCTTTATAAACCTAAAATAATCAACATCAAAAGCTGTAGGAGTAGTTTGCAGACCCTATACAGACTATTTACAACGTAATATAACATGAAAATGTGTGTCCATGTGTGTGCAGACTTGACTCGAATTGAAAATCTGTCGCCAGCCAGCTGACCAAATTTGGCAACCCTGACATCGCTGTTCGCCTGGTAATTAATGACATCAGAACCATCGGCCTAATAATATGCTTGGCAGTGTGCAGAATGAAAGGTTTGCAATTGGCTTGCAGCTGGAAGAGGATTTCAACAGCTGCATTCCTGCGCTGGGAGAAACTAACAAATAGTGAAACATCATGTGTCAGACCCTGACAGATAAACAGTCCTTCACCAGAGGAGAGTGCCTATTGCGTGCGTTAATCACGCCTTCTATCCCGCTGCCACTTAAATACACACAAACCCAAACTAACACACGTGCTGCTGGCCCCAGTCTGAGCTCCGGTCATAAATCCCCGTCCATGATTTCCCTAACCTTTACCATGACCCATCACATCAAGGCCTAAATTTACTGCACTCAGCCCATGAAGCATGTGCACAATCCTCCACTGAGCCTCGCAGCCAGATGACATCGCAGTAAAACGTTATTTTAGTGCCGTGATTCCTGTGCCCAAAATAATTTGCTTATCTCCTTTCAAACCCCCTTACGGCATAAATACTTGTTATTATGCATCTCTGCTGATATTCTCTGTGTGGAGTATAGGCATGGAGTCAGATACTCCTTAAACGAATGAAACGCGTATCGTTAAAAATAATTCCGAAATACGTACGTTCAGCTACCATGCAAAGGGCGGTATCATCTGCCTTTAAGGGCGACGGCAGGTGGACAGGTAGCGACATGGTGGAATCATCAGGTACCCAAAGAAAGGAAGGAGCCTCCTGCGTGATCTGAGGGTTGTATCGTTGAATCTGCTTACTCAGAGTTCAAAGGGGCAGATTACTGCACAATAACTGCTGATTGACTGATGTGCGTATTTGTGGGCGGCGTGCTCGCGCGTGTGGATCTGGGCGACGGCCATCGCGATGGATCTCCATCTCTGCAAACAAGTCTACTGTCAGCTGAGGTCAAACGGTTGACTATTTATCATGATCGGGGAAGGGAGGGGGCTGTTTTATCTGCAGGCCTAATTCTGCAAATGCCATGGGTCATCAAGGACCAATCCTCAGTCAACAACTCACAGCTCAACCACAAATACTGTTTTGACTTATCTAACAGTAACGACGGGCACAAATTAGCCGTCAAGACACTTGTAGATCACGTTTCTTTGTACATGGAACCACTGTGCTATTCAAATACTATAACAATATGTGGCATAATTCACCTGTTTTAAAAATGGTTACAATACTTATGTTGTTGATTGGTGTTATTGATTCTTAATCTAATATTCCCTCTCTTTTGGAATATCTGAAACTAATTATAATATTTCGGATCATATTTTGAACTTGAAAATCATGTGATAATAGATAAGAAGATAATAAAGTGTCGCTTGTCCTTATATTTCATGAGTTTGTCACAGCGTCTCTATCTTTGTGGATTCTATTCATGAGATATAATTCTTTAACCTGACACACAGCTTCTTGTTCAGTGATATAACTTGTGTGTTTTTTATATGATCAGTATATGATCAGTATTACTTTTTAAGTGCTCTACTTATTTAGTAAACATTCCTTATCTACTGAGTGGTGTCACTTTCATTCATTTCCTACATTATTGGTGTTACTTTTCTAAACGATGCATGCTCAGTCGTCTTACGTGTTTCTGTGTGTTGTTGAATCCATTTTTTATGCATACAGACACTCCCCGGGTTACGATGGTCCCTGTTACGATATTCCCCGTTATGAGGGGTATGATTATTCAAGAAATCAGATATTCAACACACTATTATAAATAGGCTTTGCGTTAATGATTTTGGCCAACTGTAGGCTAATGTAAGTGTTCTAAGCATGTTTAAGGTAGGCTGGGCTATGATGGCTGTTAGGTTAGGTGTGCTGTATTAAAATGCATTTTCTCATGATCATATTTTCGCCTTATGACAGGTTTACTGGACCATAACCCCATAGCGACCTGCATACGTTCAGTTCTGTCACTTTACTATTTTTACCGACACATACGCGAAGCAGCACTGACTGAGACGCATCCCATCTGCCTTTATTAGTCCCGTTGGTCTCTGTCCGATAATGTTTAATACTCCTACTGCCGCCCCTCTGTACGCAGTTCGTTTTACACAAAGATAAAGAGCGTAAGTGTGAATATGTGAGCGCAAAAAGAAGCGTGTAGGCACCTAGGTGTACTTGACGCAGTGGTGGTGCGTCGAATAGGGGTCAATAGACACCAAGACTGCAGAAGAGTAGCTTAGCGGTGAAGCTGTGTAGCTGTACGCCCATTAAAAAGGGGCTTTGTTTTTGCCGGGGGGGACTGGTCAGCCCCTAGCCCACTGCCAGGCCTCGGGCCTCGTGGAGGAAGACGGTGGAGGTCCGAGAGGGAGGCAGCCACACAAAGTCCCAGAGCACAGCTTTATTGGTAACAGACTTCTCCGGTGAGTCTGTTATTAGGCTCGCTGTTAGGTGTCAGCCCACCCTCCGCTAATAGGTCGCACTCCCGCGGCGCCGCCCCGCCGGGATGTTTGCTATAGCGCTAATCTGGCCCCGCGGGCGTCATGCTGAGTTACAACCTGGCGCATTAGTGAGCGGGTGGCGGCTTCGCCGTCGGCTCGTCCGGGCGCCGGGCACCGCCTTCCCGCGGCGGTTCCGCGGCAGGATTATGGGGTTCGCGGACGGCCCGGAAGAGCTCAGTCTGGAGAACAGAGGCCCCGCGGTCCGGATGCCGCGGAGTGTCTTCTGCCTCAGAGGCCACAGATAAAGTCCAGCATTGTTCGCCGGTAATTTGTAATGTCAGACCGCTCTCTTTGGGCCGCATAGCTGGCCCCTGGCGTGCTGTTCATTGAAGATGATTAACCAAACGATAAGGGAGACAAACTGTCTTTTTAAGGAACTACTGAATAGTCTTTTCTGCAGCCTTTGTTTGTCTTATAAAGAAAGCAGACTTCTTCTCTTTGACTTCAGAGCAGTCTAATCCACTTTCAACGAGGTGACTTCAGGAGCCAAGCCAGCACGGGGCTTGCTTACTCTTTCTGGGGTCTTTTGGGGGCTTTTTTGGATCCTTGACTACACCTATACCACACTGGATAATGGGATTATGAGAGCTTAACAATTCAACAGTGGGGAGTGACGGATCTTTCCTTTTAGCCCCGAGACCAACAGCAGTAGCAGAGACCTTCATGACGGCACATTGTTTCACATCTGAACACATCCAGGTCCAGTAACCATGAACCCATAAAACAGCACCATTAAATGTTTATTCTTAATACTTCTATATCTGTTGTGCTTATGTTGCAATAAGTATAACGCTGTCAGAAAAAAAGAGTACCAATGTGTGTACTTGTCGCTGGTGCTGTACCCACAAGCGTCTACCAATTGTTCCCTAGCTGTAGGTTAATGGAGCTTTTACGACACAGAAATTGACTCTGAGGAATATTTTTGCACCGTTGCGGGTCACATTAATATGTTGTTCATACCTTGAGGATGTTGCCCAGAATCAATTTCTGTATCTTTAGTACAGAGTACTTCAAAATAACCACACAGACACAACGTAATACACTAATACAAATTTTTCTTTATTGGAAACTCTGTGTTGGCTTCTGGTTGGCCTGTCAAAGGCTAGCAGCTATGCTATAAGAGTATCAGGGAAAGTAAAACATGAGACTCAATGAGGGGAAGTACGTCAAATACCCAGATAGGCCCTTAAATCTTTGGCCTGTTGTAAGGCATTATATGTGTGGCATTAGCTTACCCTGCACGCTCCCTGACTGGCTTCCATTTTTCACCAAGGCCTACAGGTTTTGTATGTGTGTGTGTGTGTGTGTGTGTGTGTGTGTGTGTGTGTCTAGAGGGGGGGATTTAGGGGGTGGCTGAGGTTGATATCAGGGCACATTCCTGCTGGGTTTGATGGCTGTGGCTGACCCTAACCTGACACTGTCCAGCACTGAGGCGTCCCACGCCTCTACGCCGTGGAAAGGCCCAGATAAGCAGCATGCTCTGCAGATGCACTTTGACCTCTGTGATGTAAACAATCAGAGCAGATGACACGGTTCACATGTAAAGGTAACAAAGTGGCGATGTGTGTGTGCGGCTGTGTAGTTCAGAGTACAGCCATTATCTTTGAACACTCAGTTATATGTAAATAAAACTGTTAGAAATGCCTGAAATATTATGGAAAGAGTTTAAAAAGAGAAAATTATAGATTTTGGAAATGATTGCCCTGCAGTTAACAATAGCACACTGACCCAACTACCTTGGAAAATCCATATTCTTCACACAACACAAGCACTCAGTCGCAATGGAGGCTGAGCTGATATCTGCCAGTAAAGTTCAGAATTGCTAATAGATCGTGCCACATTGTACTCAAGGTCAGCTAATACCGATGAGGCTATCTTTTGGTTAAACCTCTATGAGGCCAAGGGGCTAAACAACTCGCAGTCTTGTTTTTCCACAACAGATGCATTATGGGAAACCATACAAGACTACTCTGTGTATTGGGAATTCCCACTACTGGGATTGTTATTGTTGCTTGATCTGGGAAAACAAATAATAATTCCTAATATTAATCCATAATAAGTGCAGAGCTTAGAACATCAGAGTGATTACAAACCCACTCCGTGTTTTCCCTGGCTGTACACTGTACTTCCCCGGATCTGGCCGCACCATGGATGGATTTCCAAGTGCAGTTAGGTGGGGATTAAACTAATCACCATTTTCCTTGAAATTAATAAAAGTGTTTACTATTGAATTTTTATTTCATTTGTTTCTGTTTGTGAAGTATGAATACCTACATGGGTAAATACTAACCAGAAACGAATAAAGATCTTGGCATAAAATTCATCAATACATTAGTGGAACGAACATCTCTACTTATAACTTTGATTAACCTGGTATCAAATAATAAAAGAGTATGTTTTGTGAATCTGTATGAAATGATTATGAAAATGACTAGTGGTAACAGCACCGCCCTATTGCCCATGATGTGAATTACATGCCAGTTACTTACAGCCAGCTGGCTCCTTGCCCATGCCACCTAGGCTTTCCTCTGCCCCCGTTACCCCTGCGATGGCCTTGTTTAGTGCAGGTGAGCGTCAGTTGTGTCCCTCGCGTCAGTGAGCTCACTTTAGGGTTGGGATGGGGGTCGGGACTTGGAGGGGGGGGGGAGATCATCTGTCCGTCATTAAGTGTTGTTGTCTCAG
>JAODKF010000122.1:1273021-1294747 GCA_026779585.1 Mormyrus proboscirostris | reverse complement strand
TATATAATTCTGGCTTCCAGCGTAATAATTCTTTTTATTCCTGGCACGATGTAAAGCGTGCGCACCCGAAGATGCGCTTATCCCGGTCCGCCAGCAGGTGGCATCTCGCACCTGCTGTACACAGAAATTGGCCGGATTCTTCATTACTCCTCACATCACGCCGGTCCGTCGGAGCGGCGTAATTAAGAGAATCATGCGACGTGATTTTTATTTGATTGTGTTATTTATGTGTGAACGGATCTGTTAATCGTTACTGTGTTTATAAGCATGAAAATTTAATATGATATTCAATATAAAAATGCCTTAACTTTACATGACTTAATAATTTTGGGTCACTTTCAAATGCGAACCTTTTTACGGTTGTCTAGTGATAATTCATATATGTAATATCATATATCATATAGGCCTAGTTTACCAATAGAACATTTTTAAAGGTTTTACATGACATGAGCCATCATCATAATAATAATAATTATTATTACTGCAATAATAATGTAATTATTCTAGCACTATTATCATCATTATTATTAATTATGATAAATAATAATAATCGCCATTCTCACAATTACTATCATCATCATCATAACAATACTTTGGAAATACAGAAAATCAACTAAATTTGACCGTAATCCACTTAGCCCGAATAAGTAGAATCTATTATTATAATATATATAAAATATTAAAATAATATAAATAAGATTACGCCTATATTTACGTAAAAAAAATCGTATGTATTTTTGTAGCAGAAGAATAAAAAAAGATTTCCAGTAAGTAGCCGCAGCCGACGCTTTGCGTCCCTCGGTTCGTCGCGCAGCTAAGTGTGACAGCGTGTATAAAGTGCGGCTCCCGCTTCCGAGCAGCCAGATTACCGTCAGCCGCAGCGTCGGAGCCGGCGGGTGCTGATGGCGGCTCCGCAGAGGCCGATGGCGCGAGCTGCTCCAGGCGGCAAAGGCGCCCGCTCTTATCTAATTCTGAGCGCAAATACATTGTAAACTAAAGCAAATGTGTTCAGAGATTAAGGTATGTTAATTACATTAACAGATATTCTGCTGCATATGATGAATATATAAAGAATGTTAAACAGAGGTCTATATATTGAAAAACACATGCACACATAATATAAAATATTATTTAAAACCAGGCGGAAAAGGGTGCGACTGCGCCAACATTTCCTCTCTTGTGTGCGTCATAATTTTGTGCCAGGAGACAATCTCTCCTAATTTTTCTGTCCAATTCAGTTAACGTGACATTGATCCATTGCTTTGACAAGCATGTTTTTTCATAGTTTTTGACAAACCGGTTTTTGTTAACTCATTATTTATTTTACCGGATAAATAGCACTGGAATATTTCAGATTACGTAATTGACATTTTATCAAAAGGAAAAAAAAGATCAAGTCAATACCTGAAATATGAAGATAAAAGCTAAGACATTTAGACCCGAGCTTTATGGAAAAGCGATGTTTTGTTAAGGACTGTATCTTATTATGGTCAGAGAAAGATTCCTTTCGCTAAGTGCCAACGCACAAAGGCCACACAAGAAGAAACTTGTTTGCGTAACACTCGGATTATTCAATGGATAATATGGACCACACCTTTGCAAACTAACTACTGTGGTTAGTTAAGTGATTTTTTTTGTCCACTGCTGCTAATTACGGATAATTAGTGCCTATTGTTTCGGCCTACATTCCCTTCGGGATCGTTTGCCACCCAGATACGTCTAAGGAGATTAAAACAGCGGAGCCCACAAGTGCGTTTAGTGACAGGGTGCAATGTTTGCCTTTTGCTGTTAGTTGTCAAAGCTGTCTGCACTAGCTGGGGAGGTCTTGTCAGTCTAAACGACATGTTCCCTCCTGTCCAGGACAGCGATGAGAGCATTCCCCAAAAAGTTCATTAGCTTTCTTTGGGCTGGGGGGGGCAGCTAATAAAAACTACTGGCTTTTTTGAAATAATTTGTGATCGGGAATCACCAATGATTAATCACCAACCTTTGTCATTTTTTTCCTTCTGTACACGCAGTAAATCTTGCAGCTCCCACTCTTGCAGGGGCGGACCTGCTGTTAACGTCCCACGACGGAAGTCGTGTTTTCTGTACAAAGTCTCCTCCTGAAGCTGCTGGCCGCGCAGGTCGAAACAAACCGCTTCCAAACGCACGTGCGCTGGCCCGGGAGGGTGTGACGGGTCGATATCAGGTTCTGAGGGACTCACCGATGCCCCCCGCCCGCCGGGTCTACCTTAAAAATGTGTGGCGTCGCCAGTCGATCTAAACCCGGCTTTTAGTATCACTGGAGAACAGGCGTGAACCGTGGGCTGTTTGTGGTGGTCGCCTAAGGCAGAAGCAAACATCTGACACATCCATGTCCACCGGTGATAGTATAATAAAAATAATCGATAATAGTAACAACAATAGTAGCAGTAATAATAATAATAATAATAATAATAATAGTAGTAGTAATAATTAAGATAATTTATGTGAATAACAATAATTTGTGATGGGTTGGCGCTCCATCCTGGGTTGTTCCCCACCCATAGCTTCCAGGATTGGACAGGCGGGTGACCCTGAATTGGACATGCGGGTTTATAAAATGGATGGATGGGTCATAATAGTAATAATCATAACAGTAAATTGTTAATAAATAATAATGAAATTCTTGTGGGCCCTAGATGAATGGGCCGCTGTGATATATAATCCTCAAAGGATGACAGTCAGACTCCTGCCTCCCGGCAACCCCCTTCAAAGGATGGGACGTCGGGCTTGGCCGCTTGACCCCGGCAACATTTTTATCTTACAGACTTCGGCGGCCCGGCCGATTTTGCGTGACCGTCGTCTTCCTCCCGCAGGCGGGGCAGATTCATCAACGTCAGGCACTGTGTCCGAACGAGGCGCAGCGGGACGTGGAGGTTTTCCCCATAACAGGCTCTGATCTGTACGCACCTGGTGTGATGTCATGTGCGCAGAAGAGTCCAAAATAAGGCACGTAAACCGACTGTGAGAAGTAGTCAGGCTTCCGGTTACCGGTGTCACACACGGAAGCTGTGTTTGTTTGCTTCTCAGTGTCATGCACCTGTATCACAAAAGATTTAATTATGTCTTGTCATTTCACAATAAAAATCTTGCAGATTATGCACAATTTGCTTGTTTTGTATAATTGTTAAATAAATTGCTAGAAGTGCAAATTAAGAATAGATTTTACATACTCTTCATTGTAAGCAATAAAATAAAGACTTTAATGCATATATTTTTTTTAAAAAATATTCTTCATTGTAATCGGTAATATAAATTTTTCTAGGTGCAAATAAAGAATATTTTTACATGCCCGTCATTATAATCAATAAAATAAATTGCTATAGGTGCAAATAATAATTTTTAGACACTCTTCACGGTAATTGAGAAATTGCTGTCAGTGTAAATAAGGTTTTTTTTTTACATACTCGTCATTGTAATTGATAAAATAAATGACTAAATGTGCAAATACAGAATATTTGTTTCCATACTCTACACTGTAATTTTTTTACATTGGAGAGTGATTAAGAAAGACAATTTTTTTTCCGTTTCGACTATTCCTCTATGACTGATTGATCGGACAAAAAGCGAGGAATTGGTAATTCTGTGTCATGAGTAGGGGCTGAACTCTCTGTACGCTGAAGTATACACCCCAAACCACACACAACGGCCAGGCAGAGAGGGCTGGGGGGCAGTGACGGCTCAAAGCCTCCCCGCCAGTCCCGCGGAGACCACAGACGGAGAAGGGCATTCTGGGAAGCAGTGGAAAGTCCTGGACGCGGTCCCGGGCAGGTGGGCGAATGCCAGGCAGGGAATGCTGGCGCCAGGAATGGGGGTGGGGGGGTGGCAGTATGGCTGCGGGTGGCATGTCGTAAATTGGCCGCCGGGGGCTCGTCCAACTCCCCCCAAGCACAGGCGAAGGTTAGGGGTGACTGCATCTCCATCACTTTTACTGTGTCCCTGCTGTGACCATTATTCCATTTGCAGGCCGTATTATTAGCATGGACACGGCACTGGAATGGAATCCCGAATTGCAGTCGCATCCTGGTGAAGAAAAAAATTGCTACATAGCAATATAAAATACATTCACTAAGGATCATATGATTAAATTATTAGATGTATATTAAAATGTACACAGACCCACCCCGTATGATTTGCCCAGAATTTGTGTTCATATGTTTTTTAACCCACACAATGGCCCTGATGTTTCACAGGAGCGCAGCCTGCCAGAGAATCAATGTTCAGTGTCGACTTTATGACTTTGCTTGTCCTTTAACATGGCGGGGGGGGGCGACAGTCGGGTGACATGCCACCTCAAAACGGCGCGCAGGCTGTAACAGCGATGGCACCGCGGGAAAGAAATGGACGCCGTCGGCTTGTCTGATGTCATAAGCTTTGCGTTCCGCTCTAAAAAAAAATTTCAGTAATTTGTAGAGGAAACGGTTTGGTAAACGGATTTGTCGACGTTAAAGAATTGTGGCCATGGCCGGGGCGATTTAATGGCCGGGTAATTGTTTTCCATGTTGACGACAGATCTTCACCGGTGAGATGTGTTTTCCATTCTGGGGGGTGCTGTGGTTCTCGGTGACATGGTAATATAAGGTTCTCATAAGCTAGCCCTTCATATTTTATTGCCGCTGGTGTTAGGGGCCGCTCGCTATTTAATTACAAACGACAAAGAGTATACTCCTGCTGACAGAAACATCAGAAATATTCCTCCCCTTCGCGTAAATGAGTTAAACAGAGACTGTGTGTATGTAACCAGTCCAAATGTTCTCTGCTGAAATCAAGTTAAAATTCAAGGATCAGTGCAAATGATTTCAACAACTTCCACCATAAAAATGTGCCGTCTTAAATCAGAGTCGAGGGTTAGTGCTGGTCTGGGTAGGTAATCATTTTTATTAATTTAACCATTGCAATGCATTCAATTAAGGTTAATAAGACAGATTTGAATGCTTCCTGGCCCCTGGGTTCCAAGAAATAAACACAAAAAGCTTCTGTTGTATATTAGATAAGTGATCCCATGTCCGTCAGAAACAGCAGGGACCAAAACGCAGGGGCTGTCGTCTGCAGCTCCGGGTGCACCCCCGCCCCCCCTCTCCCCAGCCCCAGCCCCAGCCCCAGCCCATAATTATATTGTAACGCTTCAAACAAGTGTCGAATGATTTGCACGGTGCCCCCGCACCTCACACTCTTCACAGCGAATCCGCGTCCCCGTTAGTCTTCCGTCGCGCCAACTTACTCAGCGTGTGACGCAGCGCGGCCCGGCGAGGACGTATCGGCCGGCCGTGACGACACGAGACTAAAGAGAGGAAAAAGGGGCGAAAAGGAACAGGCCTTAATTGCCGTGTCATAAACCCCAGTTCGGTCTAATGAACACGAGCCGACTTTCCATTCGAGTTTCCTCCCGGTGCTCGAGTTTTATTTCTGATTCTCTGGATGGGAAATAAGTACCAGCTTCTCTGTCAGATGGACTAAATAACAGCTGATGAAAGATTAATTTAAAGGTTTCGGTCCTTATGTGCAGGATATTTTAGCGCAGGCAGCAAAAATGCTGATGTCAAACGAGCGTCTTCAGAGCGCGTACACACAGAGGAATACACACTCTCTCTCCTTTTCTCTCTCTCTCTCTCTCATACACACACTCTGTCACACACACACACACACACTATTTGACTGTGTGATCTCCATGACAACGGAGGAAAAAAGTAGCACAGAGAAAGTAATGTGTATGTCATCATCCATGAAACCAAAGCCACCACATCACTTCAGATGGCCAGAAGCCACCACATCACTTCAGATGGCCAGGAGCCACCACATCACTTCAGATGGCCAGAAGCCACCCTAGCTTTCATTTTTTTCTTTTTAAAGCATTTCATACACAAAACCAAAAGCAGACTTAAAAATTCAGATCCATTTGTTTTTAAATATAACAAAGCAGAGAAGTTGTTCAATTTAAATAACGTCCTTATAGGCATTACCTGCAATATTTAAGGCCCGGGATGCATTAACTCAAATTCTGGCTTTGTTACTGTCTTTTCCCCCGGTAATCTGTCGCCATTACTGTTAATACTTAAGGCTCGTCGCCACCCAAACAGTGTTTACCTGCCAACACCTATGAAAGGCGTAACTAACTGGATGCAGCAAGCGTATTAGCGAGAGGTGGGGTTAAACCACGAGGATATTGGCCTCCCAAACAATGACCCTCCCACGAGACTTTAAAAGTGTATCCGAGGTTTTAAGATGCGGGGGCCTTTGGAGCTGAAAGCCAGACAGCTCACCACGCCCCCGAGGTGAATACTCCCTCTCCGCTTTCTGCCATCCACCTTCCGCTATGACTCATCATACCCTCAGTGATCACCCCCTTCACAGAACACTCTTCATTTTTATCCCTTAACGGGCTTAATGGCACACATTTGACTACAGCATGGAATCCAGTGTTGACAGAAGTCTCTGCTGCTTTAAACACAAATGCAGGGATATTATTATCATTTAGCATATTCTTCGAGACCCTGTTAACACACCTTAATTTCTGTTTAAATGGGGATGATTTATGAATTTGTTTATTCACGGGGATCACTGGGCGACTGGTCTAAACTGTAGACATTAGTCACCGCTCTGTAAATGAGGAATTGATTTCCTTTATTGTTTGTTAGGGCCATGTGTGACTTTTTCCATCTTTGTCACCTTGGATACCCAGGTAGCTTAGCGCTCCTGTAAATGTAATTTCAGCCGCGCCGTTTGGAGTGAGGGCCTTCCTCGTTGGAGCGCAGCTTCCCGGTTATCGTTAAACACTCTGTTGACTTCATCAAGACTCCCCTTCAAGTCCATGTGCCTCCGTAGTTGTATCTCAGTGCATTTGCATATATATTGTTTATCGTGAATATTGTTGCTCGGCCAAAGTGAGATGGAGGAATAATGAAAGGAGGACCACCAGTAAACAGTTTTGAGATGTTCATACAGTTGAACAACAACAGGCAGATCTGTCACCTTGGCGACTGTATCCGTGGCGCCACTGTCTCCCTGACAGCTTCGCATGCTGTGAACGAACGGTTCCTGTCGCTAGCTATGCGCGAGACTCTGCTGATCTCCCCCCTGCTTCCCTCTCCTAGGAGAAACTGTGAAGCAGAGGGGGGAGGGGTGCCTTTGGGTGGGGGGGGAGCACGGTGGCCCAGTTGGAGGTCTGTGACGCCTCCGTCCCCCGTCCAACTGTCTGCCGGCGGCCGATACAGATGCGCTCGCCGTTACCGCTTTCCGGGAGCGGCGTGAGGGTTATCTTCGTCGTGGGCGCACGCTGCCGTCTCCAGCCTTCAATCCACTCCCAGATCATTCCGATTTGCATCCAACTGGCCTGGATTCCTTGCCGAGTTAAAAGCGGTGATTTGTTGTGCTCTCGGTTAATCCCGTTCAGAGCTTTAAATACCCATATCAAATCTTCCGGGCTCAACAGATTCGGTTTTGCAAACCTGTATTGAATGCAGTTCAATCCAGCAGCTTAGAAGTGTACACTCCTTAACTTCTGTGATATAGCAAACGCAATCACCGGACTGGAGCCTGATTCCAGTGCCTGCGTACGTAAGGGGTTGGACTTATTTTTTAGTATGGTAAATTGAGGCTGCTGTGACCGGTGTGTAGGATATGACTGGTATAGCTGGACCCCCTTCCCAAGAACAAACTCACACCTCAGTAGGAAAAATCATTCTAAAAAAAAAGTTTTTCTTTATTAATGTGATTTTGAATATATGTCTCATCTAAAAAGCGCATTAGTCTCCAATCCTCTCAATCAGCATCCAGTTGTTTACCGACGTGGCCATTGGGCAAAAAGACCACAGAGGTATCGCGCTTAGCTAATAATCCGGTGAGCATCCAGCAGCAGAACGTCTCCTTCTGAGCTTCTGATCTCGCGTTTCTGAGGATACGTCCAGCTGGCTTTGCTACAGCACGAGTTTCTGAAAGGATGGAAAAGCAGAGCCGCGAAATCATGACAGGTACATAAATAAACAGCGTCCATTAATGCACAACCGCTAAAACAGTCCCGACTGTGATGGCTGCGGCCTGTAACGCATTAGAACTTGGATCGTCCCACCAATCGCAAATTACGCACTCGGCTCCCGGCGATGTGTTTCCATCAGGAGGCCTATGGGTCCAGCGCCAAGCGGTGCCGCCCTCAAATTTGGCATTCCTTGTTTTAGCCTTGTGCGTGTGTCTTTTTTTTTCCCCTCTTACTTTTTGGAGAAAGCCGAATGCTTTGAGCATCGTGCAGCCCGGCCTCGTTAGCGATTAGCTGTGTTAGATCTCTGCGGCGACGACGGCTGGTGAGGAACAACGGTGGAGGTATGGATTCACATTTAAACGGCCCAGCCTGATGGTTTAGTTAGCGTTAGCGTGTTAGCTTCCAAAACGCTATTAGGAATGCACTCCCCCTGTGCGTCGTTCGCGTGCTACGGTCCTGTGCTTGCCCAGATGGTTCGGGATGTGTCAGTGAGCCACCACCCCCCCCCTCCCGAAAAGAAAAAATAAAACAAACAAAAAAAAAATGAGTCCAGTGTCCTAAGGCTTAAGCATTCTGGGAACTCAATGATTAATTTCTGACGACTGCTTCTCCAAAAAGAGCAAATTTTGAAAAGTCCTAAAGTAAGTTAAAATGATATGGAAATATTTGAACCTCATGATGCAGTTTTAGCTTCCTTTTAAGATCCGCGCAACACCATGTAACCATGTTCATTACCGAAACGTATACTGCATACGATAATGAAGAATTTCGCAAAAATTGTATAATGTGTCAATTGTGCTGTGTTCATGCTTATAATTGGTCAAATATCTGCCTGATTTTAAGGTTTCGATGGTTCGGCTTAAAATGTAAGAGAGGATGGGCAGGAGGAGTGGAGGCAGGCAGCCTCTGGACGCCTGGTTTAAACACACAAGGCTGTTATCAAATGGATATGTTTTCTGAGCCGTGGTCAGAGGCTGTTCTCTCTCAAGTTTAGTCCGAGGAAAGCAAACACACACACACACACACACACACAAACACACATGTGTGCACACACATATACACACTGTATACTTAAAAAGAGATTTCTTTCCCATGGAAATATTTACTTTACAATATCAAGAGAAAACACCCAACCAAACCGGGCTGACGACGGTCCACCAATGACGAACAGGGGCCACAGATTCTGGGTAGTAATTTCACAGTGGCTTGGCTAATTGTATGGCTTGTCATCACATCACCCATCACCTCGGCAGCCGTGTTTGATAGGTGATAACCGCCATTATCACGCACAGACGCACAGACACACAATCTTTCTTAGCTATATCGGATATCAAATTTAAAAAAAACATTGGATGGGAGATTTCAATAATAATGCGTTAAATGAATCATGCGCATGTGTTTAGCAGAGTTGAAAAATGCGAACACTGACAATGAAGATAGTAAAAAAAAAAAAAAAGTACTGCGGAAACCATGGCAACGGGGTGGAAAGTTCCGCAGGTATTGCAGCTATTTTCCTGGCATCGTCTTGCATTCAGAGCAACGGCAGACAGCCCACCCTGTGCTGCATCCAATGCCTTGTTTTACCGTCTGGAGCCTGACAGAGTTGCAGTGTTGTGGGCTGTCAGACGGGCCAGTGTGTGCAGGAATGCAGGAACCGAGACAGAACAATAACAAACAAACAACAAAACAACAACAAACAAACAAATATCAAGAACAAAACGAAAGCTGTGAATCCAGCTACATCTTGCTGTCTACTTATTACCTCTATCCTTTCCTGCCAGTCAATGCATTTAATGATATGTTAATCTTCTTTATTGTAATTATCCCAAGTTTAATTTATTTTAAATGTATTTTTGGGCCACTCCAATCTTGTTCTAAAGCCGATCTCCTAAAAAATGTATCAAGGTATTTAAAGATCAGCATTTTCTTGGTGTGGCGTGAGCTGACGAGAGAATCTGCTCTTCGAAATGGAAAGAATATAATTAATCAGACAAAGCACAAACAAGACCCAAACGGATAACGGATAGAGAAAGCAAACTACAATATTTGTCGAGGTTTGTAATAAAATTGATATGGCATAGGTGTTTGCGTTTTAGAGAAACCTAATGCAAACCAATTAAGCAAATGTAATTATTATCCATAAATTATTTCTGTCGTGGATATTTACAAATTCACTGTGCAGGCTAATTTGGCCTTTTGAAATTAAGAAATTAAGCAGGGAACACGCTAGCGCGCAGGCGAATCCCCAGATGAAAGCAGAGATGCGAACACTTTCCTCACCAAAGAAACAACGTGCAATATTCTGCAGATGATCAATGCATAATGGAGCTTTGACCACTTTGTGGTTTGACTTGCATTCTGGTGCCTATTGATCTCATGTATCGCAAGTTGCCGTTTCCTAAAAAAAACAGCCCCTCTCTGCATTAGGTAATCCAAGTGGACGCAGTGCGGGGGCCTCATCAGCTCCCACGGCACTGTGACGAGGGCCAGTCACGCCTATGGCCGTTTCATGGCGACGCCGTGCTGCTTTCACGGCATTTCAGATGCTGAGCCAACATGTCTCCGGAGCAAAATGCTCCGTTCAGTCACCGAACGAACCGTTAAGTAACGGACCTTCAAAGCAAGTGTCCCGTGGACCTGCGCTTTTATACACCGCACACAAAATGTACTTTCGCTGCATTCATGTGTTTCCCGTAAAAGTAACATGTTCATTCTCGGTCTCAGTGCGTTTCACTTAACACTGTTTCATAGACTGTTTCACATTTAAACACAGTCATTCAGTATAGATGTAAGATGGCAGTTGCGTTGGTGATTAATAATGCCAGTTATAAGAGATTAATAATCAACTCTAGTGAGGCATTCAAAAAATAATTTAGATGTATATGTTTCATGAATCAAGCAGATCAAAGTCATTCTTAACGACATTCTGTGTTCTACCAGCAAGTGTTTACGTCACTCGCTAAGAACACACTGCTTTAATTACTTTCTCCCAGACTGAAGATGAGCATGAACATATGTCTGAATCTAGTAAATCCTCACAAGACTGATTGTATTTTGTAATGATTATCTGTAGATTTTTTTTTTTTAATGTGTACAAGGAGTACCATCGATATCCAATATCATCGTTCATTATTATTTTAAAAATCATTGAACGCCAAACTTCTGTTCTCTATATGCCCTGTCTAGCTATTGAAAATCTCAAACCTTCAAAGTCTGTCGATTCCATGCTATCACTAAGGTAAATGCAGCTTACAAAAATGAAGTAATGCGTGGCCTTTTGTTGACAAGCACCTCCTCCCGGGGCAAACATCTAACTCGCTGACGGACAGTTTAGCAAACAGAGGTGGGCTAGCGGGCACTAGTCACATGTGCTGGGGAACTTGCAGCCATTAGGAAGATCAGGGCTTAATCCTCGGATTACTAGGGATACCATCCTCTCCATTTTGCCTGGTCCTGAAAGCCATGCTTTCTCACCACACTGAGGTTTTTGGCCTGAAGAACCCAGACTCGCATAAATCTTTCATAGAACAGCCTTCCTGGAACCGGCTCGGCCCAGCCTCATCGGCCCAGGAGACAAGACATGTCCTTCTGCCAGACACTTATTGCAGTGTCACATGACTGCCAGACCCTTATTGCAGTGTCACATGACACTCCCTTACGGTCTGACATGCCATCTGCTGTCAACTGCAAGCCAGACGTAGGAGGACGCCAAATCCCTCTAGATGTTTTTCCACCTGGACAGGGCGTTGGCCAGGTGAGGCCTGTGGACAGACTCTCTCCATCCAAGGGCCAGTGTGCACAGATAGAAAAGCAACACATCCAATGCACAGAGAGGTGGACGACGTGTGTAGTGCCTGTGGACATTTGTTCAGACATCATTTTCCTATGACAACGTCTGCCTATGACAGTGTCCTTCTGGGCTTGTTAAACACTATTAGCCAAACCTGGCAATCTGTCATATTATCTAGGGTCGAGTCCAATAATAAGATTGTTTTATGTAGAAAAGGCACGCAAAGATCAGGGTCGACATTTGCAAAGGACACCTATTGATCAGAAGAGTCCTCGGGCTCCGGCTGTGTTGACATGGTGCTCGTCTGTTGGCCGTGTTCCTGTCACGAGTGATGGGTTTGCCCCCACCCAGGCTTTTGTTTGAAAGTATGGAAAATGCAACATACTGTATTTATCATTGATGCCCAAAAGAGGGCAGGCAAAGTCAACTGAGACTGGAAAGACCATCTGTGGTTAAGCGTGTCTTTTTTTTTTTTTTCCTTAGCTCAAAGGTTAATATAATTACTCCTCACCGACAGGTAAAAGAACACCCAATTTGCATTTTAACAAACTCTTACACATTTTCTGCTTCTGATTCAACCTTAATGGAATAATGTATGTGTGCCCCCCAACACATGATTTTAAATCATCTGAAAGGTTTTCTATTCCTACACTTCTGTAACATTTATTAACACATAACTTGTCATGTTAAAATGCTGAGTTAATTTTCTACAGTTTCCCATTCGAAATAAATGACATTGTAAGTGGAGTGTTACTGGAACAGCTTTATAAGGAAGGACATTTTATAAGGAAATAGCTTTTGAGTACTTTGTCCTGATAGTGATGTTTTTCAGTTTTTTAATCACTGTGATGTTGAAAATATGTACATTACTCATTCTGTTTCTCTCTAATGAAGGAAGGTGAGCCTCAATCTGTCTGTGTGTTTTTTTTTTTTTTGGGGGGGGGGGGGTTGTCCAAAATTTCCATGAAATACATGAAATAACTAGAACATACAAAAGTGATTAGTTTACTCTCCATAAGCAGTGACGCTTTCAGTCAAGTTTAACCTGGAGTCACAAGTCTGAAAGCTAATTTATATATAAACCACATTCAGATATACTTCTTTTCAAAGACGAATGTGGTTTATATCTAAATTAGCTTTCAGATACTACATGGAAACTACATGGACTGCTTGAATTGCGCCAGGCTATAGACAAGGGTGATATCTTAGTGTGTATTAGACATGACTACCTTTTAAAAAAGGCTTATATACAGACCTTACAAGTCCATGCAGACTTACTGCTCTGTCATGGGAAGCGGCGTATGGGATACGGGTTTTTCTCGAGCCACCTGTCCCAGAGGGGTGCCCACCTCTGTGCCTTTAATTCATGCCTGTTTTATTGCATTAATTTTCTCTCATCCATATCATAGTGTTTATTTTTATTTAAAAAAATCCATGAAGTCGTTTTTCTTGTTTAGGAGGTATATGGTCCTGATCAGTAATGGAAGATTGCGACTTTATGATTTTATGAATATACTGTTGATTCCAGTGTGCTCCAATAACTCACTACTGAATGCAATTTGTTTTGTAGGTCGCCGGATTGTGCTGAGAAGTAACCTTCAACCATTTCTAGCTACTCAAGCTACGGTCTCCAGCTCTCAATAAACCCTGACATGGTAGATCTTTGCCTGCTGCCCTATTAGCATATAAAGAACAGTAGCACGGAGAGGAGCTCTTGAATATTACGTCTACTGATAATCCACTTTGGTTCCCACGACCCACTACAGTAGAGTGTGGCTGAGGCGGGATCATCCGCCAGGGAAAAGGACAGCCATAAACGCTCCTGGCTCTTCATTCAGAGTCTGTCACCGTTGCTTTCTTACCGCTTACCTCATTAATCAGCACTCTCGGCAGTCGATTAATTAGCCTGGGCAATGGGCAGCCTTGGTCCGGATCCCATACTTTGGGGTCTCTCCCCCCGTAGCTGCCGGGGGCCATGAAAAGTGAGATTCCATGGCCGTCGTGCTGTAAATGTGCTTACATTTCAAAGAGTAGCAGTACAGAAATTTTAAATGGTTAGTTAATGGTTAGTTAATGGTTAGTTAATGGTTAGTTAATTGGTGGAAAAATTTTAACGTACAAGAATGGCTTCATTGTCATTCAATGATTATCACTGTGTTTTTTTTCTTTTCAATATTCGCTGGGTTGTGAAAAGCACTAATGTATTATTAATATTGATAATAATAATAACTCATTTTATTTGACGGCGCCTTTCATGACACTCAAGGTCACCATAAGATCAGCAGTAAAGTCACCAGTAAGATCAAGCAACAGTATAAATAAATAATAATTAAAAATTAAATAAATGTAATAAGACAATAACATTGTCACAACAGTGCAATTCAGAGTCTATAGAGCATCTTAAAAATATGGGTTTTAAAAGCAGTTTTATAATTTGTATCAGATTCCATTGACCGGATGTGTGAGGGAAGTGAGTTTCTTTCTAATAATAATAATAATAATAATAATAATAATAATAATAATAATAAAGTTAATTAATAAGTTGTTTGTATTGATTGCAGGGCAGCTCTGAAATCTTGATCCTGTGGAATGTGATGATCCTATATTGTTTGCCAGTATAAACGTCATCGTTCCATAAGTTTAGCTAAAATATTTAGAGGTTGTTTTGTTAGCAAAATAAATAAAGAAGGGGAAATGGCGACATTCCTGATAGAAGCTCTCTGTCAAAACTGCCACTGTGTTTTTTTTTTACAAGCAGCATGGTGATTAACAGCAGGTGATCTGCTGTAACTGAGGGAAAGTCCTTTTACGACGTTTGATCGATGCTCAAATTTCCCACAATTCCGACGCTTTCTGAGTTTTGCTATCGAGAGCCGAAGATCTGGGCTTGCCAGGCTGGTAACCTGATCCTGACCCGGCAAAACACACGCTCACCGAGCAGCATTTGAGGGTGACATGGAAGCCGGGTCTGGTCACATGACTTTAAAAGGCCTGCTCACCACATAGTAATAGCGGGAGTGAATGCTGCGAGGGTGCCAGGCACACGGTCGGGCGGTGGTTTCTTGGAGAGAGCCGTCCAAAGAAAGCAACGAGGTAGTACGTTCTCTGTGCTACTCTATCTGGGATTTCAAACTGCCTTTCATTCACTAACAGCCTATCGCTAATATCCTTTTCAATTAAAAAACAATGATTTCATTTCAGGCCTGTTATCGGTAGGCCTCCAGATGCTGGCCTGCATCACAAATCATATGGAACAGGATGTTCTTAGAGCAGTGATACACTGTCAGAGGGAATGTTCCCTTTTATTTCCTTGTTCCAGACTTTAGAAAATGATTAAAACGTCTAAAGGATTGTCTTGTATAGCCATTATCATGTCAAAGTCAGTCGATCGTGACAGCGAAAAATGATATGAAAATCAAATAAGGTGCTGGGTGTTTATTTAAGCAGTTTTGACACGGTTGAAAGTAAAAGGTGAAGTGATGGGCATAAAAAATGGCGAATTGACACAAATCAGTGTTCCAGGGGGAGCAGTTGCTATTTATTTAAAGTAATTATTCCCTCAATCAGGCTGGTCCCAGGGCCACGGGGGGCCAGAGAAACATTCCATCACGTTAGTGACACGCCGGTGTGGCTTTTCCGCGCAAAATGGCCGATGGGGACCGGTGTCTGCCCTCTTCTAATTCCGGGCGGGGAAATGTCAGTGCTTACGTGTGACAGATTACTCAGTCAAAAGCGGCGGCTGCAGGTGACAGCCCGCCTCCCCGGCAGCGGCGTAAAAGAGGGTCACGCGGCCCGACTTCCCGCATGCGGGTAGAGGCGAGCCTCGACACGAATCAATCGAGCCGGCTCGATTTTACAGTCATAGCTAGCTAATGCCTAAACATGAGCGTGTGCGAGAGGAGGAGCGCTGCTCCATTATGAGCATACATGATCTCCCAGAGGAAGACAATAATATTGGCATTAAGCACCCAGAGAGCGAGAATGCTGCCGGTTTTTAATATATCTTAAATTATGTCAGGAAAAACACTGGAACATCACACAAAAGCCACAGTCAGTGTCTATTGCTATCTCATAAACCTGGAGAGCTCTACAACAATATTGACACAGGGGCAGGCAAGCAAATGTCAACCCATATAACATATGAAAAACGTAACGTAACCAATTTTCAGCTGTCAATCAGCAGGGAATAATGACTGATGGCAGAAATCAATACGGCGCAATTGAATTTCAACTCACAAACATGTTTCGTTCTGCACCATAAAAGACTGTCAAATGTCACAGCCCCGGAGCTGCGGGGAGGATTCTAAAGATTTATTTATTTCAGGCGCCGAAGTCTATTAGCAACAAGGTTGGTCCCGTCGGTGGGGAAAACCTGTCCGGAGGACAACGAGGTTGCAGATGCAATAACGAGGCAGGGGCCATTTTGGCTAATCGGCTATGCACACGCGGCCGTAATACCAGGACCTGGGAGAATAGCACCCAGGCCTTGTATAGAAGATTTACCATGAGAGCAATTTACCGTAAAACTCTTCAAAAACGTTTCGCCGCTCTCTGTATTTTCCTGAGATAATAATTACCTATTTTACGAACACAATCATTTGCTAATAAAATGTGCATTCTGCTAAAAATAAAATGTTTTTTCCATAAACAAATTACGCTAAAAAAATTAGTGTATTTCCACTAATTTTGCAAAATATTATTTTATGTCCTGTGATTGAAATTATTATATTAAGAATAATTATAAAATGCAAAAATGTCATTTTCTTCAGTATAATAACAAGTTTTTGCATGCCTTTTTAATTGTTTTGTCAAATGCCTAAAAATGAATTTCAGGTGATTTTTTTTTTTTTTGGTTGAAGTAGCAATGCACTGTTCAATTATCACACTGAGCCAGTAAGGTTGCCCAAATACATGCTATTTATTTTCAGTTTGTTTCATATACAATTGTATTGTGCAGGCAGTTTACTGAAATTATGTTAAGATAAATGCCATTATCTATCTATCTATCTATCTATCTATCTATCTATCTATCTATCTATCTATCTATCTATCTATCCTCCATTCATCTTATAACTTCTTGTCTTGTAGAGGATCCTGGAGCCTATTCTAGGCCACACATAGTACAAAACAGACTGTACCCTGGACAGGAGGATAAGTGCTATAATTATTACACAGTAATAATTAAAATTTTTAAACATGTAATTTAATACATGGATTTAAAAGTATCAGGTGGCCAAATGATGAGGTTTAATTGCTGTAGCTGTAACTTCCACTTTGTAATAAGACATTTAATGTTGCCCCATATTTAAAAATAATTTTTAAAAATAATGACGCAGCAGTTTCCAAGCCATAACATGTATAGTTCAACACGTCGCAAATGTGTCACTTGCGTTTGAGCTCTTCCTTCATTTGCCCTTCATTTTCCTACCAGTAAAATGTCCCGGAAGAGTCCAACAGGGTTCACTGACTGCAGACGGGCGTGGAGACGTACCGAGGGGACGCCCAAAGGATTCGACTGAATTTATAGACATAAATTTACCTCTTTTGGTTTCATGAATGGTGTGAAGAGCAAGTGCCTCCTGGGTTTATGGGGTTGACCCCCCCCGTCTGCGGTATGGTTCCTCTGGGTACTTCACTGTCCTTCTGCCACCCAAAGAGCTGCAAGCTTGATGAGTTGGCATCACCCATAACACGGCTGCCCACGTCTGATCCTCAGCCAGTTTGCCATACAGTTTTCAGATTGCCCTACTCAGATACACCTACTAAATATGATAATCAGCTGATGAAGATGTGCTTGGGCAGGCAAGTCTGCAAACTGTCTCCTCCAGAAGCAGAATTGGTCAAGCTTGGCCCACTGGGTGTGTCTTTTTGTGGGCCCTGAAATGCATTTGGCGCATCCCTTCCAGGGTGTACCCCAGCCCGGTGCCCTGCGGTGTCTGGGATAGGCTCCAGCCCCCATCCCACAGCCCAGTTACGGAAAAACAGTGGGAAGATGGATGGATGTGTGCTGTTTAAGCATGCCATTCATCGTGCACACCATTCTCCTAACAGCTGTCTCCTCTTTGTTCTGTTTTCATGCAGTTCATGTATCACCGACATTTCTGAGATTTATGACCAGCTTCTAGAAAATTCTGTTCAATAACAACTATAACAGCATCCTGTTATGGCATCTTATTGCTGGTGACTCTGATTTATGTAAGTATAAAACGGAACGTGCTCCATACCTTTTTCGAAGTATTAGTGTAAATTTTTATGGTTTTTGTTATAATTTCTTAACTTATCCAACTTTTAACGTATCTGGGTTTCTTTTCCGAATTTAGTATTTAATAATTTTTCTTGCACAGAAAGAGGAAAATTCCAGGGACGTAATTGTCCCCTTTGGTTACAGTTATTTAGCTACTAGACTGTCCGGCACATGCCACGTGACGTATGAATGATGCAATGATAAATATTCACTGAGTGTATATTAGGTACTTTACTATGTACACCTGCTTGTCAAAGCAAGCAGCCCACTGCTCTGAAGAGCGAATCATGTGACTGCAGCTGAATGTATACACAGCATGCAGACGGGGTCAGGAGGCACAGATACTGTGTGGCTAAGCTTCAGAATGGATAATATGCATGATCTAAGCAAGTTTGAATGTGGTGTGATCACTGATGTCAGATATGGTGGTTCCAGCATCCCAGAAACAGTCTGCTTTTTGAGGTTCTCACCGTTTACAGAGAACGGCGCAATAACAAAAAATATAGGTGACACTTTACTTAAGGCCATGCTTTTAGTAATTTAGTAAGCATTATAAACATGGCTATGAATGTTTAGCATATTAGACAATTAGCATTTGAGCAATGCTTATTAAGCATTATGAATGCGTTATGAAGCTCTAATGCATTATTGATACTTTTATAACGCATTACAAAGCATCTTTAATGCTTATACCGACCATTATAATGCATCTATAGTGCTTTATAGAGAACTTCATATAGAGATGTCATGCCTTTTTATAAATATTTATATCCATGTTTATAATGCTTTATGAATGCATTATAATGCATTACGAATGTGTTTATAAATTACTAAAAACATGGCCTTAAGTAAAGTGTTACCAAAATGTGCCCTTCCATGACAGCTCTTGTTAATGAGAGAAGTCCAAGGACAACAGACTCCTTAAAGCTAACAAGAAGCTCACAAATGCAAAAAACAACAGTTCAGAACGACAAAGGCTTCTCTGAACATCCAACTTGTCAGCAAGTTGTTTTTAAAGAGGCAGTTCTGGTGATAAAAGGGGGTCCTAAATAGGTTATCTAATGTACTGTAACACACCTGGTGGGCTCTAAATACACACTCAGTGGTCACTTTATTAGGTAGCATGGAGCGGGTAAGTGTGCACAGCCAGTTAGGGGCCCTTTTTCTGAATTACTGAATACTTAAATTGAGGCAGTTCTGCTGGGAGGGGAATTCAAAGGGCTAGTCACAGTAATCCTTCAACTCTGAGGTTTACTTCAAAAGGAAAAGGTTACCCCACCCCACGTTCTGCATCCTTTTTGAAGATTTTAAAGAGATATTGAGACCCTGTTGAAGATGGCTGGTTCAGGGGATACACACTAGACTAACGTTTTCTTATTTCCCACATGTGTGTTTTACAGCTTTGCGTATGACCCTATAAACCAGGCATAAGGACTGTAACTGCCGCATTTGCGAGATCTTTTGAATGATTCATCAAATCCTCCAGACAAGAGCAAGGCAAGGTAAGGTACCGTCATGCAATTCCAGATGCACCAGCGAGAAATGCTTCTCCGGGCTTCCGGAACATTCTGCCAAGGAAGTCACTGAAGTTGGGGTGGAGCCCAGCTCAGGAGGCAGTGTAGAACAGGCATTGCCAAACATTTTATAGGGCAGCAGCTGCACGGAAGGTATTGATTACGCCAGTGTGTTGACGGGCTGAACAAAGTTTTAGGAAGTGAGGAATTCTGACCCGCACTGCTGGCGCCTGATGGGGTGACCGAAAGGAGGCATCTCGGACAGGAGGAGACTGATGGATGTCACGCCACTGCAATCACGAAGAACAACTGCGCAGTGTGACATCATAAAACACCGAAAAAAATGGAAATGGTCCGTAAGGTGACTTGATAAACTGTTCACGACTCATCTTCAGATGGTTCAGGCGCCTCAAAATCTGAAGCTATGAGCAGACATTGGACGCCAATATCTGTTCTCGCGGGGAAACAGCCAACGACTCTCTTAGTTACGCATGGCAGTGGTCGTATCGTAAACGAGGAAATCTGCGGCAGCCAGCCAGCCGAGGCTGCCCCCAATATTTTAGGACCAGGATGGGGTCCGTATGTTGCGTCACCGTGAACGCATACCACCCCGCTTTTCTGAACAGGTGGCCTGGAGCCCCGACGGAGGCCGACGGACAGGCCCGCATGGAACCTGAGCCCGGAATAATTAACGTTATATCGCGGACTCGATTTCCCGTGGTTGCCCCGGGGACCACCAGCCATTCAAACTGCTCCTAGCGAGTCTCATCGCGTTTCTCACATCGGGGACGGCCTGCCTGACAGGCGTGGCTGCGCTCAGCAGGCAGGCGTGCCCGTGTGCATGCGCACGCATTAATTGATTTAATGGAGCTTCAACCTTGGCTGGAGACACGCAGATGTTGTTGGTTGTTCCCTCAATCCCTTACTGTCGCAAGGGTGCAGTCATCACTCTTCTGAGGCAAACCCCCCCCCCCCCCCCCCCCATGAAAAAAACCACGACTTCCAAGAAAGCAGATCTCCATCTTTCTTGGGAGACTGTTGTGAACTTCGTTAAAATCATCTTCCATTAGCACAAGCTGAACAAGAGGGCGGGGGGGGGAGTTTGCGGTCTATTTGTGCTCTAAGACCGAGAGATGAATCAGAGGTAATCTTTCATTTGATAATTTCGGTTAGAAGGGAGCATCAATCATGCCGTCAGGCTGACGGGACGTGGAATCCGCTCCTATAAATTACCGCGCGAGCGCAGATGCAGAACTCCGCGGATTATGGCTACACAGACACATCAGTGACAACGACGCCCCCCCTCGTTTAATGCCCCTCGCTGTGTTTATCCAATAGTCTAGCTAGGACACAATGTTTTCATTTGATGATAAATCAGCCAGCTCATTTCTACAACTGTTGGATCAATTTAAAGGTCACTTTGCTCTTAGAAGAGGGGAAAAGGGAAAAAAAAATACTCATGGAATTTGCAGAAAAGCCTGTTTTAATTTTCCAGTCAAGAAAAGGGGGAGGGAGAGCTTAGTGTGACATTTCTTGTGAGGGCTTCAAATATTAAAAAAAGGAAGATATACTACTGTGAACCGAGACAAAATAGCTGGCTAACACATTTTAGCCTTATTCTGTGGCTCGCTGTGTGCATTTTATTTTCTGGCTTTAGCCCGTCACGGGAATCCGCGACACAGATGAAGTTCGGGTTTTGATCGCGCTGCTCGATACCGCGCCCGCCCGCAAATTCATTTGATGGCCTTGCTTAAAAATAATAACTTTTAACATAGAATATACTTTGTGATGCCATGAATCATCTCTTTCTAAATGCTAACAACTACAATATGTTTGGAAATGTGAGAAAATGATCATATGGGGAATGATGTCATTTCAGTTCAGCTCAGGCCACACCCACTTTTTAAGTAAAAAAGATGCTTTTGATGCAGGATAAAATGGCCATGGCTTGCCTTTGTTTGATGCTGAAGATTCTGCCTTAATGTAAACAGAGAGCCTCGGTAGAGCCAAGCCGGCTTCGTAAGCGGGGCCCAGAGGGACACGCCCACGCCTTTGATGTAGTGCGAGATCGCGGCTCATTAACGCCTCATTTATTTGCCGTTTCTCGTGACAATTTATCTTTCGCTTCCTTACCTGAAAAGAAAGGAGTTCCAGTGCATCATAGTGTGAGTCATCTTCAGTG
>JAODKF010000122.1:1141196-1170342 GCA_026779585.1 Mormyrus proboscirostris | reverse complement strand
CCCCCCCCCCCCCCCCCCCCCCCCCCCCCCCCCCCCCCCCCCCCAAGTTGCTGATTAGCACATAAAACTTCCTTTCTGCATCCATGGCTTGAAATCGGGACCAATCCGAGTTCGCCGTAACTCCCCCTCCTTTACGATTCCTCGTCATCGCCCTCCTCACCTCGGCTTTGGCTATAGGGGGCAGCTGGTGCCGTAAACCGCTCTTTTTAGCCGATTCCCCTGGACCCGGCATTCCGGCTGCTCCTGAGCATGAGAACCGAAGGCCGTGCGCTTCCAAGGCCTCAGACCCGCAGAGCTGTAGAGACGTCGTCAGGTTAATGCTCTGACCACAAATCACGTCACGTGGAAGATACTTAATCTACTCTTTTAAAAGGCTACGGAAAAGAAATAGCCGAGCTCTGAAACGTGTTTCCTAGAAACTTTTCCCATGTACTTATTAAAATCTGACAATATGGAGGGAAAAACGATATAGCGATATAGATAAGAGAACTCATCTTTCACCCTTTGCTCAATGTTTATGAAAATCAGACCCATAATTTGGGGGAGAGGAGAAAATGCAGCCGGTGTAATGGAGGCCTGGTGGGGGTGGAGTAGAGGATCCCTTTTGCAGATAGTGAGGTTAGCGGGGAGGGGGGGGTTTAACTGACAGCAGGAAATATGGGGGAGGCAGCGCCAGCAAGATGATGCAATGTCGGTGTACTGATGGCACGGCAGGGGTGGGGCGCGGGGGGGCACTGTCAATGTTGTCGAGCAGTAGGATGCCACAGAAAGCAACAGACACCCCCCTTTGCTTGCACAGTGTGTATAATTGCTTAATTGTTTCAGATGTCTTGGGGTGATTATTTATGGGTCATTTATCTCCCCCCCCCCCCCGGTGCCCCCCATGCTGCCAGTGCTGGGATGTTATGGGAGAAAAACCAAAGAGGGGGGGCTGGGGTACCACTGACGGGGAGGAGGATCGCAGCATCTGGGGGCCCGTGTGTAATTAGGCGCCCATGTGCTGTGTGAAGCCCATCTCAGATGTCATCGGACGAGAAGTATTTTTAGATTCTATGAATGAGTGACTTTCTCTGCAGCCATTTCGCATCACCTGTAATCAAGACGGTGTGGACTAAACCCGGAACAATAAAGAACCAAGCATTATATCATGGCAAATTTCATGGCGCAGCAGAGGTTGAGTGGGCAGAACCATAGCCTGGGTTGTGGGTTTGAATCCTGCCTGCCGGAGGGGTTGTATTCTCCCCCATGTTTGCGTGGGTTAGCCCCAAATATCCTGGTAACTTCCCGGAAATATACAGTCAGTTGAATTATTGACACTAAAATTCTCATGTGTGCTGTGATGAACTAGTATCCTAACTGTGGTGTCCGTGCCCTGTGACGGACTGGCATCCTGTCCAGGGTGTCCCTGCTTTGTGCTCAATTATGGGAGAAAGATGGATGAAAATATATAAAACCTATTTCAGATTTTGCACGCTTATTCTGCAGTGGTCCTCACACCTCTGTTACTCGAGTTTAAGGCTCCGCCAGGGTTTCATGTGTGTGCAGTTTGCATGTTCTCCCCATGTCATCATAGGGTCTCTTCCATTTGCTCTTCCAGGGCTGTTCCCCTCTTTGTGGCCGGAGCTGCCAGGTCCCTTGTTACTGACAATGGATGGATGCAGTGATAGGTCTCACATTGAGGGATAGAG
Organism: Mormyrus proboscirostris; assembly: GCA_026779585.1. Lineage (NCBI taxonomy): Eukaryota > Metazoa > Chordata > Actinopteri > Osteoglossiformes > Mormyridae > Mormyrus > Mormyrus proboscirostris. Next base: position 1,168,654 of record JAODKF010000122.1, on the reverse strand, counting down.
CAGAACCATGAAAAGCTGACCCTTAATGGCATAATAAAGGTACAGTAGATGTTAATTTGTTATAGACACAATTGGAAGAAACAACATTACTCGCTGAGCATTGACTAAGGAATGCAGTGAATGCATTTATTTTTTAGGTGACTACTTAGAATACGGGCGTTGTCCGGGAATAGCTGAAGCAGGCCAGGATGGTATTTTTAATCACGCCAGGGCCTAAATAAAGCCATGTCTTCACAGACATGGGATACCCGGAGCTTCCGGTGCTTAATTAATGCAGCGTTCGCTTGCTAAGCACGGCGTAGCACGGTGCGACAGTCGAGAAGGGCCAGGAATGGAGGCGCTCCAAGGAGAGAGCTCAGGATCAGCCGCCGCCTGTACGGACGCCACTCGCTGAGGTATTCAGCCTCCCTGGCCAAGAAGGACGGTCTCCAGACCAACGGTGATTTGTGGAGATCAAACTTAGTTCAGCAGGAACCCAGTAAAGGAGGGAAAAAGCATGCGATGGTATACAAATGGCCAGAGAATCAATCCCCCCCCCACCCCTCCCCTAGGGAATCTAAGACCCTCTGGACTCCATTTCTCTTTACACAAAACAATCAGACAGTATTTCTGCTCAGAAATTTCCAGAAAGGGATCCAATGAGACAGGAATAATGGATGAAACATAAGCTAAATAGGCAAGTCAGGTAACATCTCCATCCAGGGGGGGGTCACCCCCAGCGTACGGATCAGGAAATAAAGTATGAGGAGGTGGAGGAACGTGCAAACGAATGAGCTGAGGTGCTGCAGCAAGCTATTGGAGCAATCCATTTTGGGGGGGGGATGATCTCTTAAAAGAACTGGTAAAGTGTGGATGTGGTTGGGGGATCCCATACACATCCGCCTAGCTGTACGACGCATGGCAGAAACACAGCCAATCAAGTATGGCGACACAAGAGATCAAAACAATAGGCGAATTGGGCCGTTCTACCATTACCCATAATGTCTCATGGCCAAGTTGGGCATGATGGACGCCTGCAGCTGGGCGGCCGGCTCGGCTTTCCATTGTTGTGGAGCGGAGCCTTCTCACCTTGTAAAGTGCTTTGAGGGAACTCAGAGGCTGCAGTGGTGCCGGAGGGGTGCAGGAAAGGGGGTAAACAGGTGTAAGCGCAGGCACTAGCCGCCCGCTGCGCAGATATGGAGGAAGCTGAGCCTCTCGCAGGTCGGCAGGGTAACGCCTGGCTGGCAGGGCGGCGGACTTGGCAGCACAATAAAGAGCTTCGGTGACCTTGGGCAGACCCATCCCCCCCGCCCCCCCACACACTACTAGCAGGGCCCACCGGACCGGTTCTGTCACAGGCCCATGTACACATGGAAATTCTGCCCCTCTGCCGCAGTCCTTATAGCCTAGAGTGAAGCAAAACCCGGACAGTGGTAGTTTTTCAGCTTTAAAAAGAGGCAGCGTGTACGTACAGTGTGCCGGGGCTGAGGGGACGCAACCCCTCACGCGGTGCCAAGAGAGCGCTGCACAGCTGTTTTCCCAGGAAAGCCATCAATTACTGCGCGTCATCATATGAAAGCTTTCGATAACGAGTCTGTCAGCTTCTGCCGCTCTCTTGAGGAAGCGCGGGTCGCACTTCGCATTCTGCCGGGGCGGCTCATTAGAACCCAGCCGGGCCCCTGTGACAGCGAGTATTAGGGATTGGCATGTTGTGACGTCTCTGAGTGCGCCTACTGCGTCATCGCCAAGTGTCTCCAAGTGGCGCCATAAGACTGCGGGTGGCAAGAGCTTTGTGAGGGCCTCCTCCTCCGGCATAGTGTAGGTCAGGCCCCATCGTCAATACCGGTCTGTATTTCATAGGAAAGCCGGCCGACTGATTTCGCGTGGGAGTCGTCCATGGGTGGCTAACATAGGCGACCCAGGGATCTTTTGGTGTTTAAATTCGTACAGGGGCTTGCTGTGATGTTCTAGAACAGTGTTTCTCAAACCAGGGAGACGCAGACAAGTCACATTTTTGCTCCCTGCCAACACACCTGTACCACGTGGAATCTCTCGGGGCCCCTGAGGACTGGCTTAAGAACTACTTTTCTAGAGGCACTATCGGAACCCAGGGTAGGAGGACTCAACTGAACTCGTGTTCTCCATGGTGTCCAGTTCAAATAATGGTGCGCCATGGTTTAAGCTAGCTTGTTGCCCATGCAGAACCGACTGTCAACGACGAGTCCTACTTCCATTTCATCGAGTACGCACTGAGAATCTCATAGCCATTCTTTTTGAAGGTCTGATTACTCTCCATTACATCCCAGCATTTCCATTACCAGAACCATGCTGACAACATGTTTATCTCTGAAGGTTTCTGGTCATGGATGTTGGTAGAACATGGAACTAAGAAGGTTCCTTCAGGACAAGTGCTGCGATTCTCAATGAGCTAAAGATCCTCCTCATGGATTCATTCTAAAGACCACTGTGTTTTCTGTGTCTCTTAGAGTTTCAGGAATGGAGATAGATTCATTTCTCAGATGGACGTAATGCCTCCTCCTTACTTGGATCAGACTATAGTATTGAGAGTAAATGTCAATGTAAAAAGAGTGGTCAGTTCCTACTTCATCAGCTGTGAAATCCAATTAAAATCAGACAAGAACTGTCTGGCTTTACAAACTCTCTGCTCCCCGGGGTAAACACTGGAGCTGGCCTATTTTTCACAGCAAAACCGCCATCCCATAATAATCCAACTCATTCCTCTTGATGTGCACGAGCGAGGCCTTTCATATTCTTCATCATACACCTCCGATAATTCTGCCAAGATAAAAAGTCCTTTCCGTGAGTCATGCGGAGTGCAGTTTTTTTTCCTTTCCAATATAGAAAAATATGTCCTGCTTCCTATTAATAACAATCAAACGTGGAGAACAGGTCAAAACCAGCCAAGTTAAACACATTCACCTTCACAACCCAACAAAGTGAAAGCAAAACAGGTTGAACACACGCACTTATTAGTACATTTTTGCTTTTCTAGGTGGCTACGAGTGGATTAAATTGTTCTTTTGTATTTAAACATTAAATGAGTAGTTAGGTACCTAAATGACTGTTTAATTATCTTGATGTGGGGAAATTTGCAGCCTTATAGGCAGATATTTTGAGAGTTCTTGATGGCATTTTCATTTTTTTGTATCAGAAAATTTGCATAAGGGGATTCTGGGAAATATTAGCTTTTAAAGTTTGACGCGGCAGGCTTCCGTGACTCGGTGTCACCTTGGTAAACAAGAAGGTGCAACTGATAGCCCTAGAGGTGGATTAAATGCTTTCTGTCGTGTGTCTTGATGAATTTTCCCTCCCTGCTGACCAGTGCTTGTGACAGCTGTGCAGTTAGCAGTGACACTGGAGGACAGGAACAAGGTGCCGTGTTTGGGTTTCGGCCAGCATGTGATTTGCTCTGTTAAGTTCTTTGCCAGAGTGGCTGTCCTGCAGAAATACACCTGATTACTGTCAATCCAGCTATAGCAGGCCATTCTGTTACTTTGTTTCCTGAAGTATTTCTCGATTTAATATGATTTTAATTTCCATCATCGCAGCCCTAGCATTGCGGGATCAGTTCTCAAGGCGTCCTGTTTGTGTGGAGTTTGCTTGTCCTTGCTGTCTGTGCACAGTTTGTCTTTGGTTACTCCAGTTTCTTCCTGCTGTCTAGAGACATGGAATTAGGTGGTGTGTTTAAACCCTGTGTCTTCCCTTTGTTTTTCCTGTCTTCCCTGTGTCTTCCCCGTGTTTTTCCTGTGTATTCCCTTTTTTTTCCATCTCCCCTATGCCTTCGTCATGTCTTCCACGTGTGTTAACGTGACCCCCCCAGTCAAAACATGCCCTAGGAATGGGCTCTATCGATTTTTTCATACTGTCATACCATCCAAACATGATACCGTGGTATACAGTATTTTGAGAATATTTTCAAAAGTAATGCCGTTCTGGTATCATGTAATATTGGCATTAAAATTCACAGAGCAATATATTTTTCCCAGATTTCAAAATACCGCCATACCATATACCAATATACCATAGTGCTATGATGCTGCCCAAGCCAACCCCTGCCTAGCACTCCATGCTGCCTGGGCCATGTTCCAGTCTCACCACTACATGGTTCTGGATTTGCAGTAACATACAGGAAGAGGAGGAGCCTCTTAAGCTGGGTGACAGGGAACTGTATTGATCCTAGGCGGAGTGATACGTCAGCTCCCCAGGTCTGTGATGAGGCTGAGGCTTGTAAAAAAAGTGAATGGGCCTGAAGCAGGGGCCAGTACTGCATGTACCAAACCAAAAAAAGACGTGGGTGGTGGAAACTTCGGGGGCGTACTAAGATCGCTCTCTCTGGCATCAGGGTCACTGCCCAAGCAGCAGGGAAGGCGTCTGTCAAAAGAGAACTTCGGAACACTTTATTTTAAGCGATATTTATGAGGCGTACACGGGTCATTCAAATAAATCACAATAACACTTAAGCATGACCTATTAGACATTTATTTGCGATTATGTGACACTCGACAAATCATGTCGGTGGGGTATTTGTTATCGCGCTCACCAAGCAGAGCGTCACAGGTGACCATATTCTAAATAAAGAGGCACTCGCTGACCTGTTTCAGCACGGTAAACGGGTGACGATGAGACAGTGATGTGGTAAGGGCTATTATGCGCACTGTGTCTGCCTAACTGCTGGGCGGCTGGGTAAAAACAGCCCCTAGAGGCGGGGGGCAAAAAAGACAGTGAGAGATGCTTTGGTGTCCCAAACATCGGGTCTCATTCACCAACCATTCTTACGAACAAATCTGTTCTTAAACCCCACGTACGCACTTTTTTACGAAGATTCTGACATTCACCAATGTTTTCTTATCTGAATTTGTTTTTAACTAAGAACAGAATCTACGCACACTCAAGACCATCCGTACGCACATTTGAGTAATGATAGTTTGTTCAAAATAATTGGTTATAGCAGTTTTGTTCATTCTACAGTTCATAAAATGATAGTATTTGAATAATCTATAAAAGTAAAATATAAAAAATATTTGCGTAAAAATTATTTTCATGGTAGTAACGGCGATCATGCGGATTATAAATAGGTCAGAATCTGCGTAAAAAAAGTGCGTACGTGGGGTTTAAGAACAAATTTGTTCGTAAGAACGGTTGGTGAATGAGGCCCATTGTCCTCTCTTGACGCCCATCAAGTTTGTGGAAATTTCATTGCACTGAATCGCTACAAAATAACCATTGCTGGCTTTCCAGCAGCACATCACACACTGTCTGTTTCATCTAGCTACAGATGTTCCCTGGGTTACGATGGTCTGTGTTACAATATTTCAACTTCACTATGAGTATGATTATTCAATAAGTTACACGTTCAAAACTTTATTACAAAATAGGCTTTGCGTTAACGATTTTGCCCGACTTTAGGCTAATGTAAGTGCTCTAAGCATGTTTAAGGTAGGCTATGATGTTTGTTAGGTTATCTTCTACATATCTACACTCCTATTGCCCATGGATCTATATTCATCCTACTATATATCTATGCTCATTTAGCCTTCATGACCTCCTCAACCGTCCATTTAGTCCTGGAAGGACAGTGATCACTTATGGGCTGCCTCTATCATCTGGAACCAGCCGTATTTACCCATTTGCTGCGAGCCATCGATTTGATTAATGCCATCTTACATCAGCACTCAAATCGTTTTACCCTGAAGTCTATTTTAATATACGCTGCCGCCGTTTCATGTATCACACGTGTAATACAAGTGAAAGGCAGTGTGGTCGCCATGACACGAGCTGTCGAGATCGCAGACGCCAGGTTATAACTGTTGCAGAGCGTGTTCCTGAAAGGCATCGGAGTGCTTCTGGCATCTCCTTTGTAGCGCAGCCTCCGGCGTGCCAAAACAATCCGCGTTCTGGTATTTATAGCAATGAACTCTCTGCAGTCGCGGGCTCTCGCCACCGCCCGGGGCTTTTATGAGCTCCGGGGGGGGGCATAGTTTAAAATAAAAATAATAAACTCAGGAGATCTGCATGTCTTTTCCCGTGCCGTCTGCACGACAGGAAGCACCGTCGCGATGGAAACATCGTATTACGAAGCAAAATTGACACGACGGCGGTAATTTGTGCCGTAATGTAGCACAGAGCATTTTCAAAAAGGTAGCAGGCCCCGCCCCCGATGATTCTCACTATAATAGATGAGATGAACAGTTTTCAAGTGCAAATCTGGAGTATAAGTCATTGTGGGAATAAAGATACTGCAAATGTTACAACCCAAAATCATTCTCAAAAATGTAGCCAGCACTGGAATATTTAGATATTTCGAATGGATGATCTCCCACAAATACATATGTATATAGTATATAACTTCCACTGTTGGTTAATTTTTTGAACATTTCTGTTTTTAATTTTCATTTTTTATTCTGTTTGTTGCCTTGTGAGTTTATGTCATGGTTGTATGGTTAATTGTAAACCTCAGGCACCAAAATGAATTCCCATGTATTTTGCAAACTTGTCTGAAATACACACTGTTCCCGCTGGGATCTCTTCCAACAGACAAGCCATTCGTTGAAATGGACTTATATCGGAATAGGATTATGACACTTCATACACGCTTTCATACAGTACAGCAGGGGGTCCCGCACAGCTCGGTCCCGCGACGGCGTACAGCTCGAGGGTCCCACAACAGCGTGTGGAAGGCCAGCCTAGCACCTATCTTTAGCCGCCTCCAGCAGAGATTTACGTGACAGTGCACTTAACCCTAGGTGACTCCCAGAAATAACTGCATCTTCTCTTCCTTTACAGAAAAAAAAAAAACAAATTACCATTAATATGGCTCCTGTCCTCCTTCAGATCCCCAAAGCAGCTAATAACATCACTGCACATATATGTGTTCGTCGTACTTTGTTTTGTAAAGTGTTATTGCCGGAACCCGGAAGTTTCTACGTGCTCTACTGTGATTGCTGACATGCACGTTGACTCCGTTTTCATTCGGATGGCAATTGACTTCTGTCGCATTTAGCATCCGGAGGCCATAGACCTGTAGTTTGTGCAATGAGGTCAGTTAGTGGCAGAGCAACCATCTCTGGGGGAGAAAGCAGGTGGGAGGGGTTACACGCCACGGGGGCCCGGTTAGAGTAATTTTGTCCCTTGCCCAGGAATTATGCGCACTGGCCCTGCTTAGCAGTGACACTTTGACCTGCAACAAACACTCCAAGATCCACGGATGCAATAGAAAAAAAAAACACTTAAAAACGCAGATAAAACAGAATGTTGACTCTGCAGTCAACACTGTGTGCATGAAAGCATGGACTAATAATATTAAGATTAAACAGTATATCCTAACAGACGGGCAGGGATGAGCCCATAAGCGTTAAACAAGGACGTGAGCGCTCTTTCGGTTAAAATTCCCGGAAAAAACACGGATCCTTCGCTGTGTACTTCCTGTAAAGGATAAATGGAAACGAAGCAGCGACACACATCTCAAAGCTAATTACGCTGTGATCCCATTCAAAAGAGATTATGCAGGTGGCTGGATTCATTAAATCCTCGGAGATCCATAATCAGGGCATTTTACCCTCCATTAAAATTTGGAATCGGCCAAACTTAACTCGCTTCTTTATCGGAAAAAAAAAAACTAAATAAAAAAAAATGGGCTAGAACAGCAGATCCTAAAATGAGAGTATCTTACATCTTTAGATGGCCACTCTATTGGGAAAAGGTTTAAGGAAAGATCAAAGGATGTTCTTTCTGTTTTTTTTTTCTTTTTACTTGAATTATTCCACTACAGCAGAATGTGACATAATTACAAAAGGTGCTGGATTCTGGATTTCAGAAGGATTAGAGGACTCCACTCATTGTTGGCAGGATCTTTCCCGGCTGCCGGCCGGCCGGCCTAAATGAGACGACGGTGGCACAAAAGGCCTCGTTAAGCCACAGCTAAAGGGGCGTGGCTTCTGTGTTCGCAAAGGGGGGTGAGAGAGGAGGAGTGTCTTCATGGCCAAATTAGCCGTGAGGCGTCCGAAAAAAAAAAAATTGTAAAAGACTTGCCAAAGGTAGGCGGTCGTCCTCTTTCCCAGTGACGTGGCCCGTGTTTGCGATGGGAGGTGACCATTTGCCGGGACTGTAAACCTCTCCGGTCAGCCTGGAGGACCCAGTGGTTCGCTCTCTCTGGCCGCAAACCACGTCAGCCGAACCAGGCCAAGGTGTGCTGGCTCTCCCAGGTACCGGCGGGTAATGAGAAGCTTGAGTAAACACAATCAATGCGAGATTTTCCCTGGGAACTCCCAGGGTGCCTCTCTTCCCCCTCTTGACACACATTTCAAACAATAACATCCCAAAAATCCAGACCATCAGCCGCGGCGTAGTACAGTATTTACACCCCTTTCGAAATGACGAGCAAACCCGTGAGACCTTGGCTGTTGCCAGTCGTTCAAGATGAAATGTTTAAAGTGAGAAGGAGGCTTTCTGGGGCTCCCTTCCTCTCTCACTACCTCTTTCGCTCTCACCCTCTGCTTGCGGATTACCTTCCCCTCATGCATTATTAATAAAGGTAAAGTACTGGTAGCATGCTGAATGCGCGGCTCGGGAGATTCGTGGCTAATCTAGCACAAAACAGGCCCAGGCACATAATGAAGGGGGAAAAAAGCACAAATGTCAACAGTTTCACACAGGGACTGGATTAGGCTGCCCCCCTTGCTGATTCCTTACTCGGGGATTATCTCCCTCTTAGTACACTGAGGAAAGGCCAAATGGCTACTCCGCTTTCTGTTGTTGTTCTTCTCCTCAGCCCACATTCTCAATTGTACTCTCACACTGCGCTCTCTTACTGTACTCTCACACTGCTCTCTCCTACTATACTCTCACACTGCGTTCTCCTACTGTACTCTCACACTGTGCTCTCCTACAAAACTCTCAAACTAAGCTCTCCTACTATACTCTCACACTGCGTTCTCCTACTGTACTCTCACACTATGCTCTCCTACAAAACTCTCAAACTAAGCTCTCGTACTATACTCTCACACTGCGCTCTCCTACTGTACTCTCACACTGTGCTCTCCTACTGTACTCTCACACTGCGTTCTCCTACTGTACTCTCACACTGCTATCTCCTACTATACTCTTACACTGCGCTCTCCTACTGTACTCTCACACTGCGCTCTCCTACTATACTCGCACACTGTGCTCTCCTACTGTACTCTCACACTGCGCTTTCTTACTGTACTCTCATATTGCACTCCTCAATATTGTTCTCTTATACTGCACTCTCTTACTGTACTCTCACACTACGCTCTCCTACTATACTCTTACAGTAATTGCCTGCTATGAAATTGCCTACCATGCCCTACTGTACTTTCCTACTATACTTGTTCACCACACTCACCCCCTGCAATCTCCTATGTACTCTCCTCCTGCACACCCCTGCCAAACTTCACACTGTAGCTCCTAGTGCTCTCAAGTTCATTTCTCCTCAGGTTCTCCAGTGCTCCTCTGAATTTAGGCTGAGCTGACGGGGGAGCCAAGCAGGCTCATGAACGAATTCCTGCGAGTTTCTTTTGAAGTTGGTGAGAAACATCCCTACAGGCTAATGATAAATTTCAAACAATACCACAGGAAGTCCCAGATCAATCAGCCAAATAGTTCATGTTTCATATTTAATAATTTAACAGTCATAATTAGTAGTAAGGAAAGATGTGTAGAAAAAGGCTTAATGTCAACAGACAATAGGTGTTACAAAAACTTATTTGAAATATTTGACATCGGCATAAAACAAAATGGCCATTCCTTTCAAAGTGTAACAAAGTTTAATTCCAAGCTGTTCGGGACACAGCTGTAGGCCTGGAATCACCCCACGGGGCCTCATTCAGGCCAAACTCAGTCTTTCCGATTGCAGGAGTGGAAGATCGACACCCCCCCCACACACACACACACACACCCCATGGGGCACAGTAGGCCAATTAACGCTGCAGCACAGCTGACTCGGGGTCAGGACCCACCTGAGCAGCGTGGCTGGGAAGGCAGGACAATGCCAGCGTGTTTTACACATTATCGACGAGAGGAACAACATGGCCGTCGCATCGCCGCTGTTACGTTCTCGGATGATTTCCCCTTCGGCATGTTAGTGGCAGTTTCCCATTGATTTTTCGCGCCATTGATTAGCAACTGCTGGAGCAATTTATTATCTCCTTTGCATGCCTAAAGGCCGACCACAGCGTCGGGTTTAGACGCCAGTCAACCCACTCCGTTGGCCGCCTTGCAGTGAGCGGATCTGCCCAATCACTCCTGCATCTCCCCCTACTTTCCCAACAGCTAATTTGCACGGAAAGTCCCTTGTTGAAGAGTTCCGTCATTACAACTAATAAATAATTTTTTTCCCATTAACTCAAAACAGACATATTTAATCAAGACGTATTTGTTATCTTAACGATACTATGTAAAAACTTTAGCCAGCACCCAGGTCATACTTTTGTTGTTGATACATACATTTTTTTCTTCTTTTTTTTGTTGGGAAAGTTACAGATGCAGAAATCGAGAAAACAAAGTGCTAAATTAATAGTTTTATTCATAGGCAGAACTGAAGGGCATCGTAAAAATGAACAGAAACAAACTGGTAATAACTCCTTAAATGCATACAGCATAGGCTGTATGGTTCTGTGTGTGTGTGTGTGAGAGAGAGAGAGAGAGAGAGAGAGAGAGAGAGAGAAATCGATGCACGGGACCCTATGATGTCATTTTTTACTCCATTAAATTGCAACCACAGCGGAAGGGCTCCAAGTAGGATGATGGTACGTTTTGCGACCTACAGTGCTTAGGCGGAGAGCCACTTTGCCAGATAGATGGGCGATACGGCAAGCTACGGCGAGGGTTTTGTTCATTAATGTGCCGCGTAATTCTGCACGGCTAACAGAAACGCAGAGCAGAAACCTTCCGGGGGGGGCGATCGACAGGAAGCAGCCAACACAGAGATGTCTCTCCCCTTGCCATACACCCCCCACCCCCCCCCCCAAGTGCAGTAGCAATGACTGGGCAGTTACACCCACAATAAAGTCTCATTCCAAGCCATTACTTTCTGTCTAACATATTAGCAGTACATAAACTGATTTGTTTAAAGATTTGTGGCTTCGGAAACATGGGTCCCACTCCAAATTTCATTACACGGCCATGGAGAGAAGGCCAGAGACAGTGATATATGTGGTTTGAGACTGATGTCAAAGCACAGAGACCGTTTTTGAATTGGCACATCGCTTTCAGACGGACGGAAAACTCCCATAGCGAATGTTGGTCACCGAAACCCAACTTTTAGGTCCAGGGATGGGTGATGTACAGTACAGGGTAGATTTTTGCCTGGGTGTGGTTTATGATTGAGTTCGTGAAAACTATGCACAACTTAATGTGTCACTGGAGACCATCCAAAGCTTTTTTTTTTTAATTTAAAACACAGATGCTGACAAGACATACATATAAAAAGTTAAAGTTTCTCTTCTGCTCAAATTTTTTTGTCAGATTTAACTGTTGTTTAATTGATTCCTTATGCCAAAAGCTGGATTCGACTTTAATCACTCGAAACTGGAGCATGAAAAATAATTTGTTACGGCAAACTATCCCCCATGTCAGTGAAAATAAACTGTTCCTGAAATAGATCTAATACTACCTTATGTCGTGGCACAACATTTATAACACTACGGCATTACATATAACTTAAATAAATGATAATAATGCCAAGGCGGTTTTTCATAAGCCGGCCACTGCACGTTCCTTAATAACGCACGAGCAAAAGAAAATAACGCACTAGCAAATGAAAAATGTTGCTCTAGACCTCAGTGTCTATAGGTGAGAGATCCTTTTATTGGAAGGTGATCTCTTCCCAGTGAAATTATAAACGAAAATGAAAAACATGCAAATATACCAAGCTAAGTGAAATCATGGCTCTTTCCAAAGAACACCCGTACTGCACAAAACAATTTATTTAAATCGGTTATGTTTTTTAGCACCTTTTATTGGCTGTAACAAAATATGTGTGTGTGTGTGTGTGTGTGTGTGTGTGAGTGTATATATATATATATATATATATATATACACACACACAGAGATACACATATATATATACTGTATATGCAACAGAATGTCAATAGCATGAAATATGTAGGGTTAGCTACCTGTAAATCATCATGTCAGATTAATAAGAGGCAGGTTGCCTGCTGCGACCAGAGGCAGATGTTAGCACTTTCTGCATATCTGCTGGCTAACAGAGATCTTGGAGGATCTGAAGCTCTGAGAGGGTTGGCTGTGTAGAAGAGCGACTGGGTCGCCTTCAGTATTATAGAAAACCATTAAAGCATCCAGTCTATCCAGTCCATGGTACGTAATATCTGGATAGATGCAGTAATATTTCTTGTTACAGTTCACGTGAGATTTTAAAAATCCCATAGTTTACACTACTACTACTACTACTACTACTACTACTACTACTAATAATAATAATAATAATAATAATAATAATAATGACAATAATAATAAATTGGGCCTGTTTTAAAAGACCAACTCAAAAATCATTCCAAAAAATGGTAGACTGAAATTTGTATTCATTATTTTATTTGCCTATATGTTAAGCATAATGCAGGCAGAATTGATTTAATTGTAGCAGTACTAAAGAAAAGTTCTCAGGAATAAAGTAATGAGAAAGTTTTAACTGTTGAAGTACACTGCTCTTGGCTGGTGAATGTGTAAGGGGATTGATGCGGTAATTAAGAATTTGGTGAGAACTTGGTTAGGTCACCCCTGTTCCCAGATCAGAGCCACATCAGAAATTCTTTCAAGTGTCCTTCTGCGTCGCCAAAGATGACAACAGCAAATCGATAAGTGCTTGAAACGAGAAGGAGCTGCCGGCTAGCCCCCGAGGCAAAAGATTTCATAGCACCGACCGTTTCTGAACTTCTAGCATTCCTTTGCACCGTCTTTGCGAAAAAGAGAATCTTTTCATTTTATTCTCCTGATGCAGGTAAGTGCGGCTAGTGTAACGGCGCGCTTCAAGTGCGCCTCCGCTTCACCCCCAGTATGACAGACAGCGTTTGGCATTACGCTCGGTGACCCGATAGCGGCCCGATATTTGCAAGGCGTGGATTTAGACTGTTTTTAAAATACAACTGTTGTTTTAAACCTTTGATACTGATTTGACGGTTCGTACCAAAGCGATTGGGTCTGATGGAGGTGGGTTTCTACATGTCTGCATGTAGCTGAGAAAATAACCGCTTCACTGCTTTGCTGCTTTATGTTCAAAGCAAACAAAGCGAGTAGTAGAACAACTATTTGATGCACTAATCAATCATCCTCCCACTAATATGGAAATAAATTATACCTGGAACGAGATAACAGGAAAGCGACGGACACAACTGCTAATCAGTGTTATTGCCGGAACTGAAAGGTTTAACTACTCAACTACTTGATGCAATTTTACATATCGGTCGTAAATTACCTTAGACAGCCGCATACAAAAGCGGGCTAATACACTGTTATATCGACATATTTTATTTAGTATTATATAATAAATGCTAATATTAATAAGAAACAATGCATGCATTTACAATGAGATTGAAAATAAGTTATAATATTTTAATAATGCAATAGATTTAGAATTTATTGAACACAATGCAACACAAAATAAATTACTCGGGTTCGTTAACCTAGTTAACGGAAGTATGAAAAATGTTGATGACAATTAGCTAATAATAATACTAGCAATTTACAAATATGTTAGGCCTATATTAAACGTTTTATTATTATTTCTGTGCCCTCGCAGCTCCATCCCCGTTGCAGAATTCCCAAGTGGATGTGTGCATTAATTCGATCCTTAATGGGAGTATGACTAAAAATTTAAAAGAAGGATTAAGCACGTGAGACGTACGTCCGGTTCATTTGGCTCACTTCACGTGCGAATGAAAATCACTCTGTATCCTGCGTTTCTTCGCGAGCCATTTGCATCCCGGCCAGCTGCTCACTTCAGCTGCGGAAACGCGCCAGTGTTACTCGTTTTTAAACACGGCTCATGTACAGCGGGGCTTACGTCTCCTTTTTTCTTTTTTAATACAACTCTAAAATGCATTCGCACACCGGCGATCGTTTCGATCACTACTGAAACACACACAAAAAAACAGTGATGCGATCATTAGGTTTAATTAAAAAAAAAGAGAGAATAAAAAGATGAGTATGGGGGAAAGAAGCACTGATTAACAGTAGCCTAGCGAAATGAGAAATGTGGCGCAATAAAATTTGCCTAAATTAATCGTTATACATTAGAGCTTCGTAAATATACATTTTCTAAACGTATATAAATAACTTCATGAAATCATTCCTTTGCTGCTTAGGTATTGTTTTAATGGAATTATGCTTACACATACCATTTAATTTCTTATTGAACCAACTGAAATAATTAATTTACATACGAAACGAGTTATCCAAAATAGTTATATTAAATATACCAATTCGTTACCAAATACACCATGTACATACTTACTAAAATAGGTGTTACAATTAATTATTTGTACATTTCAGAAATACTGTTAAAAAAATATATTGTAGGAAAACAGATACCGCGATATGTGTAACATTATTAGTACTGAATAACTAAATACCATTAATGTTGTATTAACTTTCAAGTCTTTTACATTGTGTTTATTTAATATACTCCAAAATTACTTCCACTTCTATTATAACTATTAATGTGAAGAAAGAACAAGAACAATAATAATAATAATACACAATGTATTCAAAATGTAATTTGGTTAATATTGTAAAAACAATCCAAATAAAAACTGTTTTTTTTCAGTCTTTATAATGTGATTTGGAGTGTATAAAATGCCAGGACTCATTGCAATTGAACTTATAGTGCACTAATTTTATTAACTATGAAAGCCATCTGCGGTGTTGGGTTTGAGACGCTCTCACCTACACGCACGGAGGCACACTTGCGCGCGCGCGCACAGATACACAAACACACCCCCTGAAAACACACACACCCACGCGACCAGCTCGTAGCGGGAGGAAAAAAGTGCGCCACTCTTGAGTGCGTTCCGAGGCAAAAAGTTACTGAAGCCGTAGACAGAAGGAGACAGTCTAATGGATAAAATGACCCTTAACTAATGGACTGAGAGTTGTTAGATCCAGATTTCGAATATATTTGCAACGGTACTAGTTGTCTGACTTTTGACGTAACGTCTTTTTATGTAGAAGACAAAACGGTCTGAGGAGATACGGAAGATCGAGCCATCTTCAGTTTGGAACTCGAGCAGAAGTTTATACTAAAACTTGTGCTCTGAATCCCCCGGATCGTATTCGAGTACACTTAGCATCGTTAACGGTTTGGATTTGTTCCTAAACCAGCGGAAATAAAACGCAAAAAGAAGATCAAACCTGTGATTCAGCAACTACTGGTAAGTGCAGAGGCCATCCAGTTGGAGATGTGAGATTATGTAAGTAAAGGAATTCGTTCCACTTCAGCAAAATCTTCTCGGTGTAAGCTTTGTAACTCTGATCTGAGTTTCGTCAAAAGTCAGGCTAAAGAAGGATAGTGATAAGTGTGCTGTTGGCAGGTCTCACCTTACACTTCGGTGTATGATGATGATGATGATGATGATGGTGGTGGTGATGATGATGATGATGATGATGGTGATGGTGCATTGTTAGAATTTAACCCGATGGAGAAACATGCTACTTGTTACAGTTCCTCTAATTGAAAAAATATGTGATATAAAAGTCTAATAAATATAGTTTCTCAAATATGTTTTTAACGATTTACAGAGCTCAAAAATTATAACGATAAAACTTATATCATGGTAATATCTGAGGAAAAGTTTTTATTTTATAACCTTTGACAATAGGGTCAAATTAATGTGGGCCTGATTTGTATTCTTCAACATTAAAAATAATAATTCTAAAAGGTTTATTTATAATCACATTTTATATAGTAAATATACTATATCTAATATTATATCATCATTGTTATTAAGCCTGAATTACTTTTATTTTCTGTCCAAACTGCAAAAGACGCATAATCGTTTTTAATGTCTTAATCAAAATAAATATATATATATATATATATATATCTTTCTGCCCATGTCCTATTGTCATCGCACTATTTGCGCTAACACAAAAGCAAAACCACACTATTAATTGGTAACTAAATAATGTTAATAAATAAAAGATAATGCTAATTTTAAAAGCTACATATTAATTAATTTATATACAACTAACGTTTGAACACGCAAACACCTATAATTTGCAAGGTTGTTAAATAAAAAAATATGTAAATATAACCTGTAGCCTGCAATGTGACACCATAAACTGCAATGCAGAAAAAAAATACTTGGTCTAAATTACCCTTTTTACGTGTAGGAATCTGGAATCTGCGGAGACATATTTATATTTTATTATTTTTATTAGCAGTATTCCTACTACTACATCACTATAATAATAATAATAATAATAATAATTGTCATCACCATTATTATTAATATTATTATTCTTCTTATTATTATTATTATTATTGTTGTTGTTGTTGGTGTTGTTATAATAATAAAGCGTGTTGCTTTTCTTGTTAGAAGATTGTTGAAGATTGTGAGAGAATTGTTTACTAACAGTGGTGAGATACTTTTAAACTTCTATCGCATCTTTAAATATTGTTTCGTAGACGTGATGAAATGAACAGAGATGTAAAGTGAATAGTTGCACATAAACTAACGTTCCTTGCTCTGTCGTTAAACAGAAACAGCACAGAAACAAGTCGATTCTGTTGTGTCATTACCGGAAAAAGGTTGCGATAATGAATATGAATAGCACTGCGGATTACAGACTCGTTCAACGGTTCCAAATAATGTGCACATTTTTAAATTAAAACTGAAAAATGTAAATGACGTGTAAAAAAATCTACTCAAAAATGGAAATAGATTGCTAAGATTCATTTATCAATCTAAATGTTTTAACGAGCGGTTGATTTCTTATTACCGATTATTTTAGTTGTCTGTTTTCCAGCTATTTTAAATTTGATATTGGCATTACTTTACTACTCTGGCAGCACAGATAAATGCTGGACTATATTATGAACTATTATTATATTCTTATATTACTATAATTATAAAATTTAACGTAAACCAACGTTAACGCTGTTTTCCACATCTGTGATAGAAATATCCTTATCATTTGGAGAGGGGTCACGCAAGTACCTGTCTTGTAAAACATGATCTATCCTGACTAATTTCTTTGAATAAAAATAGAGATGTAGTTAGAGCAGATCGCAGTTCCATACAGATTGCCGTATTTAAAGAAAATAATGAGGAAAAACGATTAACAGCATGATTGCATGCAAATTTCTATCTTAAATTATCATACGCAAACAAAGAAAGCCTGGACTAATAAAATCCCATCTGTGTTACTTCATATCGAGTTAGTATAGAGCTGTGATAATGAATTTTGTAATATCCCGCCGACAGACATCTCAATCAGAAACTAATCCCATGATTTTACTGTAGAATTACTAAACTCCTATCCGCCAAACTGCCGGCCCTTGGCCCAAATGTAGGGCTGAGACACCGCGTCAGAACTAGCACTAAAGTGCAGGATCGAATTTTGTACTCTTTGACTAATTATGATCAATGCCCGTAACTCTTATTACGGCTATTTTGTTGTAATTGGGATGATGTTTCGCCATTATATTTTAAACTATATGGTTACTCATTAAACGCTCTTTGTATGTATTTATTGTCCTAATATGCATCTCGTATATTTACTGTGGTTTTGCTCTGTTTTTAAATACAATTATTTATTTTGCAGAAGCTGCAAAGTGAGCGCAGTATAATGGATTCTCACTGCCGCAAACTTGCTTCCACGTGCGCCCAGTTAGGTGAGTATTTTGCAGTCGTTTCCAAAACATGCGGTGTACCATTGTGGGAAAAGTATATTGTTTTTAGTATTAGTATTTTTGGCGATGGAAAAATCAGCAAGGCTACTCTTCGGGGATCTCGAGTCTCTTAATAAAAATACTCAAAACCACTATTCAAAATTGTATTTGTAAGAGTAGTTGTAATTATTACATTAAACATAAAATATGAAGTATGTGTTGCAGAATCCCAGGTCATTTTTAAGTCTCAGCGGCGGAGTAAAACTTCAGTGTATTTAAACTTGTATTACACTGACCCCTGGTGTTAAAAGGACCAGAATGCAGAGATTCCCGCTCCTCTCCCCACTGTCCCCATTGCTGCTCGACATGTATGCTGTGCAACTTAAAAACACATCTAGCAGAAAATAATCCAAAAGAAAATTATATATGCGTTAAGTAAGTATTGATTTCGAAAATTTAGACGGAAAAATTATAAAATGTATTTTATTAATTATCGATTATTTAACAAATACTATAGACATTTCAGTCTTTTTTAAACTTTCTTAATAAAGGGCAGTGGCTATAATAATAATAAGTCTAATAATAATAATAATAATTATTATTATTATTATTATTATTATTATTATTATTATTATTATTATTATTATGTGTGGTGTATGTGTGTGTGCGTACGATAAATAGAGCGCCATATATGCATTCCGGTACTATGCAAAGAAATTGCTGTCACACAAGCATTCAAAATCAATGCATTTCAAACGCGCATTTGTTACCCACTGATTACTGTGAAAAACACAAAGTTGCACAAAGTCGAGTTTACCCACCACATGACACACACCGAGTGCGAGAGGACATGCATTTTTTCACCTTAATTCGCTCGGGTCTCGGCGAAATATACTGGGACACATGTATGTTCGCGATACCTTAATTAGACACATGCATATATAACATCAAATGTTCGCATAATATAGGCGCTACAGATGATGACGCAACCTTAAGTTGAGCAACAGTAGTAGTAGTAGTAGACGCAGTAGTAGTAGTAGTAGTAATAATAATAATAATAATAATAATAATAATAATAATAATAAAAATAAAAATAATAATAAACTGGTTGCCTATCGCATGACAGTATGAATCTAACCAAACACTAGAATATAAAGACTCTTAGGTGAATTGTTTATTGACGATCTATTTTCTTCAATTTTCTATTCCTTTAATATATGCAGCAGTTGTTAGACTGGCTCCAGGGAAAACTAAATGTATAATGAAAGCTTATTCGTGAGGAGGAATATCCTAATGGAAGAATTTGATGTCTTCTTAATCCTATGTAAAAAGCTTTGTCGTCTCCCTAATATTGACTGAATGGGTAATTAACGGCTCTCCATATCGTACCGTGCACAGTAATCCGTAAAAAGGAGCGCCGCCACACTAAAAGTAAGAAATGAAGAGAACACCAATAATCCAGTCTAAATCTAGTATAGCATGTGGAAGTTTCCAAGCATTCAAAAGCAAGAGGATGTTTTATATGCCTCCGGTGTATAAAATTAATTTACTGAACAGTCATGTACAATTTCTTCATTATATATGACGCACATTGTTAAATTGTTATTAACAACATAATAGAAAATAACTCACATCAAATGACTAGAAATAATAACATATCTCAGGAAATTGTCTTGGTTACCTTAGCAACATTTATAGCACATCTAACACTTGATACAATATGATGTTTGCTTTTCTCATAATGCTTCGCTTTATTTCATTGTCCCGTTTTTCATGTAACAGATAAAGGTTTAAGAAGGAAAGTTGATAGAAATTGTGCATAACATATGTGACACTTAAGTGTTTTTCCGATTTATAAGGAGTTAACAGGCATATCATACCATTACTTTCATCTTAAATTATTTTTTATTAATAATTCGCATGGTGACTGAAAAACGTGAATTCGTCAAATGAAGTCTTAAATAGAAAACTAGGTAATACAATTAAAGCACACGATGACAATGAGAAGGAAGATTAGTCGCAGCGCATAGGATATCATTACGTAATTTTAAGACTACGAATTTTTAATTTATTCTTCTGAAATATTGAATGATACAGACATTATATCTCTACATACGCATATATTGCCAATTGGATAAACGTGTACGACATCATGCATTTTCATAATATTGCTATGTAGTAAATTACTTGTCATGCGTTGTTTTATCTTCCCGTATTTGCCCTCAGTATTGTAAATGAGGTGTATATCGGGGGGTTTCACGGGATTAGTCCAATAACGTGTTAGTAGACCTGCTCCCGAGAATGAGGTGTGTGTCAGTGTAAGAACTGAGTAATTAGCAAATTACACCTTCTTAATGAGGACAATACGGCTGGGGAAACACTGACATACTGTAGACCGAGAAAATAAAATTAGTATGTGCAAATTTATTCGTTATACTTTCTTTGATAAGTGTATTTAAAATACTTCTATAACATTGTTTCACTGGTTAAATTAACAAAAGAACTGTTTTTCTTTCAAGACCAATGCCCGGTAAAGTTATCAGAATTTCACTACTGATCTGCTTATCTTGAAAAGTGACATTTTTATCTCTTGCGTTACGAATTATGACATTACAGGGGCAGTTTGACTTCTTTTCACCAGTATAATAGTAGCAGGTTAGTGTTGTATTATTTAGATCAAATTACCCAGAAATACTCTTTTGAGAGGCGACGGGTGTATCGCGCAGAAATACATCCGTCTCCTCTCAGAAAAACGGCGCTTTTTGGTAATTCCGAAATAACATGGCTTCATTCCTATATTGTTAGCAAGGAAATATTTACTCTGCGTTTTATTATCTTGGGGGAATTACGGTAAATTCAATCAGAAAACTGCGAAAACTCCCCTAAACCCCCAGTTTAAAAGACTTAAGCAAATGAGGGTCTTATCAGATTAAAAACCACTACAAATGTAAGAACGCTGGCTCCTCGGAAAACTCTGTGGGGTCGGCGGGATGGATTCCCTGTCAAACAGAAGGGATAAAACTCGGAATCTAAAAACCAGATAAGGAACAGAATAAGAATATATTATTATATCCGTATTGCCAATCTCAGTGCGTTTTCGGTGCATTATTTTTCTTAGTCTGTGACATAAACGCCTCGTTATCTGATGATTTTATTCGTTCATTTTGCCCTGGACTTTCAGGGCAATAATTATTTACGCCTCATGCCAATTAACAGTGTAAAACATAGTAGAGGGTTTACATAAACATATTTCATGTATTTAAAAAAACATATTCTTCGATGACATTAGCATTTAAAAATCACGATCTACAACAGAAGGACTTTGGGGTACAGTTTATATATATATATATATATATATATATTGCTCTGTATGATTTTCTCCACACGGACGGCTTATGGTGCACGAGAGTGATGCGGATACCAAAACGCATCACATTTACCGGTAGCAGCACCTGCTTTCATCTGACAGAATGTGATTCTGGTGCAGGAAAAACACACGGCGAGCTCCTTTTCTCTGTACAGGTCGATGGGGTTTTTATTCTGAGCAGCGATGCGTACCTACGCCTGAGAATGGTATTGGCAGGCTTCTCTTATTTCTCGCGAGTCATCCTGCCCCGGTTGGCTGGGAAAATTGTCATGTCCGAGTCTGACAGCTTGCCTGAAAGTGGGTGGACTTTAATGACGTCAAACCCTAGAAAAGTGGCTCAGTTGGACAAACAGGGATCTGGGAACAGCTGAAATGAAGAGCGAGCGCTCTAGTTCGTGTCTGCCTTTGGATATAATATCGGCTACCTGTCCCTGTCACTCTGATACTCCAAGACACTAACTGTGTCAGTCGGGATATGATTTGTTCCAGATTCCTCTAAAAATCTTTATTTTTTCTGACTGTGGTAGCGGTAGTAGGGCTTTAATTTAAGACATCCTAAGACTTTTAAGCAGTGTCGTGCAAATTATTTATTGAAGGAGCTGCAACGAGTAAATCTTGATTACCAAAGGTTTTCATCTTCCTTCCCTGTCGGACGATTTTACTTGCGTTACACGGAACCTAATCTACTAACATCAGATCTTTCGCGTCGTTATCGATGAACTCTATAAAGGATTCATTGAATTTGGACGCCCATCTTTCCGGAAATAAACTCATCTCTTCTCAGCACACCGCGCTAGCTATGGCTTCGAGTCTGCAGCCGTTGCAGCGGTCTGCAGACTCCAAGCACCGATTGGAGGTGCACACGGTGTCGGACACCTCCAGTCCAGAATCAGTAGGTAAGAGTCAGCTAATATTTTGCGCCAGCAACACCCAATTCTTCCCTTTGTTACCGGGCGGAAAGAGAGTTAATTGAACCAATGCCTGAAAAGTAGATTGCATTTATTTACAAGGTTTTACAGTCAGAATCATAGCAACGCGTATACTCTCTAAATGGTTTTAAAAATCGGAGACTAGAACTGAAAATAGTATTTTATCAATGACATGGAAGAAAACGTTGTTTATATATATATATATATATACATATATCAGTTTTTAATCTTAGTTTTCGATTCGTTTAAATACTATCTTCGGCCGAGAGATATTAGAAAACACGAATTGATATGCAAATGAAAAAGGTTAATCATTTTCATTTTGTCATTCTGCATATAAATAAATGACATTCATTGGGTATTTGTGTGTTCTTCATAAGTACTTTATCCACACAATACTATTTTCTTGCCTCACTCATCTGAAGATGAAGTGTCTTTCAGCTTTTCTGTTTTAATATCAATGTTGCCTTGCGCCTATGTCAAACATAACTAAAATGTTTGTGCTTTTCCGCTACTCGACATAAACAAAAAAGCAATATACTAAATGATTTACACCCCTTCTTTTTCAATAACGTGCCAGCTCTGGTGGCTTCCAAAATCATTCACACCGTGTTATGAGGATGTGTGTGGGTTTTCTTTTGCGATGACGAAGTTGCCGTGATCTTTCCAGAGAAGGAAAAGACGCAGAGCAAGAACGAGGATTCCTCCGATGACCCGTCAAAAAAGAAAAGGCAGAGAAGACAGAGGACTCACTTCACCAGCCAGCAGTTACAGGAACTGGAGGCCACGTTCCAGCGGAATCGCTACCCAGACATGTCAACCCGGGAGGAGATTGCCGTGTGGACCAACCTCACAGAGGCCAGAGTCAGGGTGAGGCCAAAATATAAAATATATATTCCTGTACTTCTGGGCTTTCAGTGTTAATTCTTGTGTCTTTATATATAGATCATTGGTTGTGAATGCTTAAATATGGGACTGTATATCAATCAATGTTAATCATGGTTATATTTAAAAACAAAACAATCGTTGCCTGGTTTTATAGTATTCGTGTTACATACTATATCCTTTTAGAATTATATATTCCCTGGAAGCAAAGTGTTTTTAAGATGACCATATATATATAATCAGATATTATGTTGCTTTTTAATATGCGCTTCGCATCGTGATAGTCCTTCCGATTTAAATTTAGATAAGCAATGATGATTATAGAACTTATTTACAAGCAGGGACTCTTGCTGTTTTATTACGGATTGTACATTAGATCTTTTCTTCTCCCACTGCTAAAAAGTAAGACATGAAAATCATTTATTTTCACACAATTTCAGAAGTTGCTTTCCAGAAGAAAATTAGAAATAGGCCTATATAAAATATTTAACAGCCCCTGCAAGATATTAAAAATATATATACATTGTATACGTTTCAAGTGCTCAAAACAAAACTACTGATACAAGAAATTAGTCAAACACCTACAGATTATACAGAGATAAAAAAATCCCGCAGGATTCTCAGCTAGCAAAGTATCTTGTGGAGACACTAATTACCTTTTAATTACAGCAACCTGTTGAGATGCAACGCTTGTGTTTTTTGTTGGCTTACGTAATAGGTCACAAATATTTTCTCTGCCGTGACGGAATACACATCTTGAGGCGCTGGGCTGATGGTTAAGATTGTGGATGTGTATTGGAACCTACTGCAGAATCAGTCCAGGTTGTTTTGTGAAGGGGATTAAAACTGGCTCTATTAGGCATCTATTAACACCTCGTGAACTAACAAAACAAGTCATAACAAAACTGCAACACAGTTGGGAGAAATCTGAGGTTTACGCTACTGGCATGATGCAAATAAAATCTTAGTTTAATTTTCTTATTGGGTTATTGTATCCAGTTCTTCAGAATACAGTATATACAGTTTGTCGTTACTTGCCTTTATTTTTTATGTTGAATTAATTCAATGGATACTTTTGTTTTATGCACCTATTTGATTGTTTGTTAATGCATTTCTCGCGGGACTTTTGAATTGCATTATGTTTTCTAGGTTTCATAGAGAACCGCTGCACCTGAAGGAAAAAAAGGCCTTCGGTATTTCTTGGTGAAATAAATGCATTTGCATGATATTTTGTCAATATATTGTTATAGGTGTGGTTCAAGAACCGCCGGGCAAAATGGAGGAAAAGAGAAAGAAACCAGCAAGCTGAGCTATGCAAGAATGGCTTCGGTCCTCAGTTCAATGGACTCATGCAGCCCTACGACGACATGTATCCCAGCTATACGTATAACAACTGGGCTGCCAAGGGGCTTACGTCGGCCTCACTGTCCACCAAAAGCTTTCCTTTCTTCAATTCCATGAACGTCAACCCGCTCTCCTCTCAGACGATGTTCTCCCCGCCGAACTCAATCTCTTCCATGAGCATGTCCTCCAGCATGGTGCCCTCTGCGGTGACTGGAGTGCCCGGTTCCAGCCTCAATAGTTTAAATAACTTGAATAACCTCAGCAACCCGTCTCTGAATTCGGGAGTCCCGACGCCGGCGTGTCCGTACGCGCCGCCGACTCCCCCTTATGTATATAGGGACACTTGTAACTCCAGCCTGGCCAGCCTGAGACTGAAAGCGAAGCAGCACTCGAGTTTCGGATACGCCAGCGTCCAGAATCCCGCTTCTAACCTGAGCGCTTGCCAATACGCGGTGGATAGACCAGTCTAATTGCTGACCATTGAAAAGCCGAATCACAGGAACAAGAGACTACATTTTTTTCTCTTTAATTAAACGGCACAAGAAGACTAAACCACTGAAACGAGCTATACCCCGTGATGGAGTTTTCAGACTAAAAGGAAAATATTAGACATTCTTCGATAAGTATTTTTGTGCTTCGCCAGTGAGTGCAGAATTTGACTGGATATTTTATTTTATAAGGCTGTTATTTTGAAATTTTGAATTATGGACATTTAATGACTGAAAGGTTGTAAATATTAAAATGTTACCTGCATTTTATAAAAGCGAATGCTCTTGCTCTTCAGTGTTTTCAAAAGTTCAGTTTAACAAAGCATGTGGAAAACGTAAAGGAATAATGTTTTGCTTGCAAACAAGGGAATGTATATACTAAACCCACCAGTTGTGTATTTCTAATATTATAAATTTATTATTAAATGTCTGTGTGAATATCGGTTTTAGAGTAGACATTCTGATTATTAAGACGCATCAAATGTTCCTGCGAAATTAAATAGAATTTGCTTTGTGTATACTATTTGGTACGGAATTTTGTTTCGCTCTTTTTTTCCAACTACAAAAAATAAAATATTGTGTTTTATTTAATGGAAGTAAATATATCGTTCAAAAATATTTTACACGCATTGTTTAAAGTTTGTGTGCTGGTACTACACGCATATTAAGGTTGAACAAAAAAAAAGTAACAGGAGCGATGCACCAGGTTTAATTATAATAATTGCTTCTCTAATCTAGGCAAAACATTGTTCCCATCCAATACACATTCTCGAGACGCAAAATGCAAAAAAGTAGGGGGTGAGAGCTGGAGTCAGATAAAAGGCAGCGCGGACGCCTGTCTAACCCGGGGTTTGTGTGATCGCCCTTGCTTGAAATAACGCTGGAATACACAAACATGAATTCGAGAATTAATAAGATCCCGTGCCACTCAAGCTAAATCTGAACTTAAAAAAGTAACAATAACCATCGAAGTACAAAACATCCAGTTGCAATATAAGGAAATGAACAATATGGTTCATTAAACATTTTTTTAAAGGTTTAGATATTGATTTGCGCTGTTTTAAATATGTTAAAAATGCACCAAACAAGTAAAGGACAGGAAATGCACGCGGTTTAAAAGTATTTTGCATTGAATACTGAAAGTTAATTATTTTACTTTAAGTTGAAGTTTATTCGGTTTTTTTCTCAAATTTAGAATAATAACGTGCCAAATATGATTTCATCTAACTGGTCTACACGATTGGAATTCGTGTTAGTGGTCTTTCTTTTGTCATTTTTTAAACAAAAAAAATATGTGACCGTTTTACCTCACCCTGCCTCAATTTATGTCCAGGTTTTGGTCTGCGGCTTACTTGTAGTCTTTGTCTTGGCGTAGAAGACATTTTGGCGCAATAATTGATTATTAAATGTACCTGAAGTGATTATACAAATAAAAGACGAAACGCCTAAGGTAAACGCCGAAGGTAAACGGAAATAGTCATTTGCGAGTTTGCACACAAACAATAGATGGAATTTGGTCCGAGGAGGTAAATGCCTTCTTGTAAGCTCTTGACTCGCGGGGCAGGAGTCACGCTAAAACACAAGCTAGCGTCAGTTCATAAACAATTTTATTTATAAACAATTTAAAACATATATGGCAGACCGTAAAGTATTTCTGTCAAGGCAAGAAATCCGTTCCTCTTAAATCAAAGCACACTCACATGATTGATATTTGACTTTAGATGAGTCGCATTGCTGACACTATTTGCAAGTTTTTTTCGGTAGGTGTGACCATTCATATTCATATCAACGTTACTTATTGCGCTCTTGCGACCAGGAATTATTGATTTCCGCCAGCAACTTTAAGAATGCTGTAAAAATGCAGCGAGCTGGCTCGTCTTTGACAGTGTTTTCAAATTTTAAACGACTGAAATACGTATTGCAGCGGGCGCGTTACCTCTGAGGTCCTGACCCGGTGAAAAGGAATACGGTTCCAAGTTGCATGACATAAACTTCCATTACTAATCATATATCGAGCGTTTAAGGTTCAAATAGTCAAACTTTGTAAAAAAAAATGCCCAGCAGTGAGCTTCCTAAGGTTAAAACTCGATGCTTTCCGTAATACGTAATTTATTACCGTATATCATTCATTTGTTAATTGTAAAAAGTTAATTGTAACGAATTGCATTAAAAGGAACAAATTTATGCGTGCTGAGTCTACTTTCATACCTCACCCTGACAAGTCGTAAATTATCCATGACCGAGGTGTCCGCTCGTGCCTGAGTCCGTTAAGAGGCGAAATAATGGCCGACAAAGGGGAACGCCTTTCAACCAAGCAAACAACGCTGTCTGGGCCCCAATACACATCCTAATAAACACTGGGGAGAGATGATACCAAAGAGCCAAGTCTTCCAGAAGGAACTTATTTCGACTGCGACAACCAAGGGAAGCAGCCAGGCTCTTCCATTCTGCGCATCAGCGTTTATTAGGGAAAGATATTGAGGTTTTTGCACAGCCCTACTTCTTCGCTGGACTGTCCCACTTGAGTTAAGTGGCTTTATTCATTAGGGAAGGCGTGTAATAAGTACAATAATCGGTTT
>JAODKF010000122.1:1116115-1134300 GCA_026779585.1 Mormyrus proboscirostris | reverse complement strand
ATATTAGAATGTTTACGCCCGCCTGTGCGTGCTGCGATGAAATCATGCTGCTCGGACAGTCAATTTCACGGTGCCAGTGGCCGAGATCCATAACTGTAAGGATGTAATCATCTCCTCACACTGTAGACACTAAAGAACAAATACAATATTTGTGCTCCAGTCACTGCGGCATCTTCAGTAATTTCCAGCGGAAACATGTTTGTTTTAAGCGCAGGCCGGATCGCGGCGTTGCCCGAGAAGGAGCCTGTGTAATATTTCATGTTGTTTTACCTGCCATTTATATTGACTTTATCACTGGACCCGCTACAATATCAAACCTCTGCCAATTCCGTCGTTTAGCTGAGGATTCGCCGCAGGCCCCCTAGCCAGTTTCGGTTAACCGAACAGTTTGCTCTAAACAGAAATACAACATCCAGGCAAACAGGTTTAGCTCTGAATTATCTCCTGCAGAGGAGAGGATCTCCCACATTTGAAGAAAATGAGCTTATAAATTCATATCAAAGCGGCACACGGCTTCAGCTGAACAATCGCCGAGGCGCGGCATTTTAATTAAAAACTGGCAATCATGACTGCGTTATGCTCCTACATTTCACTACTGGGCATGTCTAGAATATTGTGAGCATGTGAAATGATTTGCCTTAAAGGGATGGGTGTGGTGATATTTAAGCTCTTAATTCATTTGGTCGTTGCTAGGGCTGGTATTTCCACTTCACAGCTGCTGTACGTTCATAAACAAAATTTCAGTAAACTTAGAAACATGAATGAATGAATTAATTATATGGTACACGGAGAAGGGAATGTCTGGCAGGTCTGGGAGAGGTGCAACTCCAGTCAGTAGCGAACTCACCTGATCTTCTGCGTGGAGACTCTGGCATGCGGCTGCAGGGTGCTTTTAGCCTCACCCTCTGTAAAGCCGATGGACCCATCACCTAAGCAGCAGCCGAATTTAGACAATCACATTCTCAAGTGCGGTGTGGCGTACAGCAGTGTTTCTCGAACAGGTCCTCGGGGACAGAGGGGGTCCCTGGGAGTTGCGAGGGAGCAGAAACGTAGACCGTATGGAGGGTCCCCGAAAACTGGTTTGAGAAACACTGGCGCAAAGTATTTACAAAGCTTAATTAGAGAGTGTGCAGTCCTGTTAACCTGGACGATAAATATGGTCGTGTCTGTTTTATTGTCTGGTTCTCCGTTATCTCCAGTCCCGCAAGTGATCTCATTTACCTCCATTATTGCACTGTACAAAATATTCTAGTAAGACAGGAGGACAAATCTTCTGAAGAAGTCTTTTAACAGAATTAAATTAGGTGAAATAACTCGGACGGAAACAACGGTAGCAGACAATGGGCGGGTAATACAATTTCAATTAAGACAGAAGTCAGAGGGGGAAACGTATAATGTGAGGTAACCGGATGTGAGACTGCTTAAATCTGAAATATTAAGAAAGCCGGTCAAATATATTCACAGTGAAAACCTTCCTGTAATAATAAGCTCTTAACAAATTCCGTTCACAGTCTTCTCGAACCTGACAACACAAAGAAAAAAATCTATTTAGGCTACTACTAATATGTTCTAACGCATCCGTTAAAGAACTAAATTCTCTTACCCCCATCCTGCTGCCCCCACTTCCACCATTTTAAATAGCTGGATTATCTTCTCAAGGAATTTTCATGCAACTATTGACAAGCACTTTAATATTTTATGAACTTTAAATTATATTATACTTTAGATTATTTTAGTGAAGATAAGTTTTAATTTATGTATGTGTGATGATGACTGTGTGAGTGATGCATGTATCTCTGACAGCTGTTTTAATTTCGTTGCATTGCAATGACAATACAGATATTCTATTCTATTCTATAACGGGTGCTAGAAATATTACTACATATTATATGATTCGCTTCTTAATTCATTTACCCTGTACTGCCTCATAGTCACTGTAGTGCTGCATGTGACCAGCAGGTGGCGCACCTTGTTTATTAATTAATCAGTCATCCGACTTCTAAACGTTTATCCTGCTCAGAGTTATGAGGGTGCCTGGAGTCTATCCCGGCGAACACGTGGAATTGGATAGGGCTACGTCCTGGACATGATGCAAGTCAATTACCTGGCACATACACGCACTCCATGGGCAATTTGGAGACAACAGCCTAACCGCATGCAGAATAACCGAAGCAAAGCCTCACAATGTTGCAGAGAACATGCAAACGCCACACAAGTCGAGCGGAGATGGGATTTGAACCCCCAGTCTTTGGAGGTGTGAGACAACAGTGTTACCTACAGTGATATATTAATGTTGGCAAATGAATCCA
Organism: Mormyrus proboscirostris; assembly: GCA_026779585.1. Classification (NCBI taxonomy): domain Eukaryota; kingdom Metazoa; phylum Chordata; class Actinopteri; order Osteoglossiformes; family Mormyridae; genus Mormyrus; species Mormyrus proboscirostris. Next base: position 1,131,991 of record JAODKF010000122.1, on the reverse strand, counting down.
AGTGTAAGTTGCATGAAATCTTAGACGCGTGAGGCGAGCGGATAGGCAGACAAAACACAAAACGTGCGTAAAGGGGAAATACTCTCGGCTTGAAAAGACAAACGTTATATAAACCGTTCAAGAATATAATCGTTAACTTTTCTTTTGCAAATACGGAGGAAGCGAACAGTACAATAACTATCCATTGTGGTGTAGACTTCCTATTATAGGTGGATTTTGCCATGATTTGAAAGACACGCCAGGTTTTCAGTCAAGCGTCAAATTCCACCAGAGTTAATTTTCATTTATTATAAATGTAAACACTTCGCTAAAATAACGATAATTACTTTTCTCTTTTATAAACACAAGAGCCTTTCTTAACAACGGGAAATGACAGAGTTCTGTCTGATTCTTCATTTCTGTGGTAAAATTAAGGCATATCTATATCCTGGCTGAAGGCGATTTTTTTGCTCATTTAACTGAGCGCTGTTTGATAAAACGATGCGAGGTGGAACATTAGCCGCATCTACCGGTCTACACCAGGAACTGCGCTCTTGTTTGTTTCAGAAAGCTAAGTTCTGATCTTGTACTTAAAAAAAGCATTTCACTGTAAGATTCTCTGACCATATCGGTTAGTTGTCGAGCAACTTTGACTATATCTGATATTTAGCGAACAATCAATTCATAACGCACAGTAAGTGATGGTCGTCACATACAGATTATAAGAGTTTCAATACTTATAATGAGGATGGAAAGGGGCTAAAACACAAAACCAAAAAAAAGTCATGAAAAAGTCCTAATTTAGTTTTCCAACACTGCTTGAATAATTTTACAACACAAGCACACTACCACGTCGTTTATTTGTACATGCACAAAAACAGTTAATGATATTCAGATTTATTCACAGCCTCAGACAACTTTTTCCACAAAGATTTGTCGCGATTGAGGTGAAACGTCAATCTCAACCTCAAACGCCATTTCGGTGACTGTAATGATAATAATGATCCCTGTATTGCTGTAGTTATTCTTTTTCTGTGCATCCTCTTATAAAGCTTGACTTAGTTACGTACTGCGGGAAAAGATTTTTCCCTCCAAAACGGAAATCCATCTCGTCCGTTCTTCCCGATGGAGCCATTCTTCGCGAGGTATTTCGGTTCGTTTTTATGTTTCGGCTGGTCCTGGCCCCACCTTTATGCTGTGGGATACCCGTCCTTCCTCCTCGCCTCCAGCGCCCTCATGGGGTGGGATGTGGCCATTACGCGGATACGTTGACATCCAACCAAAGGCGGATCTCCTCTCGGTTTCTCTTCATCCAGTCGATGTTGCTCTTCACCTTCTCCAAGGCCTGCTTCCTGGGCGTTGCCCCCGCCCCAGCACTGGGATGCCTGGAGATGAAGTTTTCAATCTAGGCCACATGGGATGGGGGGGGGGGGGTGGGTTATGTTGAATAAGGTCACATGACAGACATCAACACAACATGCAGATAAACATGAATGAAAGCAGTACTCTCATATTAAACATCAGATTCCCACTTAAACTGATCAGACCATCAATGTGTCCTGAGATGTTCCTGGTATTAAAATCTGAAATGCCAGGACCCCAGGCAAGGGAAATATAAAATCAAGAAATCAATAAATTGCAGAATAACTGTGAACTATGCTGCTCAGACTGCAATGACACCTCGCCCTTCCGCGCGCCATGAAAAGACGAACGGCATCGCGACCAGGTACAAATCACAGCCACGCAAATTGCCCCACCGGGGCGAGTCGTGCGCCGGCAGCATCAACAGCCGTCCCGCTGCCAGGCCGCAGCACTTCGATCTTTAATAAGAGGGACACGTTCTGGGCGTGCGGAAAAACACGGGCGGAAAAGCCGTCTCCTTCCCGGACCACCGGGCTTCCATCCCATTACCTGCCACAGCTGCAGCTCCGTGTTGCAAGTCGCCGTAATCCTCGCCACCAGGCTGCCGAGGTTCCTGCTGTTAACGGTGAACCTGAAACGACGAGATGAGACACAAGGCCCGGGGAGTGGGGGGGTGGGGGGTGATTCTTGTCCCATTGGTAGTCATGCTGTGTCCCTGACTGGGCCTGATCAAGAAGTAATGGGCCACGGAATCGGGGGGCACCCAAGTCTGTTACCAGGTAATAATGCACTGATGAACACACAAAAGACCCTACGAATTATATTACAAATAAAATAATTTACTTATATAATTCATATATTAAAATATAATTAGTAATGCAAGCCAATAAATCTTTAATGAAAAGCCTTCCCAGCCATGGGACCCTCTTGTTGAGATGCATTCTGTAGTCCATGAACGACAGAACATTTCAGACATCATCTGGCCAGTCTTACCGCACCAAGGAGGGGACGGCATCCTGTGAGGTGAAGACCAAACGCCACTAGCAAAATCTGACTAAAAACCGGCCAGGCTAACGTGGCAGCTAGCTGCCGTGAATGGTCTCAGCGGGCTTCCCCACCTGTTTATGAGGTATTCCCAGTTGAGCACGGTCCAGTCCCAGGCCATGGTGCTCCCGTATTTGTTCAACGAGACATATCTGATGAGTGTGAAGACATCCTGGGTGCGGATGATGCTCTCGTTCTTGGCTGCCTCTAGGAGACTGCGGGGGGGGAGTTAGCCGGAATCCACTGGAATCTCGGATTCTTTGTTTTGTCGGTATTCAGAGAAATGGCCGGGCCCATGAAAAACTCTCCTGAATGGACCCCTCCATCTCCAAAATAAAGCTACCATTATCCACAGCCATCATCCATGCACTCAAGAGCGACCCCTAGTGTCTGGGCCTGTTCTCCCCCCTGCACAGAATCACACTAAAAAAAATTCACACAGCAGATATCTTAAAGAAATGCTAATTAGCTGATATGGAGACACACAGTGGTTCCGCAGTATGAATGCTTGGTGCATCGTGAGCGGCTTACCGGCTGAGCAGATCGACGTTCTCCACCGACGCCAGCCCATACAGAATCTTGTCCTTCTCCTGGGCCAGAGTGGTGTTCCTGTACCTCCTGAACATCTCATTCCAGGCCTCCTCAGAGCCCACCTCCTTCATTCCATAATAGTACACCAGCCGCCGCAGGTTTGCGGCCACGCTGACAGGAATTAATGCTGGTCAGTGCCACATTCAGAGATGGGGCGGCCTTTGAATCGGCCCGTCATACTGCTTGCATTCCGGTTCTGCCCACCAAGGAAACGTTAACAGATTTCCAGAAGTAGAATCCAGCTCAGTTTTTATGATGCCAACTCTCACCCTAAATTCTAATTGCTAACATGAAAAAAACTGATGTCATGTATAGTCATGTGACTGATGCAAAAAGCTTTACAGAATGTGTTGGTGTGTCTGGACTGAATTCTCTTAAAACCATACGAGGCAAATATTTGTAACCTGCATCAATTTTAGGGAATAAACAACTTTCGTGCAGCTATTTGCTTACCTGTTTGTAGCATTTTACCTATTGAAAGATGCTGAACTTTAGAAGTTGAATCTTGGAATGTTTGTTGTAGCATTTGTCCCTGCGATCAATAAACGCCAACCTTATCTTAATCTTCACTACGTGAGTAACGTTAGCTGGACTCATATCTGAGAGCAGAAGAATAGCATGGTGGCTTTTGTTGACGTGTTATATGCGTGTGCATGTGGGGTATCAATACTGGGGTTATCTACTCACCGTGAGCCATTGATCCAGCGGGAAAACAAGCGAGACGCCTGGAGCAGGGCGTCCTGGTCCTCCATCTGGCAGGACAGTCCCAGAATTATCGCACGTAACATCCTGGTGGTGACAGGGGCCATTTTGGCTTCGTATTCACAGAGGGACAGAGACACCAGACTCAGGCAGACACAGTGTCATGTACTGATATATATGCACACGGTGGAGACCACCAAGTTCGTCATGCAGACTAACCCACAGACAGGCAGAGGGAAAAGCAGTCAGACCTTTCTTGCATACTCCCTGTGTCATTCCATCCCAGCATCCTGGAGATTCCTGACACCTTATTACGGAAAAACATCTAAAAGGAACAATAATGTGACTGTTACACTATGTAACATGAGTCTGTAAAGTCAGAATTGGTGCATTCAGATTTGACGTTGAAGCTAGGTTTATACATGTAATGCACTCTAACTCTCAGCAGGGGGCGCCCAGATACTTTTTGACTTTTTAAATGCCTATTATAAAAAACACGTCTGATATTCCAAATACAGATTTTTTTCCCCCTGAATGAACAGTGATGTTTAAATTCAGACTCAACCTGTAGCATTAGTATATACTAGTATGTAATAACTCATTTTACGTGCAAAAGCATATTTATTTAATTGGTTGCTTGTCTGTGATGTGGGGGTGTTGCAGGTCATAAGTCCTGGGTCGCTCTGTAAATCAGCATCTACACCATGAAAGCTCAAATGTCCCCCGTGTCTGTGTAGTTCATCTCCACGTCTGATCCCCGCGTATAACGTCCGAAGGGCTCATTTCTGCGCCCAGAATCGCCTTTCGCATGGGGTACCTGGAACTTTGGGTACAGCGTGGAGTCCTGCACCATCATATCCCGCACATAGGCGATGGACGAAGCCACCGTGTCCCACACAACGTATTCCGTCTCAGCCGCTAGGTACTTAGCCAGGTTAAACGCACGGCTGTAATCGACGACGTCGGCTCTGTTTGGTCGGATTAGTGAAATGGACAGTGAGGCACAACATGTTTCTCCCTGCGGGCGTTCTTACCACGATTTGCATTGCGATCGTGTTTTCCAGAAAAGGAAAAGAAACGATTCGTACCGTGCCAGAAAAAAAGCATCATCTATGTACCCCGCCCGGTCTGCCTTAGAGAAAACCTAAGAAAAGAAAAAAAAAAGTGACACAGAGGTTAATTGCGCTGTCATTGCACGAAAACAGAAAAACAAGTGTTTTGAGTAACTTGCCAAAAAACAAGCACGCTAACTAGCATATGATTTATATTGATATTCAGTAAGGAGGATATTCAAGTAGAAGTCTAGTGTCTGCCCGCCAAAAGTCAAAACAGGAAATACCCTATGGTCCTGAAGCAGCTGCTGGCTCACTGAGCTCCACAGGAGGTCATTGTAATTGACCCGGTAGAAGCCCATGAAATCTCTGTTCACCTTCAGCAGGCCATCCACATTGGTGGCATAGCCTGGGACTAGAAGGTCTGGGGTGTAGAGCAGCAGAAGACATCCATGCATTTACAGCAACAGATATGAAATACCAGTGTAAAAGTACCAGTAAAAGTCATGTTCACAGTAGGGTTAAAGTTCACAGTATACAGGTGTTGAAAGAGCTGGTTATTAACATACTGGAGGGGTACCGCTGTGGGATCTGCCCATTGGCGTACCTCTCTGTGTCCTGTTGTACATTATACTCCCATTCTTCTGGCTACCCAGAGAGTACCACTTTATAGGGATGGTCCAGCTGTAGCTGCGGAGAAAGTCAGGTGTCATGACAGTGATTGTAATCGGATGTCAGTAATGATTCAAGAGATAGACCCTCCAGTTCTAGCACTGGCAGAATGACAATTAAGCAGGTGTTCATCCTCCCTGAACCCCTGTTCTCCATCCATCCTGAAGCCCTGTTCTCCATCCACCCTGAACCCCTGTTCTCCATCCTCCCTGAACCCCTGTTCTCCATCCATCCTGAACCCCTGTTCTCCATCCACCCTGAACCCCTGTTCTCCATCGTCCCTGAAGATTAAGTGAAGCGGGAGAACTGACCTCGATACTCACCTCAGGGCGACTGTGGGCTTGGAGGGGTCTGCGTTGGGATCCAGCAGTAAGCGTCTCTGAGTCAGCCTGACCTGCAGGCCCAGGATAGACACATCCAGCAGAGGGTACCCCATCTGCTTGGTCCAGGTGTCCATTATCTCTTCTATGGGAAAACCGCTCACCTGACGCACAAAGCCACCCCTTATGCATCTGGCCTTTCGACAGGTGGACATGTCTACAGACATTTGAGCACGATTCGATCTCCATATGCATGTAAATCAAGGAAAATCCTGTCGGTTGGCTGGCCTACTGAAACTAGAACTGTCTGTAGCCATCATGGAAACAAAGGCAAGATATCAAAAAGGCAGAGACAGGAACATACCGCAGATAAAGACCTCCAGAAATCAGAGGTCTTGGCATTCCTAAACTGGTAGTCTTTCAAGTATTTCTAGGCAAAGAAGAAATAGATTAATTCATGTTGACTTTTGCTTTGTTTCTATACCATTCCTGCAATTCACATGCACATTTTGGCAGTTGATATATAAAGATATTAAAGTTCAGGATAAATTTGAGCACTTTACTGGCTGATAAAAACAAGCAGTAGGAGCCAAACCTTATCACCATATTGCAACATATCATCAGTTATCAGTTGTTGCACAACAGAATATGTTGACATCACACCTGACAGCCGACCTGAAACATCTCGCGACCCAGTAGGTCCTCCAGCATTCTCAGGATCGATGCCCCCTATAGGTGAAAGTAGGTATTTGTACAAAAAAACTTGGTGAATGGCGAAAAGAAATAGAGGAATGTCTGATAATGGGCCAAACATAACATTCTCTATGATTAATAATTTGAAGATATTGCAAAAGGAAGAATGGTGCAGGTGTTCTCCGGGACTTCACTTTCTGCTGATATATGTGTGTTTGCATCAGTATTATATATTTAGCTCTGGGTGTTATGGGTAAGAAACAATCCATCTTGACATCTTGACTTTTAGTGTCTACTTCTCATTTTCCCAGCAGGTGGCGCACTTGAGAATAGTCTCTAAACACTTTCTTACTTGTCTTACTTTAAATTCGGTATTTCCAGGCGACTTTAGAAATACTAGGAGCATTATGATAACTTTCCTGTATGTAAATAGAATATCTCCCAACTGCAGACATGAGTTATACTCTAAATGATCAGAAATAACAGAAACATATCAGTTATTATAATACAACAGAAGTAGTACACAGTGTACCCTAATTAAAAACAATCAGCTGTGCAAACTGTTGATGCCTTTAGCCTCAGTAGAGGAATACCTTGCTGTAGGATATTCCGTCGAAGACGGCCGTGATCTCGGCTGGCGTGGACACGTTTGCGATGATGGCGTGGGAGGAGACGAGGGCGTCGCTCACCATGACCGGCAGGGCGATGTCCATCAGCATGAAGTCTCGCTACCGAGGCGGGACGGCGTTAGCTGCCGCGGGTGACGGTGGCCCCTCCCCAAGGGAAGCAACCCAATCAGGAGGCTCACCATCTCCCAGCTCGGCTCCGCCCTGTCCACCCCCACAAACTCGAAGAAGCTGGCAAAGCCTTCGTTCAGCCACAGGTCGTCCCACCAGTCCATCGTCACTATGTTCCCGAACCACTGTGACGGGGCCCATAGGGCATGTGGCCCACAAACACATACAGAATCAGAACTCACTTCTTTCAATACAAATAAATAAGCAGATAATGCAACGGGAACTTTTACATTGGAGATGGTACAAAAGTGTGAGACAAACAGCCCTGCAAGATGTCACTTTAGTGTCATTGTCTTAGGGACGTGAAAGTGTCATCCACTTAACTGGACAGTGAAAACATCTAAGGATATTTTATCATTTAAAATATGCATTATGTGGTCGTCCTCGGAGACTCAGAAAGAGGCTCCAGCCTAAGCCAGTGTTTCCCAACCTGGTCCTGGGGACCCCCAGACAGTTTGCATTTTTCTTCCCTGCCAGCTCCCAGCCAATCAAGAGCAGCAAATTCCCGGTTCAAGTGCGTTGGGAGCTGCAAGGGAGAAAAATGTGGACTGTCTGGGGCTCCCTGAGGACTGGGTTGGGAAACACTGACCTTAGGTGTTGCAGCCCTGGATGCTGATTTATATATGGAGGACGTTCACTTCAGTCCTAGAAAGAGAGATATTTTAAAGCCAAGCACCAGTTAACTGACGGCAATTCTGCATTTTTCACACAGCTATGGAGGAAATGTTGGTCGAGGTCAAACAAACTGGCACACTATGTTGTGTCGGTGATACAGGAGAGGAAAAAAAAACATCCACAATCCGAGCCCCCTTTGTTTAATCCACAACCAAAAGCAGTAATGACGTAGGTGGACCTAGCCTTTTCAGCATACAATAAAACCACCACAATTGGAACGCCTCATGGCTAATCCAATCTGGAACCCATCCCAGGAAGTGTAAGTCTGGGCACATCCTGGATGGCATGTCAGACCATCACAGGGTTCACACTCTCACCATTTAAAGGAACCAGTTCAGCCAATCCATATGTTTTTTGGACTTTTAGAGTTTATAGGAATACCCAGAGGGCAAACGTCGAGATAAACTCACGCATACCATAGCAAGAGGTGGAATTCAAACCTACAGTTCTGCAGGTAGAAGTAGTGATGAAGGTTCATGAACCATTTGCTGTATTTTCTGATCCCACTAGATGGTGCTCTTTTTTAAAAGAAATGGTATAACCATGGCACAACACAAATCAAAGTAGTGTGGTCAAATGATCCATAAAGTTTCATTTGGTCATCACTAGGTGGAAGGTGTTGCACATTGAGCAACCCGGTCAATCCAACCATAAATTGAGGAGAACTTGGCCTGTTTCTGTGTATTAATAGTTGGAATGGAAGTCCAAACAGACCTACAGCTATTACTTGACTAATAATAATAATTTCTGTGGATATTTGGACAAGCCCACCATGCTGAACAGGATGGACGTCATCAGGCTGAAGCATCCACAGCTGTCTGATACCCAGCTTAGCCTCACACCTTGCTGCAGTAACACTGGAACAGAGTCATCCTCCCACCACTGTCCTTTACTGCAGGCATGCCCCCGTCATCGCGGCCCCACCTGGTGCACCAGCTCGTGGGAGATGATGCTGGCCACGTTCTTCTTGTTGTAAGATGAGGACTCGCTGGCGTCATAGAGCAGGCTGCTCTCCCGGTAGGTGATGAGCCCCCAGTTCTCCATGGCTCCCGCGCTGAAATCCGGTATGGCGATCTTATCTGTCATGGCGGTGGGGGGTTTGAGATTAGGTTTCTGCCCCCCCCCCCCCATTTTTTTGTAACGCTTTACATTATCTGTACCTTCATAATGCATTCACAGAACATTCCGTTTACCTTCATAATGCATTCACAGAACATTCAGTGTACCTTCATAATGCATTCACAGAACATTCCATGCATCTTCATAATGCATTCACAGAACATTCTGTGCACCTTCATAATGCATTCACAGAGCATTCCGTGTATCTTCATAATGCATTCACAGAACATTCAGTGTACCTTCATAATGCATTCACAGAACATTCTGGGCATCTTCATAATGTATAAATAGAACATTCATAAGCAGCATGTAAGTACACCTAATCATTCCAAATATACCTTACCAGCTTTAATATACATTAATAATAAACATTATATGATTATTCAAGTATAATGTTTGCCATTTATTTATAATTCAGCTGTCATGTGTTCTTCATTGAAAGTATTATGAATGCAGTGGTTTAAGGTGTGTTAAGATATGCTTCATACTGTTTATAAATGTTTTATTAAAGCGTTGTTTTTTTTGTTTTTTTTTCCACTTTCCACTCAATCACATTTCCTTCTCAATTAGATCATATAAACATAAGAGGCACTGGAATTCATTTTCATATTCAGCAGGTACATTTTCCCAATCATAGACTTTTGTGCTGCACCAGTCCGGGCACGTGGGATATTGGGAAATACAAGAATCAAAGTTGACTCGTGGGTGAGGCAATTACCTAATTTCGGGAGGGAGTATGTCATGTTGAAATATGACTCAAAGTAGTCGAAGATGACCTTAGTCACGTTGGCAGCATACACTGCGGTGCGTATCTGCGTCGGCTGCACATAAACCCGCAACTGTGCGAGAACGAGAGTTTGTAGATATAACAACAAGCGAAACGGCAGACAAACAGTTAAAACAGCATGTACAGTAAACTGTAAAACCAGTATACACAGGAAAAGCGAGAGCAGGGTGTGCAGAGATTGGTAAAACGTCGTATAAATACGATGTGAACACAATTAAAATGATACTTAGAGGCATCTACCTTGACACCTTTGCTGGGATGGTACGTACTAGTGATATTCAAAATGACGCTTCATGAACCATTAGCTGTATTTTCTGATCCCACTAGATGGCGGTCTTGGTTTGCTTCGGGGCTTGCTTTTTTGAACAGAGTGCACCATCTAGTGGGGTCACTAAAACACAGTAAATAGTTCATGAAGTGTCATTTTGTCCATAACTAGTAAGTACTATATCGCTTCAATAATCATTAGGGTTTTATTGTTTTTCTGTATAACTGTTTGAATATTATTTATAAATACATATATATCTCCAACCTGTACTGAGTTTTCCAAGTTTAGCAAGTTTTTTAATCTTTTTTTTTTTTTTAATTTTTATGAAAAAATAAGGTATCTGGGCGCAGGAGGACTGCTAGAGATTTTGGGCCCCATGAAAATATCATACAGTATTGGTCCCCAACCCATACCAGTCCAGTTCTCTTCCAATTTATTAGGTGCCACTGTCTGTGCAACATAATAGTGAGCCTGAGAACACACTAGCATATCATCTAACCCCCCTTTACAGGAAGCGAATCAATACTGTAGAATGACCCCCAGCCCTCCTATTTTAGGAGCTCTGCCGGAGCCCAGGGTTGGGGTTCCTACTCACAGATCAGTCAATTATGTTCTCTTTAGTATCTTGTGTTTTTAGGAACAGAGTGTCCCAAAGGACTTTACACTGATTTGCACTGTAAAAAGAGATATACTGTATGTGTTTTTTCACCAGAACATTGTATACTAAAGTATATATTGTATACTAAAGTAATGCAGATAACATTAATCCCCAGGTGGGATTAACATTATCTGTTTGCTTTTTGTGACTTAGCGAAGTTACTCATTGAAAATGCTTTACAATCAAGGGATTTAAAGAATTATGTTAATCATATATGTTGATTATAAACTTTTAATCAGCTTTGGCTGATATTCCGTTAGAATTTCCCATTACTAATGTATATAATCATACTTTAAAATGCATCTATGAAAATATTTATCATGGTAGCACATCTTACTGTTCAGGTGTGATTCATTTTTGCTTTCTCTTTGTCGTATTATAATGCTTTTACTTGCCATTGTGGTAAAGGATCGGGCCAACATTACATATGGCTATATTTTCTAAAATGAGCGCCAATAAATACACGCTGCATAAATTGCCCTGGAATATGGGAAGTTTTGTCAGCTAATGTAAGTAGCTTTGTTCTTATGTGTCGAAAGCTCATTCCCCACTTAGGTCTCTCAGTATAGTCTGGCGAATCGAGTAATGGAATGGCCAGAGATTAGCACTTACAGGTATCCCACGTGACGACCTCATTTCCACATAGGCGAACTGGTGTACAACAAAACACACCAGATACGTGCTCATGCGGACTGAGATTTCGAAGGATGTCCTCTTCCTATTACCGGACAGGATCTCAATTTTCTGAAAACAAAGTCACAGTCTCTTTTTGTTCAGTGGCAGGCTGGTAATACAGGGACATTAGGTCTTCACCTTTGGCCATTACTGTGTCAACAAAGTCACTGATGGACCTCTTAGACCAAAAATCAGACATGGTAATAAAGTTTGGTCTTATTGTGATAGTAGGACACATAACAGAAGTCATCTGCAGACGGTGTTTCATTTTACCTCAACCGGCATGTTGGAGAGGACGCTGTAGGAACCATCGTGGGTTATGGAGATTTTATAGGTGGCCTTCTTGTTTGGTTCATCAAAACACGGGAATGTTTTACGGGCGTCGGTGGGCTCGTGGTCTGTGGCAGCAATTTTTCTAGAAATTAAGTACATTTGGGGTAATTGAGGGAATGCAAAGCCAAATTCCTTGTTCGAACTAGATTTGCGCTGCGTTGGCCACAGTGAACAAAGTCTCAAAAGCTGATCAGCGTCATTAGAAGAACAGTTGGCCATGTCAATCTATCATGGCGCAATTAGAGCAATACTGGAGTCTGCCTTCATCAATCACAAATTTAAAAACTGATTTAAATGAAGTAAAAGGAACATTTTACATGTGGAGCTCCTCCTTTGGCAGCTGTCTAGGTGCCTGAGGAGAATAGCTTGTGAGGATCAACATGCCTCTTTGCAGATGTTGAGAACATTTTGTTTTTAAGCATCAAAGCATTCCACCACCTTCTGTCTTTACAATCAGTCTCTTTCAATTTATCAGCTCTGTCCCTCACTCCAGCAAGGGAACAGAATGTCACTTTTCCCAAATATTCTGTGACATCTCATCCTGTCCGAGGTGTACCCAGTCATACGCCCCCTACTGGCACAGGCATCAGGCCGCCCTTTACCCTGACCAAGAAGAGCTATTGAAAGATGAATGGATTTTCTGCAACACCAAGGTGCATATTGTAGAGTGAAATTAAGTTCTGTTGCAGACTTTCATCGTACACCATCTCTGATCTAGTAAAATCAGGCTAATTTATAACCACTTAGACTGTACACTATATGCAATAAAGTATTAAATTGGGATTCTAATTCTATACTTCAAGCCATTGTATGCGACAGAACAATAAAACTGAGAGAGGGTTACGTAAACATCACCTCCTTCTTGCAGGCTTCCAGTGCTGAATGATTAAAGCTTTGGGTTTCGCTTATTTATGCTGACTGTGTTCGGGTCGCGAGTCCAGATTCCCCCGCCGTGCCTCATGCCTTTCACCCAATTATTACGCCAGCGCAACATTTAGCCTCGTATTTGCTCGCCAAAACCCCCACGTCGTCCCATCCGGGTGAGAAATGAACCAGCCTTTCAGGTCTACTTGAAGCCGTGTGGGTGACATTCTATTATGCATATTCACAGATAAACAAATGCGGGAGACCACTTACTTTGTAGTCCCGTTCTCCTGGTACGTGGTTTTGTAAAAACCCACAAGAGAGTTGTTGAGCCAGCCACAGAATGCTAGGGTTAGCACGTAGTACTCAATGGGACCTGTAGGTGGCAGCACTTCTGTGGCCTCAAGCACTAGATACTCCTGGGGCTTGTATTCAAAGCACCTCTTGAGGGGCACCTCCTGCAGCCTCTGGCCGGATTTCCTCTGCAGCCTTGGGAGGACACTGATGACCGTCTCCTTGATATGTAACCACAGGTGCCGAGTGGCCTTGGAAACTGACACCAAGATGGAGACGTTTCCGGTGTAGATGTCAGTGTCCAGATCAGGCTCTACATGGAGGTCATAATGGACCGGCGTGATGTACTCAGGCAGCCTGAAGTTCTTCCAGTCTCCGCTACTGTCTGAGGAGGTTTTGCAGGGTCCTCGCTCGGAAGCCTCGGGTGTCGAGCTTCTGGAGGTTTCCATTCCGTCAGTCGGACGGGTTCGGGAGAAGCCCAGGCTGAGGCCCAGCACGACGGCGGCAGCCACCGCCAGCACCGCGCAGATCACAGCGACATGCTTGCCTCTGATGCGGTGCCTCCTGCTTTTCTCCTCGAGCTCCATGTTCTCCACCATGACGATGCCAATGACCAGGAACACCGCCCGCCGGATGATCCCGAGATCTACAAGAGCGCAGGATTTCAGGAGCAGAGCGAGGACGCTGAGAACCCCCAACACTAGAACAAGATAAAATGGAGAACTCACTTTCCCAATCCTCAGCCCCACTCCAGCTATTTTGTTTCCAGGAATTGACAGATCCTTTGCTCTCCCTTCAGTAGTAGGAGGAGAGAGGGAGAATTTGTCAGATGAGGAAGACACTCCTCTCTGAAGGCCTTCATTGGATTACATATGAAATAGCCCTGTGTTAATCAGCAGTGTAGGTTAACCCAGAACCCAAGCCCACCTGGACAGTCCACAGTACTTATACCATCTGCTGTGTTATTGTAAAACACCGAAAGCAGCTGTGAAAGAGGTCTCACAGTGACGTAAATGCCGTTGCAGGCTTGCAAACTGAGCCTTCTCTCTCTTGTCTGTGAAAAAATTTATACACACAGCAGGTAGACGGTCTTGCATTTTTTAAAAACAACTGGCAAAGCCACCATTTTCATTGTAGGGAAGGGCTACGCACATAACTACGCACATGACTTTACATCAGTCTTACGCTCTTTAAGAGAAATGCATACTTATGAGACTAATGTGTTTCATTTTACCATAGATTACATTCAGATTTTCTTCTTGCTTGCAGTTTACTATTTGTGAAATATTGTTAATTACATGGTGAACTTTGACCTGTTTCTGGGGACTCTGCATGGGCTCTGAGGCGATAACAGGCTTTATGTGGTCAATTTTTTTTATTTATGACCTTGCTGTTTAATTGCTGTTTTTGATGTTTCGTGGCTTCAGAAAATGATTTTACATTATGACTTTCAGGGGTCTGGGGAGAACTCAGTGGTTTTCAACACTTTGTTTGCAAACCCTCCCCCCAGAAAACATTTGTCATTCGGCACTTCAGAATAAAACAGCACAAAGTGAAACAAAGCATAGCAAATTTTAGGCTGAAAAATGGCAAGAAAAGAAAAAATAGCGAAGGAGAATAGGGGTTTATGAAGGAGGGTTACTGCAAAATAGGCGAGCAGCAGTTTCCATGCCAAGTGTGTGTGTGTGGTGCATCAGCGGTAGATTGACACAACATGTTTTCGAGCTTGGGGGGGCAAGGGGAGCTCAGGGGTAAACACACGATGTGAAAGCCCAGCCCCGAAATTGAGGCCCGACACCCACAGAAGAAAGCCTGCTTTCATTGGAACCCGAAAGCAACCATGCTTGAGTGATGAATACCACTTAGCTAATGAGGCGCGTGCATATGTGTCTAAGCGAGCGAGTCGCACGCTCTCCTGCAGCAGTACGGACCAGTGCTCCCCCAATCAGCAGGCAGCATTCCCTGCCTCCTAAAACGAAAACCTTACGAAAAAGGAAGTAATAAAAAAAGAGAATTTGGATGCTCGGGCCATATATGGCATTTTTCATCATGACCGAGATGACAAGGCTGATCTGAGGGTCGCAGGCTGCCCCAGGAGACACGGACCCGTCTGTGTCCGCGAGGCCACTGAGTCCCCTTTAACAGAGAGCCGCCAGTCCGCATTTCCACTCGGCCTCTGCTGAATCTCTCCTCAGCTTGCTGTGCAGGACAGACTCTTCACGTTTATCTGGCTCCATATGACACAGTAATCTGAGCTGAATTGTTTTTGGCTCAGAACACTCTTCTTCTTTTTTTCTGATTCACGCAGTCGACAGCACGGATTTATTTTCATTTCGCTTGTATTTTTGCTTTCTAAGCTGTGTTTACAAATTCCCTGCTCAACCCTTAGTAGTTATAAATGAATAAATCTTATACCTATCAAGACTAATAAAACTGGATATACTGTATATACAGACTTCTTGTAATGTCGAAAAATACTTTTGAAACATGCCTCTAGACAGTTTTCACCATTGCCTTTTTGCCAAATATATATGGAATGACGTCACTGGGAATAACAGATTGACTGCAGTGCTGTGGATGGTTAGGATCAAATTATTTACAGTCGAGCACAAAACAAAGTTTAGACCAGTAGCTTATGAGTTTAAGATAGCAGTTCTGGAACCTATTCCTGACCACTATCAAAACAGTGTTCTTTGTTTCATTCTATCACCAGAGAGTCTAAAACTAATTAATTAACCTTCTCAAAATTTGAATTAGTTGAACTGGGTCTGCTGTTGAAATACAAAAAGTATGGGCCCTTCCTGGGTGAGTGTTGTTTGGGAATTATTGGTAATATATATCTTTATCTCGAGTTTACTTCAAGCATGACGTTAATCATTAAATTCTGTTAGTGAACAGCAGTGTTGGGCATTTTAGGTCCATTAGCTACAAATCCAGACCAAGGTTTTGTTTCTACCAACCAGCTGAGTATGAAGAGCCACAGTCACAGAG
>JAODKF010000122.1:1098909-1116015 GCA_026779585.1 Mormyrus proboscirostris | reverse complement strand
CTGCAGATTAGTAATTTCAGCCTTTAGAGCTCTTTTACAGTTAAAATACTGGAAGAAACTTTTAACATCATCCTTAGCCTCCAAAGCAATCTTCCTGCAGTCTATCCAAAACACAGATGTCAGAAAGGCGTATAGAAATTCATGCATGTTCAAAAGCTCCCCATCATAAATATCATAGTATAAATCTAACTTACAGTAAAATGTGTCTGGCTTGGTTGTTCATTTTCCTTAGCAGTTGCCTGGTATAAGGTCAGGGAATCCTAGCAAAGACTGGGCACAGGGTAGGGGGCGCCATTGCAGAGAAGCTTTTTTAGAGAGACCTTATCCTAACCTGATGTTTTGTATTGCTGGAGGAATATAGAGGAACTGGAAGAAATCCTTCAAAGCATGGGGTGAATGCAAACACACACGCACTCACGGACACATACACGGATTTGTATCCATATCTTTGTGGGGACCGTCCATTAATTTCTAAGGGAAAACCCTAATCCCCAAAATGACAGCCTTAGCCCTCCCCTGCCCTAACCCTAACCCTAAGTAACCAAACAAAATACAAGACTGTGGCCATTTTTAGATTGCAGTCACAGTTCTTTATACTATACACTTTATAGAATTGAGAAACTGAAAAAAATGTCCCCACAAGGTCAAAAAAACTATATTGTTATTATGACATTTGCCCCCCACAATATAGAATTACCCGCCCCACATACACACACACACACACACACACACACACACAGACAGACACACCATAAGAGATTTATTTTATTTTGCTGTTTTTTTAGTTGTATGAAAATCACTTGCAGAGGTTATAAACAATACATTGAAAACTATCCCCAGGCCACAATAGTCATGATGTAAAATATTTTCTGTACCCATGAAACATAACAACAAAAAAAGGGAATGAAAAATCAGTCTTAAATAAAGAAATCTCTCACATAACCCTTTGCTATCAACCGAACGGTAAAGCCGATTATTCCAGAGGAGGTTACATAAGTGGATATTATAAATGTATTAAAAGTGAACGGAAAAAAAAAATAAAAAATGCTGTACAGACTCCATGTGAACTCAAGGAGAAACTGCTTAAAACATGCATAGTGCTATTTTTTTTTTAATATTAAATACATAGTGTTGTTAATGCACACAGCTCCTTCCCTTTGGGCTCCAGTCACATTGACCGGGCTGAAGCTGACTAGCTGCTTGCTCCACGCTGCCACCTGCTGCACGGTCAATAGCTAATTACGGTAGCTGTTAGCTCCGCCGCGACCTGCTGCTAAGTACATGCCAACAGGAGAATGAGGCTAATTTATCAGCGCTTTTTAAGGCGAGGCGGTGACCAGGGACACTTTCCTGGCGGGGGCAGGAGGAGCCACTCTTTCTTGACTTTAAAATTTGTGGCCGAAAACAAAAAAAGAGTAAAACTGTAAGTCACAGTCTATCAAACTACATGTGGTGACAGAATATCAGTGTATTCCTAGGTTAACCCCTGGCACTTATCAGGTGGGGTGACATATGCCCTATTCACCGTTTCTTACACTGAGATGGCTTTTTGTTTGCACTGGCCTGCCGTTTTGCGCAAGCGAGCGCTTTAACATCAAAGCGGGACCCCCGTTCTCAATGAAAGGCCTGTTAGTTCCCCTAACACACTGTCATGTGGATCCGTTCATCTGCACAGCTCATCATTCTCATCATTTACTGTCATGTACTGTATATTTCTGCAGTCAATCCCAAAAAGCCCCCCCCCCGCCCCCAGTGCCTATCCAGGGAAGTGAAAATTACAGTCAGCCACAATCAAACTTATAAACTTCAGGTAAATTATGAAAGCTGATTTTTTAATACCGCTTAGGTACCACTTTAACCTAGTTTGTTTGTTAATTTCTCAACATGTGAGAGATTCCCAGTTTCATTTTTAAGATTGTATTTTGCATGTGTAAAAGTAACCTATTGTGCAAAACGCAAACTATTGTAACAAGCAATATTGGTTTTCATCCAGCTATGGTTTACCATTTCCATATATTAGACATTTATTTTTATACAGAAATTGTTGTCTGTGGCGTTAAGTGTTCTCAGACTTTGTCTTTTTTTGTGGTTGTAGAGTTGGTCACAATTTTCCTGCAGGATAATAAAGGTTTTCTGATTGATTTATTCTGATTCTTTTATGATTTTCCTTCTAAAGTCTGCTTGCACCAAGAACCTCCCCCCCCCCCGATCCTCTGTGGATTAAATAAAATCGCAATCAATACTGAGGTGGTGAATTTGCGACATTCTTGATTCGCCGTAATTTTTGCAGAGCTGGAAGCTACCGATGGACTATGTGTTCAGGAGAGGGTCCAAAGTCAAGACGTTAAATCATCACCTATAAATTTTATTGGGTTGCAGTGGCAGAACGATTCACCAGCAATGAAATTAGGCAACAGATGCTGCGTCTGGCTTGAAATCCCAAAGGCTCGTCACCTATCGTAACCTCCAGCGATTTGTTAACCCCGAACTACTTCAGTGCAACTGCACTGTCTGAACTACTAGCATGTGTGTTAGTCAACTTTGTGACTTTGCCAAGCAAATAATGTCCGGGCAGGAGCAGCAGGTGATTGACTACTGTGAGCTAACAGCCGGGATCTATTCTGGACCCGTGAATTACCTCCTTTGGCCTTAGTTTGAGCAAGGCCAATGCAGGTGACGATGTGGGCGGAGCTTAAAGACGCAAAACCTGAGCCAGACTGTTAGCCGCACCTTCAGTTGAATCCTCAGATCTCCCTTTTACATTTGTGTGATAATTGCAATATTTTAATGTCTAAGGGAAAATGTAAAAAATACAGTCACTCCACACTTAACAATCTACCTGGTTAATGACCATGCAAACCACCTCTCCCATCAGTCCATATTGTAATATTAGCAATGTATATCAGAGCTGATTTCCTCTGTTCTGTTTGTTGCGGTATACAGTACTGCATAAACATTTACTAAAAATGTTATAAATGGTGCAAAGATCACATTAAAACCATAAAGACAGCTGACACAGACCCACCACCAGTACAGAATGCCTGACATATCAGTAAGGGGCGGCTCCGCGCTTATTGACCGATTTGCATAATGACCTGGTCGTGGGAATGGAGCTCAGTTATGGAAGGAGTGTTTACATGTATGACACAAATAATGACATGGGAATTAGGACCTGAAATGCAGCACTTTGGTGGAGAGGCTGTACACACACACACACACACACACACACACACACACACACACAGCACCTGCCCAACTGAAAAGGCCCAACAACACAGGTACTTCATGTCAGCTGAAGAAATTCACTTTTGTAATAGAATCAATTATTAGATCATACGTTTACTTGTTGTAAGAGAATCCTAGGCGGTAGAGGAGGAGCCACGTCATTAAGGAATCAGGTGCATGGAGAAAGTGACATCGCAAAGGGGGCATTAACTTTTAAGCAACATTTAAGTTAAGTTATTAAGTGAAAACAGGGAATTAGTTTACCTACCCTTGGCGGCCACTTATTATCGGAGACAGAAGTTAAGTTTGTTCCTGTAGCACTTCATTTTCTCAGTGAGGCATCTCTAACTAAAGCAAATAAATAGTGACATATCATTCATAAAAACAATCGGGTCAGGTCAGGTTGGGACATGCACTGATACAGCGCATTGCTGCACCCACCACATGGCAAAACTCCTTAGGATCCCAGCCGGCGACCCCCCAGGCAGATACACGATCCAGTCCCACCCTCCAGGAATGACATCCTTCTGCCGCAGCCAGGTGTTACGTGGGCCTGGTCCAGCCACCTGTTTTCTCAGCAATGAGGATCCTGCAAGCCGGATCATCCTCAGGGAAAGGCGCCACATGGCCGTAGTGCCGTAAGTGACGCTCCCTTACAGTGCAGGAAATGTGCCTCATTCGGGACTCCTCTAGCAACCGCTCAAT
Organism: Mormyrus proboscirostris; assembly: GCA_026779585.1. Lineage (NCBI taxonomy): Eukaryota > Metazoa > Chordata > Actinopteri > Osteoglossiformes > Mormyridae > Mormyrus > Mormyrus proboscirostris. Next base: position 1,112,085 of record JAODKF010000122.1, on the reverse strand, counting down.
CGGCATAAATTCAAACCAGCGGCACCCAAGGATTCTCCGAAGAGACACAGTACCGAAGGAGTCCAGTCTTCGTCTCGGGTCACTGAATAGCATCCATGTCTCAGAGCCACACAGCAAGTTAGGGAGCACCAGGACTCTAAAGACTTGGACCTTCATCCTCTTGCAAAGATATCGGGGACGCAACACACCCCTTTCCAGCGACCTCATGACCCCCATGCTCTCCTAATCCATCTGCTGACTTCGTAGGAAGAGTCACCAGAGACATGAATGTCCCTACTGAGGTGGGTAAATCTCTCAACAAGGTCGACATTCTCCCCACAGACAGACACACTTCTGATGGCTGTGCCTAAGAAGTCATTAAAGGCCTGGAACTTGGTCTTTATCCAGGACACTGGCAATCCCAGACACTCAGACTCCTTCTTCAATGCCATAAAAACAATGTCATTGTGTAATTCCCTTCATTGAAGTAAATGAGAGATGGTGGAAAAAGCAATATTTTTGTGGCTTTCAAACAAGCAAAAGAGATGTAAGCACAAAAATTTAGAAAGGAGGAAGTGGGTCTGTTACTGCCAGCTATATAAAATGTTTACGACCAAAACACAATTACTATCAATTTAAAACGTTAAACGGTAAACGGAACGATTGAGATCACCCAGTGGCTATTTAAAATGCAGCAAGATTGAGAAATCAGCCAGTCGGCCAAGCATAGCCTTTCTGTTCACAAAAGCCAGAGACTGATCAAACCGGTGGATTTTCCAGAAAGCGTGATCTGCAGCATCGACAGCACTCCTGAAATATTTGCCGGCAAAATCTTTGCAATCTGAAATCTTTGCAATCAAGTCCTGCAATTTTTCATGAAGGCAGAGCTCCTTGGACATTCTGTGATGGATGTTTTAGCCAGAATATTGCAATCACTTTCATGGTAACACTTTTCAACCATGGTTCATAGTTTTTTTTCCAAAATCGGTAAAAAGTAAAAAAAAAACAAAAAAAGAAAGCATCTGGCTTGAATGACACAGGAGGCTTGGATGGTTTTTGCTGCACTCCTGCAGGTCATCCATGACCTGGCCCAAAAACAGACCAGAAACCCTTTGATGATCCACATAACAGCCGTTGTGATACCGCATACACTGCATCAACATTGATTAAGGTAGGCCAAGATGAGCACCGGGCCTTTCAGGACCAGAGTTCTGAGACATGGGCAGAGACCTCACCCAGACCGAGAGCCTGAAACTTGGGCGGAGTGGCCCCCTCTGTGCCAGGCTCTGCAAGTGTGCGGCCCCATCCAGGCCAGACTCGGGAATCCACGGTGATTTCACTTTGGTTGCTTGCTGAAGGTATTGGGTCAGGTGCAGAGGCAGTCATGTGAACCACCAACCTACGCTGCCTCCAATGGGGGGGGAAGCCAGCAGGGAGATCAGCATCTATCCAAGCGTCCTCACGTTTGACAGTTTCCCCCTCACCGCAACCAGCAGAAGCAGGATCTTTATAGTCACTTGCAAATCTGCGGCATGGGTGAGTTTGAGCATCAGATCATCATGGAGAGCAGGATTATCCGTCAGCTCCAGGATGAGCTCAAAGAGGTGGAAAAAAAGGGCCCTGCAGGACTGGCAACCCCTTCGGCAAGTGAATCGGGGGGAACCTGGAGCATCTGATCCTGGACAAGCCAGGAGGAGGGTGCAGGCTGCTGCCATTGTTTGGGACATCTGTCATTCCATCATATTGGATTGAACGTGGGAAGCCAGAGCAGGCGAGAATCAAAACAGGAAGGGGTGTATTGGAACCAAACCCACAAAAACAGAAATATCAACAGGATCAGACGGGATCCAAACCAGTAAGGCAGGGACTGGCCCACTCAGGACTACAACATCACTGACAGACATTATATATGCAGGACTGGGAGGCACCTAAATACAAGGCTAATGAGGGAGCAAACAGGAGGCAGCTGGGATTAAGAGGAGGGCAGGAGCGAGCGGTAGGGCTCATGAACACCAGGCCTGGATGGTTAGGGTCACACTGGGGAGGAAATGGGAGGATCAGGCAGATCTTACAGGCAAGACATGCCACGGACTAACTAATAAATTAATTAATATGAATATAACTTAAAAGTTGACGTCCATGCCCCTTTTCCACGCCCCCCTATTCCTTCCTGCCACCTGGTATTCTCTCCGCGGTACCGCACTCTAAGCGGAGACTACGGCAAATTCTGCAATGTAAGCAGCAGGTCATTGGCTGTCATCTCCCCCTGCTTGAAGTCCCAATACTCATCAAGGATGAGGAGCAGGGCTTCGAAAATAATGTCTGACCCCTTTCATCCTGCAGCATCTCCCTCGGCAGCAGGAGCTGAGAGTAAAAGTTTGAGTATAAGGACTAATTACCACCTGAACAGCTTCTTTCCTCAGGCCATTGCCCTCCTACATAAGCAGCCAAGAGAAGTACATTGGAACTTCTAACCCACTGTTTCCCAACCCGCACCTCAGGAACGCCCAGGCAGTCTGTGTTTTTCCAGAAATGTAGACTGTCTGGTAGGGGGCTGGGAGGGAGCAGAAATGTGGACCGTCTGGGGGTCCCTGGGGACCGGGTTGGGAAACACTCTTCTAATTTATAACATATAAGCTTATCTACACATATTTACATGTCTTCTTGTTTATGTAATCTTTGCACTTATTTATTATTATTATTATTATTATTATTATTATCATATATATTTATATATATTTTTTCTTTCTTTCTTTTTCTTTTTTTCTTTGATTTATTGCTTTTGTACTTTTGTCTTGATTTTATGTTTGTTGTACACTTAATGCACCAGGACAAATTCCTAGTGGTAAATAAAAGGATTCTGATTTTGATTACTTCAGCATAGATCAAGTCATTTTTATGTGTCTTTATCACTTAATTTGCTTTATGGTACGTATTGTGTGTATCATAAATTTGCATTTGATATTTTAGACTACACACTGCAGTCTATTGTAGACTGCAATCGTTTACTTAATTATAAAATATTGGCACAAAAATAATATTTTTCTGCCAAACCTAAGAACTTTTTTTTTTTATCAGGTGATGAAATGTTGAATATGGACTTGCAAAATTACAGTCAAAATGATTGGAGATTGAAGTCCAGGCAGTGTCTGACGATTCAGTGATAATTGAGGTCAGTCGCATGAAATCATGCCACCTCGTACCCTGGATCCAAACGGACATTAATTGCTCACCCACACGAGGCCACAGCACCCTCTACAGAGCCTAGCAACAAATTACATTTGACGCCTAAAACAAGACGCTTATCTTTTGATGGAATATTTTTGCAATACGTTTTCAACAGTAAATCACTTTTCGATTGTTTTGATCCTGCGCCTGCATCCTGGAAAAAACAAAACATTTAATTAGATTTGTTAGCTAATACCTTTACTCAAGTTCGTACCAATTTATACAGCGTAATATTTCATTAGAAGGTAGCGAATCTCTCATAAAGGAGCCATAAAAAGACTTTATTTGGGTCTTGAACACTGACACAGTATGCCCAGCATGCACAGACCGACTAGTGATAATTGTTAATCGCTCAATATGGTGATGCAGTGGTTAAGAATCTCGACGATATTAAAAAGACCGGCGCAAATTCAAAAGCGGCAACTTCTGAGGGCTTTTTTACGCAAAATTTGCATTGCAAAAAAAAAAGAATATACGAAAAAGTTAAACAATGACTTTGGTATCTTTATTAGAATTTATTACTATCCTAATGAACATCTTGATGTGGAATCAGTTTAATTAGAGGGGTTTCGTGTGCAGGAGAGAATACATGCATAAATGAAAATTAATGGTTCTGTTTTTTTAAAAAGCATTAGGCATTTGATTCTGAAGTTTAATAAAGATGTGCATTAAATGACCACTTTTAATGGCGGGGTAGGACAAGCTCTTGCCATGGAGTTGAAGTCGATGATGTAGGATGTCGGCTTTAGGACCTGGATGCGGCACCTTGGTAGGGAGGGCGTGTGCCGGCTGAGGTGAAAGGAGGCATATAGACGAACATCCAGGAGGAAACTGCAAAGGGGAGTTTGGCTGTGGCGAGAGCGATGCGAGAGAGGGGGCACAGCTGAGACAGAGAGAGTGTGAACGCGATCAGGGAGACGAGCAGGTCGGAGCGCAGCACGTTTCATATCCATATCTCTCTGAATCCGTGTAAACCGGAAGGCGCCGGCTGAACATGTCAGTTCACGCTTTGCAAGAATATGAATTTGAAAGGCAGTTTAACGAGGATGAAGCTATCCGATGGATGCAAGAAAACTGGTACGTTTTAATGAATAAGTCCAGAATAAAATATGGATGGTGTTAATCTATATCACGGATCCTGTAATAAAGTCCTCACGTTTTACCCGCCGCGTTATTCGTGTAAATATAAATGTTATGTATATTATGATCGTTTGTATGGGGGGAAATATACATGTTAAAGGATATGCAGGTGGTTTGCGTCGGTGCATCTTAAGATGAATGTGCGAGCCTGATGTTCCCAGATCGCCTGCCTTTTTTTGGGGGTGACATCCAGTGATTTCTGTGTACAGGAGAAAGCATGTATATTTTAAGCATCGCAGCTGTAAACAGATTCCGGGTATTCAACCCGATGCTGTGCGGTTATCCGCCTCCTTCAGTGACAAGGGGAAATTCATCCTCTTAGATGCCCGCCTTGGTCTGGCCCGGGCCGGCACGGCCCCTACGATAGCCAGTATGAATGAAGCGACATGATCGCAGGCCCACTGCAGGGATGAAAGCCCTGGGACTGAGCAAGCACACATTTATTCACCGTTTTAGGCTAAAATAAGAGGCGAGAAAAGCAGGGCACGTGTTTTTATTATAGGTCTCCATCTCTCCTTCCTCCATGATCAAGATGCATTTACCATCAGATACGAGAGCCAGGTCTCTTCAACCGTTAAACGAAATATTTCTGTTTCCACTTCGCAGCATCCTTGAATCCACCCGATAATGTGTCCGCTTCCTTATGCATAGGCATTTTATAAGCGCGAAGGTGTCTGACCTGTCAGCATAAGGCTGCCTATTCATTCAAACCCCGATTCACTGGCGTAAAACGTACCGATGGCCCCGGTTTGGTTAAGGTGCAGTTATTAGCCGGCATCGGTCACAGGGGCTTAAAAATACCCCGGCAATCACGCCCAGTCCCTTTGCGATCGTCCCGGGCGGCGCTAACGTTACAGAAGGCGGATATATTACGACTGATACCGCTTCAGCTTTGCCACAGTTCGCTGGAAATGTTACAAAACACCACCGAATCATGTTAATTAACATTAATAATCTCACCGGGCTGGGCGCAGTAGCTTAGGATATATTAGCTTTCCAGCAGTATAAATAATGCACTTAATTGTACACCTTGTACAAAATTATTTAAAAGGTGTACTCAATATTTTCCGTAAGCAGCATTACAACCACGCATTAATCTTATTTGTAAATGTGGTTTAGTAGTACCTATACGTTTAAAATTCTTTGCCAGGACTGAAATACTTTTAGTTCGATATTACATTAAAGGTATAAGTAACAATAACCCATTTTTCAGAGGTTTTATTTGCAAATTACATTTCACGTGTTTATTGTAGTAATTACAGTTTAAATGAATATTACTGTGTGTTATTTGGCATAGCAGCATCTCTGTGGTATAAAATATACACTTCATTATTCACTGGGTATGAAGTATATTATTTAGCTGTCGTTATATTTATCAGTTAATATATATATACATATATATATATATATATATATAACACATCAGGCGAAAACGTAGCGCCGCCGTTCGAAATAGTTGTAGCGCGTGCAGACGAAGCAGCTGTGATGTCCTTAAGCGCAAACTGGTAGCCAATCAGAGTCATCTTCTGATGTCTGCTGACTGCATTTTGGCCAATCACGCTGCAGATCCTCTGTGCCGACCCTTTCGAGAAGTGCTTGCATCATGTAAACCTGTCAGATACATGGCCTCAAATACCGCCGACGGGGGGCGGGGGTGGGGCATAGGCTTATTTTTTTTTTTTTTTACTAAACTGGTGTTTGTTGTATTAAATGACCGTCAAAATGATGATTATATATTTATTTTTAAATATCATTAAATGAAACAGGCACTATAATTCACTTTATTATAAGTGGAGTGTGTTAAAATTAAGAGCTTTCTTACACCCATAAATATGTCCTTTGGCAATAAATGATGATTCACCTTAGAGGAACCTGATATTTGGTTTCCCTTTCAAGACAACTGATCACTTAATACACAGTGTTGTTACATTTGCAGATATGTTTCATGTAAAAAAAACAAAAAAACATACAGTTTTTGTTCATTTAGAAATTCAAATGTGGCAACAGTGAACTTCTTATCAAATTTATATTGTGCTCCCAATGATTTATTAAGTGTGAATAAGTTAAGGAAATTGTATTGTACCCCAGCAAAGGAGCCCATTGACTAAATATCGCGTTACCCTTAACAAGATACTCACTGATACCGTTACCTTAGCTCCCCTCTGACGGTGTCAGAGTCCATTACCGTTAGACCAAAATGAGACGATGGTCCGTGTCGTACCTCCTAGCCTTCCAGACATATGTTTTTATATCTGTGGCCAGTGGAGTCATGCACCCTGGGTAATGGCTGATTCGCTCTTGCTAAGAGGGGGATGTTACATCTTAGAGCTTAGCAGAGGGGGGGGGCTGTATTTTGGCCCCATTCGAAAGGCTGACTGTCACCAGGACAGCAAACTCCACTTGCGCAGAATGCCATAGGTGTCACATGCTCATAGTGTAATAGTTTAATTGGTTGCTGTTGTCAGAAGCACTGACAGATATTCCAGAATTTCTACTTGTAAATAAATCCATCCATCCGACTATCAGTTTCCTGTAATTATATTTCTAGTACAGGGGCGTCTAGAGCTCCTTCCAGGGAGCATAGGGCATAAAGTGGGAGATGCTCAGTTATGACAGAACGGTGGGGTTGATAGGGGAAGCCGGTGACGACGCAGGGAGCATCACAATTCCACACACACAGGACCAGAGACGGGATCTGAATCAGAATTTACTCTGGGAGGCGGGAGGTGGGAGGTGACCGTGTGACCCTTTAAGATAATATACTGAATATTGTAGTAGCTTACATATCACATTGCTATTTATGTTACGTGTTTTCTATGCTGTATATTATGTACAGAAAATGTATTTTCAGTATTGTTGTTATGTACAGATAGTCACATCATTCTATTCACGTTACATAGTTTATTTACCATATTTATATTCTGCTGCTACATCCCTCCTGCTATATTATAAAGACACTTTGTCTCCACCCTTCTATAGTGTCATGAGTGTTGCACTTTACCCCTGTAATTGTGTACGTACCCCCCCACACCCGTATCTTACATTGCACCATGGTTCAGGGGAAACGACGTCTCGTACCACTGGGTACTTCTGTCTAGCTGGCCTGGCAATAAAGCTCCACTTGACTTAGCTGTATGCATGAAGCAAGTTAGCCTAGCATGTGCTTAAGCCTCCCGTCGTGCAAATCTGTTCACCGTATTCGGAAACGTCTGAAATTTTGATGGCCGTCCTCTAGCTAAGAGGTGGCTTGTCGTGACACTTGGTTTCGAGGGTGATTTTTTTTTAATAGTTCTTTTGCTTTGGCTGGTGTTCTGTCCCCCTGACGGATTTTCATACAGTCGGAGTAACTTGGACTTGCAGTTAGAGTAGCTTCGGGTGAGTGGAGACCAGTAAGCTCAGTCAGCAGAAAAGCAGAAAGGAGGTTCATTACACAGCTGCCGTGTCACGGATGGCCAAACCCCGAACTCTCCTTCCCAAAACAAACTAACAGCAACAGCAAACAAGCAAGGACATTGTGATAATTATCTCTGCTACATGCGAAGGTTTTGTGAATCTGTTACTTACATGCTAGCGCGTGTTAGCTGGTCATCCGTCCAGCCGCTGACTGAGAGCTGACATCCAGAGCTTGTGTCATCCTGTTATTTCATCTGCATTGTAATTTTGATCCCAGCATGGGGGGGGGGGGTGTGTGTGTGCTGGTTTGGGAGGTATATGGTAGGGCCAAGGACCATCGTGAGAGTCTTCAAGGACCATTGGAAGTATAGAGGCATGGAGACCCAGAAAGCTTGGAAATAGGCCGTAATGTGTCCAAGCAGACAAATTTGTGTGTAAACGTGTTAAAGGTGCTTATTTGTGCACCCAAGTCCTGAGGTGTGACATCGTTGACTTTTTTTTTTTTTTAAAAGTCTCCCAGTCAGAGGAAAGGTCAGAGGTCACTCTGTTTTTTTCCCACCACAAGGATGATAAGTGAGAATAATAATAATAAAGGTGAGAGGCCTCTCTGGCCCAGGGACGCCGTATTAACTTCATGATGGGGGGTTAAGGTACACTTGGGTGGCTGTGTGATTCAGCTCTCCAGGGACTGGCTTTTCCAACCAAGGCAGCAAAAACAGAATGCACACAGTGTGCTTTTACGTGAAATACGTAAATAAATGCACTTTCATCTTCTCTCCTGCTGGCACACCCAGATTTTTACCAGTGAGTAATATTGGATTGCTCTGTCTCTGATAGATGAGTTTTTATTTTTTTTAATTGGGTCTTTTCTCAAAACTGCCATAATGTCATGGTGTTCATTTTTTTTCCTTTGTGCAGCAGTATATTTGTCAAATGACTGCTTACACAATAGGAAGCTTCATCCCAGCCCCTTTAAATAATCCACGGTAGCATTTTTGTATTTTTTTTTTCTTTCTTTAGATTGTGCAGTCTCTGTAAGCATCTTGCATGGGGATGTGCCTGAACATTACATCCGACGTTCTTACGTCCTTAAGCCGGTCTCAGAGATGGATCCGCGCCTTTGTACCCCTGCAGTAGACGTGTCTTCAGAGGACATGGTGAATAATGACGTAATGGGCCGCACCTCCGAGACAAGGCAGCTGAATACTAAAGCCACACGATTGGTCGGCCGGCGTCTGATGTCTGAACTGAATACCAGTATGCGCCGATCTCATCGCTGTCCGACTGGTGCAGGGTTGCTTAGGCTCAATGTTCAGACCGTGTGATTGCAGGTATCGACACGTTTCGGGGGTTTCTTGTAACGAACCGTAATTAACTCGAGGTTGAATGCAGCCGAGGTTAATTAGCGGCGACTTTTGGGTATCGTATCGTCCGAGGAGCCGAAGAAGCCGCTGCCGTTATTCGCTAGCAGGAATGACTGTTTATAATGTGGGTGGAGTACCGTGTAACTTCAGGTCTTTTATGGACCGGCCAGGCCACTGACTTGGCTCACCCCCAGCGCTGGGGTGAACAGTCTGAGACGGTTAAGTGGAGGAGCGGCGGCTTGATAGAAGCTAGTGGGACTTGTGCGCCGGAGCTATTGAGTGAGTCGCAGTCGCTCCTCCCGGCGCCTCCGTACATTCCAGCACCCGTGTGTCATTCTGGGTGGAGACTCCATTGCAGTGTCTTACCGCCACCCTCCCACAGAGACGAGCGACCGGATAAGGACCCATAAATGGAGCACGGTGGCCTAACAGAGGGTTAGGATCGTCTGTGGGACACGAGAAAGGAGCACAATTAGCCCTTGTATGGAGAGGACGTCCCACAGAAATTGCTGTAGTTCGACTGAATTACCGCAGTCCACAGCATTGTTTTGACCGTGCGTTGCCGGATCCGAGATGAAATTCGGTTGTTTTCACGTCTGTATGCATGGCATATTTCCCGAGGCTAGCTTCCAAGCCTGTCACCCCGCAGAAGCCCGTGTCCTTCGGAGGCCCTCAACAGGTGAAATTTGAGGGAACGTGTAAACACTGGTGACGTGATGATGAGTGATTTGCCAGTGCAGCAGGATGCCATGGGATCCTTCAAGGTCTTCTGCTATGAAAACACTGAACTGTATAGTTACTCCAGGGAGGAGCATTCTACCAGTGTGATTTTTGCACAATTGTAAACAATGGGGATTTAAATACAATAGCTAAGGGTCCCTGACAGCCAATCAGAATGAGCCCTTCCTCCCCCCAACAGCTAATCATAAACAGCCACCTCCCTCAGACACTTTGCCAATCCACCTGTCCCCTTTCGTGCCTTTCAGCCAATCAGCCTCTGCAGCTTAGCTTTTGGGAGGGAAGACGGAGAGGAGATGACACTCCAGATCATCTGACAGCCTTGGGTCGCTCAGAGTGCACCGCCTGTCTATCCGCTACTCCCGTAACTGACCTTACATGCTGTCTAGCTCAAAGACAGGCCCCAGCTGGTTAGAGTTAATTGCCAGGCCTTGTTTTTGTTGAAAAGCTGCTGGTGGGATGTTTTTCTCCGTGCTTGTTGAACGAGATACAAAAAAGCGGAGAGCTGGTGTCTTGAATGCTAGCGGCCTAGCCAACGCCACGAAGGAGCCCGTCTTCGCTCCCGAGCCAGAGAGATCGGCATCTGCGGACTAGGCTGGTTCTTGGCATCGTTTCCGCCCTGTCGAGCCCGCGGCCCAGCGGGGGCGAGCGCTGGGATGCTGGCGTGTTAGACAGCATAAGCCTGTCTGTGTTTCTTGGGGGGAGGCAGCTGACATGGACGCCCTGTCCGAGAATAGCTCCTTTGGATGGTCGTGCCCGCGAGGCCGGCGAGCCGATTTGCCTATGAGACTCTCTTCCACTTGGGGTCATCATTTGTATTGCCACCGGGGGAGCGGCTGGGTCACATGACAGAGTGTAGCCAGATGCATTGGGGCCACCCTGGATGGTAATAAACAAAACATGACTTTAGCGCCTGGGCCACTAGCGGTTGAGCGGTGGAAGTATCTCCACGTGTCCATGTATACGAGATGCAGCAAGAGCTGCGTCTGTTCTTTAGGCGGATTGAAAGGCGTGAAAGGTTTGGCATGGTGCCCATGCTTCTCCGTGCCCCTATAGTCAAGAGGCAGGCTTTAAACAGGCAGGGCCCGCTTGTAAATCAACACGACCACTCAGCACCCCATTTGTCTCTCTTCAGTATGTTTCTCTTGGCAGTTACGTCTTGCTGGCAGACTGTCCTTAGCAGACACCGTATTTGAATGGGCAACAGGGAATGACTTTTTGGAAGACGAGAAAACCACCTGGCTGCGCGGTGCCTTATCACTGGCCAAAGTAGGACAGTCGAGGACCGGACAAATGAGGCAATCTTTGCGATAAACGGCTGGCTGCACCAAAGTTTTAAAGTGGTAGGAGGTTGAAGTTTACGTGTACCACTTTATCTCCTCGGCACGTCTGACAACCAAGGCTGACCAGAATTGTTTGGGTAAAGGGGTATATTCAGCCAGTTAACTGGGTAACAGTAAGTTACTTGAGTTGCGTCTCCTAAAGAAGACGCTGAGACCACCTCCGCATGATATTCCCGAGGAAATCAGCTCCAAATCGTAGCAACGAGCCTCTCTGGTTGTGGGTGAGATGCTTTTGTGACGTCCAAGTCAGGCGTCACCCCTCGTCAAGGCCAGCTTTCAATGACTGAAGCCCTTTTTGTGACGATCTCAGTGGCTACGGGCCCTTCACATAAATGGTTTCCCTAACATTGAGGAAGTACCTATCCTTATATCATCAACCAGCAGGTTGAAGGAAGCTTCATGGCGGTAGATGCGTTTTACCTCCTCCACTGTGCCATGACACTCTCAGAGTGTCTCTGTTGAGTGAGTTCTGGGCCTTTTTTTGTTTTAAACCTCTTGCCCCTTTGCACAGAGCCCAGTGCGGTAGCATTGTCCAGGGCTTCCGCTGTTCAAATTCAGGCACCCGAAACGGGGTTCCTCGCCGGTACCTTCGTTCCGTCTCAGTTCCACCCCCGACGAAATTCAGTTTATCGCTCTACACAAGTAGCAACAACAGGGAAGCGGCAAAGGAGCTACACGTCACCCCAGTCCAGGCGCGCTGTCAGATTAACACAGCGGAGTTTGCTGCTGGACAGGCTCTGGTCTTAGTGAAGCCTTCACGTCTGCTACCCTGCCCCCTTCACTGTGATATAAATAAGCACACCGCTCTCCGAGGACATGTAAGCTCTTAATGAGCTAAAACTATTAATGATCTCAGCCAAGCTGATACTGGGAAGTTAGTCACTCCGTTCAGCTCTACCTGGTCTACTTCTACCTGTCTCAGACAGTTTGAAATGGATATGTCTTTCTTTCTAGATGGCATCACAATAGAATGTGTCAGATATATCAGTAAGTTCATCCTAACCCTAATATAAGAGCATTTACTGCTCTGACCTTAAGCCATATACATCTACCATTCCAACCCCAACCTCACCCTTCGTAAGTCTTAGTCTGTTCTTATAAATGAAAGTATGTAACTAAAATGTGGTCCAGACTAAAGGCACAGATATGGATCCTCCCCCCCCCCAGCTCTAAGGGGTGATTATGGGACAGCAGTCTGTAACACCTCGGATTGTTTAATAAGCCTTTTGAGAATCCCCGTCCTCCCCGCAAACAGGAATGAAGAGACCGGCGGAGCGGCACACGTCAACCTGGCTGAACGTCAGAAGGAAATCAAAGTGCGTGTTTGGTGTCGCATATCGGCTGAGCTCCGATCGCCACCTAAGTTGTCGGGGGGGTGGGGGCTGGTTGAGTCATGACACGTACGATATGAGTCCAGTCCCTCTGTGAGTCATCCCTCGCTATCTGTGCTCAATCGTATCCCTGATTACCCACCTTGGAAATTCGTGCACGGCGGAGCGTAGGGGCACTGTGATTACTTTTCGTGAGCCGTCGCTGTTTTTTTCCCCCTCCCTTCTCCACATTACAGCATCTCCACTTGTTCCGGTGCTTGAGACAAAGGCACTGCAAGCCCTCCATGTGCTCATGGGTCGGGGCCTTTAAATCAGAATAATATTGCATTCTGAGGATAAACATGCTGTGATCCCCCGAGGATTATGGGTGGCCCTGCGGAGACGTGTCCCTTGGTCTTTTTTTCTTGCTGTTCCATGGCAGACTCTCTAGGGGAGGAAAATCTGAGTGTGGTGTCATGCAATAAATAGAAGGTACCTCCTCCCACAGCTTCCTTCAGCCCACACCACATCATCTCTGTGCGTTCTGGAGGACACCGTGCTGCACTCCTTATGTTCCCTGGTCATCTGTTACAAGAAGAAGCAAGGATCAGAGGTGGACATTTCAGGTCCAGAAAGTAAAAATCCAAACCAGGATTTTGTTTCAACCAACCAGTTGAGTAC
>JAODKF010000122.1:1046773-1073571 GCA_026779585.1 Mormyrus proboscirostris | reverse complement strand
CCCCCCCCCCCCCCCCCCCCCCCCCCCCCCCCCCCCCCCCCCCCCCCCCCCCCCCCCCCCCCCCCCCCCCCCCGGTTGGCTGTACCACACTGGAGTCACAGGGACCCTAAAGAAATTGGAACATATTATGATTGGTCTGGGTTGGGGGCCCAAAGTGATATGCTTTTGTGGGGCCCAAAATCTTTAACGCACCTCTGATCCGACGTAACGCGTTGGATGGACTGTTTTCTCACTTTTAAACATCATATTCAAAAGCGGCTGGGCGGAGCTTAAACGCACTGACCCACCTGTAGCAGTAGATGGCGCCAACGCCCACGGAGAGCAGGGTGACGAGCAGCAGCACGCAGACGCCGATGGTCACGTTGAGTCGCTTCTGCTGCTCGGCCTGCTGGAGTTGCCACCACTCCAGGTCGCTGAACTGACAGCGCTCGCCCATGAAGCCGGACACGCAGCTGGGGAGAGCATGGCCCTGTTAGCCCCACACACACACGCGCGCGCGCGATCTGACAGGAGCACAGACACTCACACTCACACATAAGCATCCCAAAACAGACACAATTTCAAGATGCGCTTAGCTATAGTACACTGCTGCCATCTGCTGGTCACTCTTAGTATTACACTAACTCCTGGGTCATATTGAGTGTGTTTCCTTCAGCGAGCTGCACGTCAGCACCTCCTACTGGCACCCTGTTGGTGTGATATGTGCAAGGGTGCGTTCAGATACGTGCTTGCAAGCGTAGGACTGGATTTCGGGGAAGTACAAGCAGACTCCGTCGTTCAGGCAGAAGGTTTCGTGGGACAGGGGGCAATTCTCCACACCGTCTTGGTTCTGCCCCTGTGTGGTCACATCCGCGGGGGTGCCAGTAGACACCCAAGAGGTGCGGGGAGACTCTGCGGTGTCACCAGGGGGGAAAAAAAACCCAAAAATCTCATTTAGGCAAAGTACATCCCTGTAGGCCGCCATGTTAGTCTGTTTAAGCAAGAAACACACAAGGTGGAATATAAATGTCACATATGGGTTAAATGCAGAGAACACATTTCAATGTTGTGCACTGTGTGCTGTGGTGGGTCAACAATGACAATTGATCACTATCAGAAATGATCATAATCAGTATTATACGTTACATTTATAACACATCTGCACATGGTACTTACATCTTTATTAGAAACCACAAAAAAAAGTATTTCACTGTGTTGACTAAAGCTGATATATTTTGTATTTTTTGATGGTTAAAGTGGGAATTCACCAGTGTGTAATGGGAGTGTGCATGTGTAGAGTGACACCCAGAAGCATCCCAGCCTGACAGATTCCCTGAGTACGGTCTCATCTCAGGATCGACTTTTTCTGCATGAAATAGTGAAGTGTACACAGGGGCTATTTAGATTAGTGTTGCGTTTAACGGCACAATTCCAACGACCTCACTGTCCGATCGGCAGCACTTCGCTTACAGGATCGGCCCCTTATCCACAATACCACCTACATGCCCCCAGAACCTTCCAGAAAGCCTTATTGGTATGGAGCTTCTAAGGACATAAACCCGACTGAGTGGAGAAATTCATTATGGTGTCAATTCAGCCACTAATAGGTCAGAGAGCAGCTGCACTAGCTGTGTGTTGCGATTAGCTACCTGTCTGCTCCGCAAAAGACCAGCATAAGGCAGCGTGTGCAGAGCTTAACCAGACGCCTCACCTTTCCTGTTTCCACGGACATAAGCGTTCGGTTCCAAAGCATAAATAAGATGTGGAGGGAGACACAACTATACCTGCTAATGAATCTGTTTCATCGTACAAAAATCCATGCCGAAGTAAGTTTAACTGACAGATAGATAAGAGTAGGAAGGGGTGATTTTCAGTGCAACAGGCACTCCAAAAGTAGGGCCAATTCCTGTGTATGTAAATGATAACCCCACCCCCTTGGTCCAACACTCCTCCTCCCAGCCAATCGGCTTCTGCACAGCAGCCCCGCCCTTCTCACTCACCCACACACTGCTTCCCGACACTCGTGAAGCCCTCCAGACACTGACAGGTGAAGCTTCCCGCGCCCTGCAGACAGCGCGCATGGGTGGGGCAAAGCAGGGAGGAGCAGTCATCCTGGTCTGCAGCGGGTCAGAACCAAAAGACGGTTATGGGTGAAATACAGAATAAACAGTCTTAGGCACACAACCACATTAACAAGGAAAACATATAATATGGTTGGGTGATTAAATTTGTTTGCTTTGAAGTCAGGTAAAGCAAAAGTGTTTTGTTGAAAGGTGGTGCTTTGACGTCCACACCATCACCTGACACCATCTTTTCCGTGGCCAAGGTGAGCGCCTCCTCGTCCCCCACGGTGGGCTCCGGCCCCGACTCCATTACCAGAGGAGCTTCATCACTTAGGGTTTCGTTCTTCAAGACCACGGCTTTGTGGATCTCATCGTCTCCAGATTCTCCGGACTGGAAGTGCACTGGAAGGAGGTTGTTTCTAAGGATTTAAGCTTACCTCCCCTCCCACCCACCCATCCTGGATACCAAAAATCAGCTGATTTCTTTGCTGAAATAAAGGTCCAGTTGCCCATGTTTATCTTCCGCATGGTGCAGAGAAAAGTAGGAAGTATCTATGACAGGATGCCCCAATTACAGTCCTCAGAGGCGGACATTTCAGGTCCAGAAAGTAAAAATCCAGACCAGGATTTTGTTTCAACCAACCACTTGAGTACTATATGACTTTGACTCTTTATGCTCAACTGGTTGGTTAAAATAAAATCCTGGTCTGGATTTTTACTTTCTGGACCTGAAATTTCTACCTCTGACAGTCCTGGTGGGACAGAATCTAACAAAGTGTGCAGATTTCCTTGCTCCAATACACCTACTAAACCTGGTAATTAGCCGGTTCAGTGTGACAACCAGCTGCTTTGGTTCCTGATGCCACAGGACATCGCCCCTACTGTAAAGGAAAGCTAAGAGCAGTGCTGCCCACCTGGACTTGGCACAGTTGAATTGGACGGCAGGCAGGTTCCATCACTGGGAGACACGATGAAATTTGAGTGACAGGAGCACTGGGCCAATCCAAACCTGCTTTCACACAGCTGGTCACACCCTCCATTATCATGCAAGCATGCATCTGCACCTGCACAGCACAGCCAATCAGGATTAAGCACAGCTGTTCTCTTCACTTTGCAGAGAATTTTCTAGGAGAATGTGGCCGATTAACACAGAACAGGGGGGTCTGTTTTTGTCATACCTGGTTTGGCGAGTGGATGGACGACCACCAGGGAGGCTGGCCTGACCACGTCACCAGCGACACGCTCTAGGTTCTGTCCGGTGCGCTTGTTCAGCCTCAGAACCGCATACTGGTCCCAGTCAGTGACCCAGAGCACGTCCTCGAAGACAGCGACGTCAAACGGACAACCTAGGCGTAAGCCAGCGGGACCGCAGTTAGTCCCAAGGGACCAACCCGGAGTATCCTGACCTAGTCAGAACACCTGCCATAGAAGCCTCACCTACTTGGTTCTCGACCAAGATGCGGCGGTTGGACCCATCCAGGCCCGCCTCCTCGATGACCCTCATCTTGCTGTCGCACCAATAGAGTCGCTCCTCAGCATAGTCCACGGCGACGCCACTGGGTTCCAGCAGGCCGGTGCTAACCACGACTGCCCGGTCTTCCCCGTCCAAAGAAGCGCTTCCCACAGCTGGCCTCTCGCCCATGTCTGTCCAGAACAACCTCCTAAAAAGCACACGGCACCCAACAAACGGCTCAGATCAGCGTCAGGTCATCCCCGTAATACTTATCACTAGTACAGATCAGATAAACTAATGACTAGGGCGTGGTGTCTAGCTCAGTGGGTCAGGGTTCTCCTGTGTCCAGAAAGTTGTGGGTTCAGATCCCATGGCAAGCAGAATAATCATATATATGTTGGGCTTTAACCCCACCTGCTCCAGTCACACTAGATGCCAGCTGACCCTTACACTCTGACCCCACGCTTTCCTTACTTAGATAAAAGTAATGTGGAGTGACACCAACAGATTAATCAATTACTGGAATAAACATCTAAGAGTTCTACCCTTAAAGAAGGCGAGAGATCAAAAGCTGAGGTAGAGAATTAACCAATTGAAAAGTATTTGGTGTAACAGCAGGTAGTGTTCTGTTTAAGAACTTCACAGCTTGGGATTCTGGATTGAGTCCCAAAAAGACTGGGTTCTAGTTCCCTTAAGCAAGTGAGCAGTGCTGTGATTTGAATGTTGGAAAGTGACCTAAGTGAAATGAGTGCAAGAGAAACATCTGATCTGTAGGGGTGACACTGGCGTTTCTGTAGTGGGGAGAGTACATTCCAAAGACCTCCACTGTTGAGAAGGATCTCACTTTGCCTGGGGATGAACAGCGATTCCTCTAGGTTTCTGTAGCTCTTGGTCGATAATGATTTCCCTCTCGAGTCCGTTTAGGTCGCTCCGCTCGATAGTCGAGAGTCTGAGGTGGAAGAGAGGTGCTGTGTACACTAAAGCTCATCTCCGGCCAATTATTACTTAACGTTAATTATCAATCACGTTGTAGGAAATATGACAGAGATGGAAGATTATCAGAAATCATGACTTTTGCGTAGATGTAACAGACGTGACAATGCATGCTGGGAAAAGGGGAAAAAAAATGAGGCAGCCTGCAAATCCATCGTAGCAGAAGCGACAAGTGGGATTTTCCTCCCATCTGCCATGCTGGTGTCTGTCTCTCTGGCCGCTCTTGCAGGTCAAGTGACCCACCCGCGGTCTGTCCAGTACAGCTTGCGGTGAATCCAGTCCACGGCCAGGCCCTCAGGGGTGTCCAATCCCTCGCTCACCAATACTTCGCGGCCGCTGCCATCCAGGCTAGCTCGCTCGATCCGCTGCAGGCTGCTGCTGGCGTAGTACACCTGCGGACCACCAAACCCACAATCATGCACATGTACACATATACATATATCATATATATATATATATACCTCACATAAGACTGCACATACATTATAATGCATCATAGACACATATACCCACTAACAAACACACAATTGGCATTGTGACAAAGAATTCTCCTCCCCCAAATTTTTTTTTGTCTGGACACAAATATTGCAGTCTTTGCAAATAACCGGCAGGGGGCAGCAAGTGCAGCGTTTCATCGGGGGAATTTCCTCTTCAATTGCTATCTATAAAAACTGAACAACATCCAGTTTAAAAACTACATTTTAGGTCAATAGGTCAGGCTCTTCATTGTAGCTGTTTACCAACATTCAAGTGCTTGACATAAATCTCATTCAGGAACCCGACAGATCACTGGATAGCTTGCTTCGTTAAGTGTAACTAAAACTAAACTGCATTTCATACCCATTCCGTATAACGCTGCAATTTGATAGGCTAATTATGAGTCTAAAAGTTCGTCAGAAAACTTACCACAAAGATCAGAAACTTCCTGCCACCACTAACTCCTGCTCACCTTTCTCTCCACTGGGTCGTAGTCCAGGGCTAAGATGCCTCCCCGTGGCTCCTGCAGCAGAGCCCGATCCCCTGTGCCGTCCCGGTCCATGCGTCGGATGTCTGTGGCATTGGCGAATATCAGATACGGCTGAGGACCTGCAGTACAAACATAAGAACAAGTCACTTAATGTGATAATAAAGCTTGTTATTCTATATAAAAAAATCTTATTAATACAGGAATAGTTTAAGATTTCTTGGAATATATTGTAATACAACAATTCATTATGCTTTTTTTATACTTGTCTATTTATTATATTATATTATATTATATTATATTATATTATATTATATTATCAACATGGCACCAGGCCCAGTCCTTTTGAGCACTAGTCTTCCTTTATTAAGTAGATGTAATGGTTTCGGGTACCGGATGCGGTTGCTGAGGTAACGGGGGGTTGTGGGTTTTGTCAGACCCCCATGTGTGGCAGTGTTTGGAGTGGAGAGGACTCACCCGTGGCCATGCAGCTCCTCCCGTCGCCCTGCAGGCTGTACCCAGGGCGGCACTGGCAGTCCCATCGACCCGGGCCCAGGGGCACACACTCCTGGCTGCAGCCCCCATTGTCTGGCAGAGAGCACCCTGTAGGTGGCAGCGTTCCCCCCCCCCGCTCAGCTGGGACCGGGACTGCTGATTTCTGACCATGTCTCACTTCATGCTACCCTCACCGGTGCAGGTCGTCCCATCCGGCTGCAGGACAGACCCCCCCAGGCATGCGCAGACGTCTCCGTCATCAGTTTGGACGCAGCCGTGTTTGCAGGTGGGCCTCGTCTTCGCACACGGTGTCAGCTCTGGGGGGGAGGGTCGGCTGGGAGTTAGGTAAAGTGGCCGAGGCTACAGATTATTCACACAATTTTAAAGGAATTAGTCCGGTGTTCCCCAATCCAGTTCTCAGGGATCCCAAGACAGTCCACAGGCTAGCATGGCAGTAGGGGTGTAGCTAACACAGAGGGTCAGCTAGCATAGCAGGATGGTCACTAGCATAGCACAGACATTCATTAGCATAGCACTAGGGGTATAGCTAACACAGAGGGTCAGCTAGCATAGCAGGATGGTCACTAGCATAGCATAGACATTCATTAGCATAGCACTAGGGGTATAGCTAACACAGAGGTTCAGCTAGCATAGCAGGATGGTCACTAGCATAGCACAGGCATTCATTAGCATAGCACCAGGGGTATAGCTAACACAGAGGTTCAGCTAGCATAGCAGGATGGTCACTAGCATAGCACAGACATTCATTAGCATAGCACCAGGGGTATAGCTAACACAGAGGTTCAGCTAGCATGGCTGCACTGTTGGGTTCGGAGTTCTAGCACGATGTCACGTACGACAGTTTATCAGTTTTGAGTCAGGGCAGAGCGGGCAGGATTCCAGGCAAGAATTACATAAAAAAAAACTGGAGGTTTGGCAGGTTTATCTTTTAAGTACTGGGCTTTTGCAAACTTGTACTTATAAACGTTGCTACATTTTTACTGGGTGTTAATAAAAGTATTACCATATTATGAATATGAAAAGTATAGACGTAAATCGTAATAAAATAACTCTTAAATGAGAATCCATAACTAGACAGTAGGTTTTGTTTGCTTTATAAGTAAGTAAGTATTATTATCCCTGGTTTTACTTCTGAGTCTGTAGAGTTCAGATCACCTTTATATTCATTTATTAGTTATATCATATTTATTGCCTATTCCAGGAAGCACAGTGCATAAGGCGGGGATTCCAGTTGATGGTAAGGATCAGGTGTCAATCACAGACTGCTAAAACAGCATAATCGCAAGCCCAAATTGTTTAGTTAAGGGCACCAGGGCAAGTGTCCTCAAGGCAGGGAATAGTTTAAATCCACCAAATGGCCCCCACAAATTTATCTCGTAATGGGGGAGGACATATTACTTAAAACCTGCTTGGTTTTGGGTTCTAGACACTGTCAGACAGAATTATAATTTGAAAAGAACCACAGTGTTCCATTATCTTTGCAGAACACGTTGAGAACGCATACTAGCTAATGTCTGACCTGAGGAAGTAATTACTTTTCTAAGTGATATCACTCAAAATGTAACAATTGCACAGTGCTTTTAGCAAGCAAGCCCACTCTTTCCTTTTCAATAATCGTAGTATATTGCGAGGGGGGGGGGGGTGTGTGGGCAGTTGATCTTGGACCACCAGAGGTTTTTTTCTTTCTGCTTGGGAGTTCTTGGTACCTCTCCTCTGCTATCTATCTATCTATCTATCTATCTATCTATCTATTATCTATCTATCTATCTATCTATCTATCTATCTCTTCTTTTTTTCTTGTATTATTCTGTCTTAATGATGTTGCAGTGTAACACAACACACCCATGTAAAGTTCCTTGAGGTGACTCTCTTGTGAAAGCTGCTCTATAAAAATACATCGAATGAATTCAAACATACGAAGAATGAAAAACCTACCACAGCACCAGCCTTAACCAGCATGAACTGTAAGTAAACCCATCACTGTTCAAGAAACAGCACAGAATCTCACCACGACAGGTTTTCATGTCCGGAAGAAGCACAAATCCCTTGGGACAGGTACAGAAGTAGGAGCCCGGAATGTTCTCGCAGCCCAGGGTGCAGCCGTGAGTCCATAGAGCACACTCATTGATATCTGGGATATATAAACATGGAAGGAAGACCCTCAAAAAACAATTTACACTCGATCGACGTGAGGGGCTGTGAGATGCAACGGTATGCAGTGTTTGGGGCAAATTCAGGATCCGCATCAGAAAGATGATCGCTGTCCTGTTCTCAATGATAGGCGAGGCTAGTATTTCATATGGCACTTTTCCATACACAGGGGTCAATCAGTGTGCTGTACAGTAGTAAATCAGAAGTAAAACAAATATAAATAAGGATATAAAATAAAAAGAATAAAAGATCATACTGTATATTTCGATGCTTGCCGTCTATAACAAGCTCTATTAAGCATTGTAATGGCACATTTCAATGTTGTCATTAAAAATATCACCTTCATGAATTTGAAACTAAGCCAGTAAACTTTAACTGTAACTCAGGGATTCTCTTGTGACCAGGGTTCTATAGAGGGCTCAAAGGTAAAAAAAAAAAAAATCAACACCTGGTACCTTTATTCAATCTGACATTAAATGGTTCGAGTAAATCTGGATCCTTCAGTCGGTTACCTTCACAGTAGTTGCCGTGTCTGCTGGGCATGAACCCGTCCTGGCACCGGCACTCTGCTGTCCTGGGGTGAGCAGTGCACACGCTTACACAATCCCCCGACAGCACGTCGCAACCGCCATCTAGGTCGGAGGACAGGCCACCTGGTAAAGCTGGTATGGGGCAACATGTGTGTCATTCCAGGATAGAGTAAAACAGCAGATCCTGGCACAAATTAAAATGTCTCGTGTGAAAAATCATGACTATGAGGAAGTTCCTGCAAAATGTTTTCAATACTGCTAAATCGAATAGATGCATCTTTTGCCACAACCTTTTTGTCCGCACTAAGGTATGGCACAGAATTCTACAAATTCTTTACATATAATTATTCAAAAATGAACGCTATACTGAAGTACGCAGATTACAGTCTAAGTCTAAATAATACAATTACTAAACAGTCTTTATGTTACTTCTGCTCCTGAAAACATGGACGACGGCCATTTTATGAGGATGTTCCGGTAAAGTGACAGGTGTGAACTCTGACCTTTGAATGTGGTGGGTGGAGCCTTTGGCAGGGGCTGGGAGAAGGGATGTACCACTTTAACGGAGACAGGGGGTTTGGGCATGTAATTGGGGGTGATCTTCACTGCTTTGTCCCCTGTGTGCTTACTGACCCGTATAATGGACCGGGCCTTCGTGTCGGTGTAGTACACGTGGTCCAGAAACACAGACATTCCCAAAGGTCGAGAGCTGGGGGGGGGGGGGGTGATAGGTGAGGTGGTTAAACAGCAGAAATATGATACAGTTCACATCTTACATCGGTATGTCATCGCCTAAGACAGAGCATTTCTCCTTTCTATATTCAACACGGGAAGATACGCAAGCAAATTGACTCTGGTACTGAGCTTGTGCTTGATCTGAGGCATATTTGCTAATATGAGTCTACGTGTCATATTCATAATGCTGGAATTATCCATGTATGTCGATTCTGCAAAAACAAGTCGTTTTCTCAAAGCGTACCGTTTATGTGCGTTTCAATGTATTTGTGGTGTGCGCGTCTTCTTACTGTGGAGGCTGCTGCATGAGGTTGACGGTATTCCCGTTGTAGTCACAAGAGCCAATGGTAGCCCTGCCGCCTAAGCTGGACTGAACCCAGAAGAGCCTCCTGTCAGCCACGTCTAGGGAGAGTGTGCCCAGCCTGCTGGAAGTCTTTAAGATGGCGATAGTCGGCTCACCATCCAGGCCCGACTTCTGTATGCTTGAAGTTGTGGTGTCCGATACCCAAAATATAATCCTGGGGGGAAAAGCAGTGAGGTTTAAGTGGCACTGACCTTCAGGGATTGACAGAGCACTCGTGTATTAGTGATAAGACTGCAAACACTGAAATCTTTATCATCAAATCTGACACTTTTGGAAATACCACTCTCTGATTTGACTCCCACACTCTGATTTGGTTTCTTACCAAGTATAATGCAGAGAATTAAAAAAAAAACAGGTGTGATTATTTAGGCCTGTCAAAATTAATGCGTTAAACAAGTTTTTTAATCACGATTAATTGCGATTAATTCATTGCGAAACGTGCAATTAATTGGATGTTTTTTCAATCGATTGAAAGCCCTAGTAATTATACATGTGAGTGACCAAAACACCTTTACAACTGCATGGGAAATTCACAAATTTCTCTATACTGCAAAAAATATTATGTTCTTATGTTCTCATTGAATCCAGGACATGTTGAGGGCTGTGCCAACACTGATGATCTGAGCAAGACAAACAATATATAAATCCAAGAAACAAGCACACACAGGCCGGCCTGAGTAATGTGTGTGTAGAGGGGGGCTCCAATGCAAACGCGAGAGCAGGGGTGGGTGTCACACGAGGCCTCACGGGGTTGAGTCCCAGCCAGGCAGCTTGCACCTATGTGCCAGCCATGTTTGAAGGAATGCACTCATTTATGGGTGAAGCCTCATCGCAAACGCGGCAGACATGGGGGCCTGGGGGAGATTTGTCCGTGTCTGGCTCTTTGTACCCTCATAACCTTTCTGCTGGAATTCACAGCACCAGCACCTAGTAATCATGGCACCCGATCCTGGGAGCAGAGCTGGACTGGGTTAAAAAATCAGCCCTGGATTTTGCTAACTGGGGTGGGGGTGTCTGTGTTTGGTGAGAGGGGGCGATGCCCCGTGATAGATTTTGCAGGCTCACATAGTCATCAGTCCATCAGGAAAATGCCCAGTATACCAGGTGACCAGCCGTGCCAATGAGACACTTTTACTACTACTGATAAAAGTATTTGAATTCATTTATGTATACATATTTATTTATTGTGAAAAAGCAGGGTCAGCCAGTCCCATTAGCAACTGGAGATAAAGGCCTTGCTCAAGGGCCCAACAATATCACTCCACCAACCACTGGATTTGAACCAGCCACCTTTGCTCATTGGCACAGAGTCCTAACAGAACCACACACCTTAACCAGCAAAATATCCAAGTGTAAAGAAAATGGATCAAACGAAAATGATTCACTTAAGTACTTTAGTCATACCTATCGTGTCAAGGTTCCAAAAAAATCCATTACAGAGATTTAAACTATATAAAAAATGATTAAGGACCAGCGACGTACCTGTTGCTTGGATCCACTGCAATACTGCTGGGGTTGGACAGATTTGCTAAAACCGTCCTCAGATTTTTCCCATTTGAACCGATTTCTTCTATGGTTCCCTTGTCTCGATTGGCCCAGAGCAGTTGGTTCCGGATCCAGTCCACAGCAAATCCTGCTATGCCACTTCCTGCTGAGTGAACTTTCTGGGGCACATATAAACAAGAAGACACGTAAAGGCGCTGCGTGATACATACATTTCACGTATTTAGCAGACACTTTTCTCCCAAGCAACTTACAAGTGAAGCAAATAACACGATTGTGTTATAACACGGTGAAAAACATAACACTGTCAGACGATGTATGATTTAGGATCACGGTGCCACACTCCAGACATCGCCCCTCGTGGTCACCAGGCCTACCTGCCGACGCGTCCCATTCAACAGAGTCCTCTGAATGATCCCCGACTCCGTGTCAACACAGTAAAGCCTCCCATCCGTGTAGTGGAAATCCAGCAAGACTACGGCCCCGGCGCCCCTCAGGAGCCTCCTCTGAGCCCCCCCGTCAGCGTCGATGCGGAAAATGGCCTGGCCGTAGCTGAAGATGAGGTAGGCCTCTGGGGCTAATTGAGGGGCACGGGGAGACAGGGGTTTCAATTCAAGGTCGTCGAGGTTAGACCTTGGAAGGACAGAAAGGTCAAACACACCCCAGTGGCGCCGACCTGCCGCCAGCTCATCCTCCCAAGTTCTGACCGACATTTTTATTGAGAATAAGTTATTAGTAGGAGACTCACGCTGTACTGAAAACACAAAAAGGCCAGTAGCTGGGAAATTATTTCAGAAGCAAAGACAATGCTGCTGACAGAGATGAGCTCGATTACAAACCAGGAACGCAACTGCGTTAGAGAATTCCGGAATGTGCAGTCTGAAACGATAATGAAATGTTGTGCCTTGTCCTGGTAAAGGGCAGCTGAACAGGACTATAATAAGATTATGTGTTAATGTTCGGACATAATGGAACATTTGTACTTCGCTTTCCAGCCCCGCCCCTCAGTCCCGCCCCCTGCCCCACTCCTATTGTGTTCCTCTAATGACATCATTGTTAAATGCGGTAAATCAATGTTCCTCAGTGATCAGTCCATTCACACCTACAATGACGTGAGACTCACAGCAGCCCGGACTGTTTAAGTGCAAAGCCTCGATTCCCTAGCAACAGCACCTGCTAGCTAAACAACATAATCTAATGAAACTGTGTAAACGAGCGGCTCATTTGAGCTTACGCAGAGATTTCAGAAGGTCACGGGAAAAACGTGTAATGCACAGCATTGTGTACCATGAATGACAGGAGGATGCTGAGCTGCTCATTGTTTACAGAAAATATTGTCAGGCGATCATAGAGTTTCAAAATAAGGTTTAGAAAAGCACTGTGTATATTGCACACGGTAAGAAGCCTTACTTACATATCGATAAGACATGAGGCTCCACTCTAAAGTAACACCAAATAAATTTAGGGAGACCCCCATACCACCAAAGAGAAAGAAGTCAACATCCAACATCTAGTGGCTGATTTGGTCTTTCAGATGAAGGTGTGTCTAATAGTAGGTGGCTTCTGGTAAAAGGATCAATTTACTTAAAAGCAGGGATGTAGTTAGAGATGAATGGAAAAGGGGGCTGGCAAACACGTGTAATATAAAAGGCTATTCATGACTTAAGCCAATAAATGTACATTTATTTGGGGGGGACTAAAGCCCCCCTAAAATAGGCCTAACGACAGCCCTGCATAAAAGAAAAATCTGGATGATTAAAAAGGGACTGAAGTGTGAATCTTGCACATCGTGGTGAAAGAGCAGGACATCAATCATACATCTGGTCCTTGGATTTTGGCCCCAAGGACCATTGTGTTCACAGTCCCAACCTTAGTGGACTTTTGGCCCCAAGGGCCATTGTGTTCACAGTCCCAACCTTAGTGGACTTTCACAGGCAAGCTCAGTTGTGTTAGTGTCCAGCTGGTGGTTTCCTGGGGGGGATCTGTCACAGTCTACCCTACTGGGGCGCGATGACAAACGGATTTAGGGGTCCATTGCAAACGAGAGACCAGCCATCATTATATCGTGAGTCATGAGCTGTAATAGCCAATGAGATCTGCTTCTTTGCCATCATTTCAGGAAGTGTGGCAGAAACAAATTGTTTCTCCTTTCAAAACTATAATGGATACCGACACATAACCTTATACCAAGTGGATCCTCATTCAGATAAACATCTTACTGATAACTCCAAACCGAAGGCCCTGTCTCCTACAGATGATTAGCCGGGTAAGTCCCATCTACCTGCCTCGGGGGAGCACTGCAGACCACGGGCAATGGCAGAGCCTCCCAGACAGTGAGGCGGG
The DNA here is from genome assembly GCA_026779585.1 of Mormyrus proboscirostris. NCBI lineage: Eukaryota > Metazoa > Chordata > Actinopteri > Osteoglossiformes > Mormyridae > Mormyrus > Mormyrus proboscirostris. The sequence continues at coordinate 1,059,977 of JAODKF010000122.1, read as the reverse complement.
ATGCCAACCACCTCACATGCCCAGCACCTCACACCGTATCCCAAGCCAGCCCCTCTGACGCACGATTTTACTTTCATCCGGACTATTTTTCCAGGACAATAATTTTACTCATTCAGGACTCCTGCACGTATTCCCCGATACGTAAACACCTTATCTGCCTCATGTCAACAAACTCTCTAATAAAAATAACATATAATTACTTCTGAAAAGAAGCATTAAAATGTTATTAGGGGTCTGAATAACATAAATCTCCCACGTTTCCATGCAGTGGTGAAATTATTCATTTGTTTTTGACAGACTTCGCCCAGGACATAGTAACAGGACTCACCAGTCAAACATGCTCTGGGTCTGAATGGCAATTTAGTATCACAGGCACAGACCTGACAGGTCAGTTTTGAGATCTTAGCCCCAACTGGGGAGGTTGCTGTTGCATCGGGTTTTACTCACCTGGGCAGGTCACGTTACCGGTGGAAGACGGTCCTCCGGGCCTGCAGGGGTCCCCGCCACTTGCCAGGTGGACCAGCAGCGTGGCGAGTGTAGCGAGCAGCATGCTCCCGATTCTCCGCGTCCCAAACGACAAGTCGGCGACGTCGCCTGTGCTGCTCATGCCTCGCCGCGGACGCGGAAACATGGGGAAGCTCCCGGAATCCAGGACGGCGTGTCTCTGTTCGGGCCCCGAAGGAGGAGTGCTAGGGGGCAAGGAGGCATCCCTGAGCTGCGACCTCGACGGCGCTCTCCACGGCACTGAGCTCCGGCCGGCCGGCGGCCTCCTCTCCTCTCCACGGCCCCTAGGGTGCCTGGCTGTTTTGGAGCCAAAGTTCGAAATGCCTGACACCCCCGTGGTAAATTTTACACGTCGCAGGTCCAGTGGCCTCTCCTTGCGCAGCTCGTCTCGCGCTAGACCCAGAATGCGGAATATGCAAGAAATGAGGCGAAGCAGCTAAGTTGCAGTAAATAACCGCTCCCCCCATTCCACTGCCTACCCTGTCCTGCCCCACTCCCACCTCACAATCGCCACCGCCCCCTGCCTGCTGTCAGTAGGAGGGGGGGGGGGGATTTTATCTGAATAGCCTTGTGCTACCCTTTCGTAGATTCCTGGGGTGACCATACATTCCCCCTCCCTCTAAACCCTGAACCCTGCCCTCTGTTTATAAGCTACTGCCATCAATACCCCACCCCAGCTGCTGCTGTTGGTGGCCCCCAGCTGGGTGGGAAGAGTCCACACACACAGATCTGTGCTGCAGGTCATTGAGCCTTTGGCTCATGGAAGAACCAGGCCTAGATCACCCACTCAGACTGAGGTGACGGACGGACCCCCATGTGACATGAGACCACTCTGTTCATGAGAACCATTACGGAAGAATCAAGTGTTTGAAACAAATCAGTACTAGTCTGTGTTGGCATACAGTTATTTGTTTTGAAGTCCACAACATGATTTGTCCAATTCACATATAAAGTAGAAATCAATCACTTACCATCTAACAAGCTAATGAGACATAAGTAAAAGACTGAGTGTGTAATGTGCAGAAGCAACATATTGCAAAAATTTTAGAAGCATTTTTCTCTCTTTGGAAAAAAACACTATTGTAATATTGTAAAACAAATTATCTTCATATTTGTTTAATCACCAGCCAGCACAGAATAAATGTCGAGCTGTGTCAAGACTCACTGCATGAAGCGAATGCCGTGTTTACCTTTGGAGCCTGGGGTATAAGCTGATCACACAGTATATGTTTCCCCAGTATATCAGTTTTTCGTCTTAGGTATGTCAATGGTGGGTTGCAAGCGAATTTAGGGGGCGGCTCCCTGATGATCTGAACATCTGATCCTCAAACAGCCTGGGCATTACTGTGAAGGTGTAATAGCGGCCAGATTGGCAGATCTGAAGGCGTAACAGTTGTCGGGATTGGCATATTTGAAGGTGTAACAGCTGTTGGGATTGGCAGATTTGAAAGTGTAACAGCTGTTGGGATTGGCAGATCTGAAGGTGTAACAGTTGTTGGGATTGGCAAATCTGAAGGTGTAACAGCTGTTGGGATTGGCAGATCTGAAGGTGTAACAGTTGTTGGGATTGGCAAATCTGAAGGTGTAACAGCTGTTGGGATTGGCAGATCTGAAGGTGTAACAGTTGTTGGGATTGGCAGATCTGATGGTGTAACAGTTGTTGGGATTGGCAGATCTGAAGGTGTAACAGCTGTCGGAAATAGGCAGATCCGAGACACTTGCAGCTGGAGCCCTGAAGAATTCATAAGAACATCTCTTTGCCACTGACATGACTGCTGGAGCCGTGACTAGCCGTAACTCATTGGAAATTAACTTTGGAGCAGGGACAACACAGGATTGTGGTCTGGCCACCCACGTCAGCCAGGCTAATGCTTGCTAACTGTGAGCAATACAGATCATTCATTGACCTTAGGCTTCACCAACTGGCCTTAAGATACAAGCACTGACTTCAGGCAACCCAAAGTGCAGTACAGCATGTTCCCAATTGCTTGACCCATAAGCTTACACCCACTTAAACTGTGGAGGCCAACTACAATTCACAAACTACTCACAAGTATCCACTGATGCAAATGGAAGAAGATTAATGGGTAGCGCTTTACAATCACTGCATCTCCATAATGTGTTCATAGACCATTCATAAACAGCATGTAAGTATACCTTAACCTGCCTTAAAGCATTGCTTTCACATTACTTTCACTGAACAACACATGACAGCTGTAACATACATTAATAACAAACATCATACTTGTATAATCATATAATGTTTATTATTAATGTCGTTAAGGGATGCTAGGACTTTAAGGTGTACTTACAGTACATGCTGCTTATGAATGTTCTATGAATGCATTATGGAGATGCACTGAACGTTCTTTGAATGCATTATAAAGGCATTATGGCGGCAGTTAAAGTAAAACGCTATAGATTAATCTCATTAATCATGATCGATAAACATTTTTCAGTGACCACCTCATCATAGATGTTGCCTACCAAGAAAGGCAAGAAAAATCTATAACTCAAGGTCCACTTGCCCACATCACTACACTGCCTTATCCGTCCTAATTCACAGCCTACCCTATTTATCAAGCTTTTGTCTGAAAAGACAGTTACAGAGGATGTATGGGAACATAACAGATTAAACAACTTATTTTTTTTATAATCAGAATCAGACCATTATTACCTGTTATTGTGATTTCTTTGCAAATGATTCTACAAAAAGGAAATATCCATTTAAAAAGCAGTTCAGGTTGTTGGGAAGGTGAGTATCTGGCTTCAGACTCTCTGGGGTATAAGCCACTTCGGGTTTGAAAGAAAAAGAAGAGAGACAAAGCACAGCTATAAACTGGAAACATGTTTAATGAAAACAAACATTATAACAATGATATATTGAAGTAAAAGCACATTTGACAGCAATTCACCATTGGCATTACAGTGGAATATTATATAATAATTCCTGTATCATTGTAGTATGTTTTTTTTTTAATAACTGTTATCCCATTAACATGCAGTTCAGGATATACAATAAGATCTTATACTCGGTTTGTTTCCGAACATCGGAATCTGATACTGAGCTAGAATCCATTAAGGGAACTAACAGAAGTATACCAGCCATTTGTAAGGCATCTTGGGACGTGACAGACTGCGGTCTTCTCTAGACAGGACAGTAAAACTGGAGAAACGTCAGTAAAAAGTGTGCAAACACTTAAGGCTAAGACAGAATTCAAAGGGAAGTGCATCTCCAGCCTTCACGTCTACGATCGCAACCTGATCTCCTGCATTTCTCGTTCGCTGCCGCACACAGACTGTGTGGCAAGAGCACAGAGATTCATGTCACTGCAGCGCCATTACGTTGACACTAGGAGGCGCTCAGAGAGAGCAGACTGGAGAAAGACAGAGCCCTCCTTCCCCTCGAAGCCGAAAGACCTATTAATCCTATTAAAGACTAAGCGCCGAATGTCCAGGCAGTTATTCAGACTGCTGATCAGTCCCAGCCAAATGTCTTATTCGATTTCATTTATAAGCCACTTGTTTTTATTTGAAACTGTCGATTTTTTAAAACATTGCTGCAGTATTAATACATCCTTCCTGGTAAACAGACATTTCCAGAGATTCTGGACTAAGAATGTTGTTTTACTTGTTTCCATTAACCAGTTAAAAATTCAGTTAATTAAACATGCAATCAAGCTGAAGTAATGATTTTAAACATTATAATGCAAAATCTTCAAGATATAATAAGCAAACCAGATTCATACATGTCAATTCATGCATGACAATATTTGATAATATTTGATGATATATTTGTTTTAAAAAATGAACTGAACTTAAATTTGAATTAAGGATTATGAAAGTAATGCTTAATTATGTAAGCCCTAAATTCAGATCCCACGTTTGAAGGTATATGTGGTGCTAATTATTGCAATTGCTTTGCAATTACATTGTAATTGCATGCAGGGAGTGGACAAAAATAGAAGCATACGTAATGTCTGGGTCCAGGAATTACAGTAGGTAGGAATTACAGGTTATCCTCAAAGATCAGGCAGCACTCTTCAAAAGAAATTCAAAAAACTTAACACCAGTTTGATAGCGCTGGAATCCTCTGTCAACAGCACCTTTCCAGACGGTGCCACAATCACGCCGTGGGACCGACCATAGACTGGAACAGCGTGTGCTGGCAGACACATCAGTCACCCTGCCGTCACCAGTAGGACAGAACTGCATTATGGGGTAGTGACTTTATATATACACACACACACACACACACCATTTTATTTTCACAGTCTGATACTCTCAGACAAATCAGTCCTCCACTGCTTTTAACCCTTTTCCGGTAGTCTTGTACAGTTACACCTTGAGTAAGATATCCATCCTCATTTCAATGGCCCCAAGTTGAACTCAGCATACAGCTTCTGCAATGCTGGGAAAAACCCAACATACAAAATAACTCAGATAAAAAAGAGGTTAACTAGACATTTTCACAAATAATCATTGTGCCAGAAAATGTTAAACAATGTGATGGATGTAAATGCTGTGCCAGGACAACAAGTTGAAGGTTTGCATCAAAATTAAGGCTCAATTAAGAACATATTTAAAACTGGTCACCAACCATATCAATCCATGTATGTGAGGATCCACATGAACATGCCAGTGTTCCATGGCTTGGGTACCAGCAGTGTAGCTATCCTGCCTAGCAGAAGAACTCCATTTTGCAACCTCCGCTTTTGCAGGTTCCTTGGGAGTCTATGCTGGACCTGGAGCACAGGAGCATCCTCTCTGACTCCTGCCCCTGTCCACGTGTCCACAGCTCTGTGGGCTGATTGGTCGCTGTCCTTGGCTTCAGAGACAGCGTCTCGAACTTCACGTAAGTCTCCCTGGAGAGGTCATTCTCCCTCGCGCTTCTCCTCCGCTTGCAAAACAGAGACAGGATCTTGTAGACCAGCAGAGCTATCATGGGCACGGCAAGGACGCAGGCAAAAATGCTGACAATCATCAGCGTCGAACCCGTGTCCTCCACCGCCACCTCCATGGCCGTGGAGAAGCTCACGCACTGGTCTCGCCTTGACTGTTCCCCTTTGACGATTAGGCAGGCCATGTACTTGGTGTTGGCTTTCAGGCCCTCCAAGGCTAGCTTTCCCTTACCTACCTCAGTGGTGACCGTCTGTTTCACCTTCTCCTCATATGGGGAGTACACTACGGCGAGTGGCACGTTGCCAGGGACCACATCTACCTTCCACACCAGCACCACGCTGTCAGTGTTCTCCTCAACCACCTGGATGTTCCTGATGGACGGCTTCTGTAAGGCAAGCCTGGTGCTGTTCCCTTTGGAATTCTCATCCTGTGGCGGCATCCTGTTGAGGTTCTCCTGATGCATTTTGGCAGGCGACCCTTGTTGGCCGTCCAGCGAAAGGGTCTGTTTCTTGGTAGGGGGTGGGGACAGGGTGGTGTTAAGGGTGCTGGTGGTGGTATGTTGGCTGGTAATGGGGGTCACCGGCACCGAGTCCGCCTGTCTCTCCTTTTCCACACCAGACTTCTGGGTGGACCCTCCTCCACTTGCAGGTGCGGCCGTATCCCCTGCTACAGTAAGACTGATGGATGCCTCTACTGTCCCAGCCAAATTTTTGGCCTTGCAGCGATAGTCCCCAGCATCTTTGTACTGTACTACATTGAGGCTGATAACAGACCATCTGACACCCTCGCCTGGAGATTCCTGAACGACTGTCCAAAGGAAGCAAAAGACAGGGGCAACAGTGAAAGACCTCGAAGTACAGTTATATCCATTACCTGTACTTTGGGCAATCATTTTGGTGTCCTAACACCATTCTTCGCTAAGGTCATCAATGAGCACGTGCAAACACTCAATCCCAAAGAGCAGGACCTGGCTGTAATAACCAGTGTCTTTTTAAATTTTGAAGACATGACATGAATTAGCAGAAAGTTGCAAAAAAAATCAATCTCTCCTTATGAGATAAAATGTCACATTTGAGTGCCCTTCAGAATTATCAATAGGAAGATCAGCATGCAAGGTACTTCAGACAGACATTTACGTTGAGCTCCACAGATTAAGCTTAATTATCTATTACACTTTGCTGATCCTACCTGACATTCAGGGGGACCTATTGCAACAGCAAAGATTCCTGAGCAATATTAATATATTGTGGGTCAGCTTGCTGTAGCTGGAGTGCGAGTACCCATGTTCAGGGAAGGGCAGGTCAATGTTAACCATGCTAGCTGACAAAACTTCAGCCTAAAGTAGGGGTTTCACCGAGATTAGCTAGGGATGCCTAGTAGTGGTACTCAAAGCAGAATAGTAAATGAGAAATTTTTGTAGTCTTGATGTGCATGGTCATGAGTAGGGTTACCGTATTTGGTGAGACGAAAAAGAGGACCTGTCCGGAGATCAGAGTATTAATGAGTTTTCACGTTCACTGACCAATCCAGTAGCACTTCTACCATAAATATTAATGAGTTTTTGTGTTCACTGCCTAATAAGCTAGTGCTTCTCTTACGAATATTAATGGCTTTCCCTAACCACACTGTAAAATGGAAAATTCATTTCCGGGGAAACCCGGATGTATGGTAACCTTACAGTTAGCTCTCGTTTTACAATCTACACACAATTGGCATGATGTACAAGTCTTTTTCAACAAAAGTTACAAAATGCTAGGCTAAAGTTTGCAATGATGCAAACGGCGCGATTCACTGTTCACACGAAAGCAAAAATAAAGTAAAATAAAGCAAAAATGTTCGGTTTTTAGCGTCACTGTGTGATGATACCGAGAAGCTGCTGTATATTGAAAAATTGGTGCCTTTTCCTTCACTTGGTGCTGCACTGTAACTGGTAACACTGGGTCATGAAGGTTGCAGTGCTAAACCCAGACAAAAACCACCCGGATGCCTGGACAAAGGTCCAAGAAGAGAGGACATGTCCGGGGAAACCCGGAAATATGGTAGCCCTTGTCATGAGGACGACACCAAAGGCTGCGAAATAAGCTTGATGAACATCAGATGTTGCAATAGCTTGCAAGCAGTCAAACGGCCGTCTGTAAAGCTTAGTGTTACAGCTAAAGGAGTGGATCCTCTCTCTGATATTACCTGTGCTGTTGACGGGCGAGCCGTCGGACCTGGTCCAGATGAGGCTGGGGGTTGGAAGACCGGTGGCATCACAGCGCAGAAGCACATTGCTGCCCAGGGGAGATGTGATCTTGGTAGCAGAGGTCATGACCGTTGGCTTAAGACACCGTTCCAGCTCGACACGAGAGAACAGCACGCCGGCCAGGTTTTCAGGACCACTGCAGACCAGGTGCTGGTCCAGCAGCACCACTGATGTTTCCGCCATCTTGGAAAGCTCGATCAGCTTGGAGATCCGGCAGTCGCAGGCCCACGGGTTGTCTTGAAGCCCTGAAAGTGGAAGCATGAGACTGTTTCACTCCAGATCACTGAGTGACTAATTTAACTATAGGAACAAGGTAAGTATACAAGGTATGATACTCTTCTATGGAGAGGTCAATGGATTATTAAAAAAAAAAAACACACAAATGTTGCAGGCCAGGACTAGTCCTTTTACAGTAATCTATGGGTATTCTGGAAATTTCTGAGGTAGTAATTAGTAATCACACTGTGATCTTTCAGCCATGTGGCATAAACACGGAAAGCATGACGAGGTCAAAAAAACAACTGACGTGACACTGATCAGCTTCCTAATCGTTTTAATCTTCTGAAACCCATAGTATCTACAGCACAAAGTTAGCAGTGCCGTCCATGTCTCAAAACCCAGATGCCTGGAGAGTTCACCTGTGTGATGGGCCACCATGAGTTTTCGGGGGGGGGGTGTTTAGTTGGAACACCGACCCTCAGAATTACCACATGTGAAGCCGGCTTTGCTGCTCCCGTCTCCAGACGTCAACAAACAAGTACATGCAGGAAATCTGACAAGCCTTCCTCTTTATCAGTGTTTTCCCTCTAAATGCACAGCTTGACGCCATTGGCAAACAGATGCACCACTTTAAATCAACTCTGTTGCCAGGGTTAATATTTGATGCTCTGCGCTTTGGGTTAATATTTGGATTAGGTGTAACCGCAGCAAATGCTTCAAAGAGGACCGAAATTTTAATCTAAAACTGTCTCCTGCCAAACCCGGAAAGACAGCCACAGTGCAGGCCTTACAGAATGTAAGCATCATTACCCTTTACCAAGCTTTGAAAAGTAGGGCTTTTAGATGTTGCACGTGATTAACGCTGAAAGATAACATCAAAGGGGCAGCTCTCTCATCTAATTGACATTCATGGTCTTATGGCTGCACTGCAGACAGGACAAACACAAAGTAAATACTAAGGGGAATGAAGAGATAAAGCCTACGAATTCACTGGACCACATTCGGAGGAAGTAACTAAGAGCACCCGAATGAAACGTGCGTACACAAAGGAGAACTCCACAAATAAACACACACGGCATGAGGTGTGAGGCCGCATATCTGGGAGAACTTCCACATATGCTTAAATATAGAAGCCTTAGCTTAGCAGAGAGCAGCCTGACACAAGAAGACAAATCATTGGTGCGAGGCGTGTGCTGGAAATCTGTTTACGAGGTCCTGCTAACCGGCTTAGTGTCCCGGGCGCTTAACCAGGGGATGACCACAGACACGAAGGCTCCATTTGGCATTGCTCCCATTAAACGCTTAGCTTCATTATTGGCCAAAAAGGGAACCTAATGGAGCGTTCTGGTACTCAGCTCCAGCGGTTACAATATTCTAGAGGGAATGAAGAAACAGCTGCGCATTAAGCCCTTTGGCCAACTTCAAACTCACAAACACCACATGCATTTTATATATGACACTGGGTCTGAATTTGAGGAAGACATTTTTCTTCAGCATGGATATATTCATCTTTCTTATGAATAAAAGGTAATCCTTATCTCGGTCTGGCATTCCCATCTAGGGTAACCTGGTGGTAGATAGTTCTATTATGAAAAATAGGAATTATTACAGTAAATAGCCATTTCGACTGTAATATATTTATGTCCTATATTATTTTTTATTAATTGATACCGTGAACATTCTCAAATGTGTATGTATATCCTAATTATGTCACAGAGAACCTAAACTCATGCATTCTGGAGGCTAGATTTGAGAGAGACACCTACAGGCTGCGCCCTACAGAGGTCTGTATTCTGGGCCCTTACATAAACTCTGATGCCCCCCCCTCCACACCCGTCTTTTTTCAGCAGATTGCGAGGTCAGACCTCAAGCACCCCATTAATCTCCACGGGGGTGGAATCGATGAACGTCGTGAGTGTTGGGGCCACAGGGGTGGAGGGCTAATGGCCAAGGGGTAAGGGGATAAACAGAGGCTACGTCTGCTCTAAGCCCCCCCCACGTTAACATTCCACGGCGACAGGCCCCAAAGACCTCAGCACACCTTTTTCGTCAGAATCCCCCCGAGTACAAAACCAAGCACCTCTGGGCTGCCCATCCAGGACTATTTTTACACTGAATTTTTAGTCAGGTTCAATCACTAGCACTATCCCCCTCTCTGTACGTTTTGTGGCTTAAATCAGGCTAAATAATTAGAGCAGCGCATTAAAGCAAAGGTTTTGTATTCCGTCCTACATTATATTTAGAGATAAATGGCAGCCCTCCGTGTGAAATTTGTATGTATTTTGGAAAATGTAATCCTTGCAAGGCTTGTTTGCCAGTGGGCACATTTTAACATACATCGGCTATAATTTAGTATTTGAAGGCAATTTTCAATCTAATTTTGCGTAAATTGACTTGCTAGTGTGACAACATTTTTAATCGATGAAACTATGACCCATTTTGTAGTGTCATTCATGACATGCAAAGTCCATCCATCCATTCCTCCAGACAGGAGAGACCAACGAAGGGATATCGGTGGGGTCAAGGGATATCAGCATATAGCAGGCTCCATGCCCACTCACTACGGGCAGTTTAGAAGGAATAATTCACCGAACCAGTCATCGGACTGAACAAACCGAAACCCAGATGGACATGAGAACTTGCAAACCCCATAGAATGAGCCATGGCTGCAAACTCAGCCCAACTGAGTCAGTTTTGGGGGGAAAACAAGCAACAAGCAAACAAGCTCCCCTTTCAGAGAGCCGTGTGGCTGAGTGGGCGAAGCCTCTATGCCTGTTATCTGAACCTGCTGGTTCTAGCCCAGCCTTGGCAGAATAACTGTATGTCCATGGGTCCTTACCTCTAATTACTTAGTGTGGTTTAGGCCACAGAAGCGTACGGTGACAGGGGTAGTGCCAGTTGGGGGTCCTTATCACACAAGGTGGATCCCCCTTCACTATGACCCCTAAGCCAATGCTTCTCAAAGCATTTTCAGGGACCCCCAGATGGTCTGCATTTTTGCTCCTTCCCAGCTCCCAGCAGCTGGAGTGGGCACTGCGAGGCTAAAGATCTGTGCCAGCAATCAGTAGGTTGCTGATTCAAATCCCTTGAATGCCCAGAGTGACCCTACTCCATTGGGCCCTTCAGCAAGGCCCTTAACCTGCAATTGCTTCGTGCTGCATATGATGTTAACTTACAACCAGCCAGGGCCGCTTTTAACACAGGTGCAATCGGCGCAGTGCACCGTGGGCCCCTGCAGAAGGTCGCGAGATGATAATTGTTCAGCTAAAGATTCCGACGGTTCAAAATGGTCAGCCGGGCGCCTATGACAAATTCTTGCACCGACATCTACAAAACCTTAAAAGCGGCCCTGCACCCAGTCCTGCAAGCAGGTCCTCCAACTTACAGGGAAATTTGGAGGTTGGTGGCAGGATTGACACTCCAGCCACCGGCAAAAACCTCACCCTGGTCCATTTGGACCAGTGTGGTGCTGAGGTATCACCTGCCACATGGCTGCACTCAGATTCTCCCCATGAGATCGATAAAGTATCACTATTCTATTCTATTATGCTAATGGGAGTTTTATTTGTATAAAGATGTTCTGAGGGCAGAAGGAAGGATGATTGGTTATCTCTCTGAACCAATTACATTGTAGAAGAGGTGGTCCAAGCAATTAGGGAAGGCAGGACCAAGCCAACAGATGTCTTGGACCCACTTCCTCTACAATCTGATTGGTTATCTCCCTGATCCAATCATTCTTCCTTCTGCCCTCAGAACATCTTTGTATAAGTAAAACTTCCACAAGCTTCTATTCTATTCTATTCTATTCTATTCTATTCTATTCTATTCCTAGGGGGCCATAGCTGCAACTCACCAAGTACCACTTTTCGGGAGGCACTGGTGCCCCGTATCACACCAGAGAATGGGGGCCAGATGTCCATGAGGTCAGGGGACAGCGAGACGAGCTTGTTACTGGACAGGTCCAGGTAGGTGATGTTGACCAGCAGGGAGGCGGCCTCGGCCGGCACGCCGCTCAGCCGGTTGTTGTGCAGGTCCAGCGTGCGCAGGCGGGGCGTCTCGCAGAGCGCCTCCCACGGGAAGGAGGTCAGCTGGTTGCCGTCCAGCCGAAGCTCGTGCAGCTCCTTCAGGTTGTAGAGGCTCCTGGGCTCCACCAGCGCCACGGCGTTGTAGGTCACCCAGAGGTAGCGCAGATCCACCAGGTAGTAGAAGGCCTCGGCGGGGATCCGGCGGACGGCCGTCTTCTCCACGCGCAGCTTAACCGTGTCCACGGGGATGTTGGTTGGGATGTCTGACATGTCTGGGTCGTCGCACAGCACAGATCTGCGTGGGGGAAGGGCGGCATAGCGCGGATGTTTAGTATCAGTCACAAGATCTAACTCTGCTACTTTTGTAGAAACAGGGTACAGGAATCATTTTACTCAGCTTGTTTGTCAATAAGCTAAAGGCTAACCTCTCACTTTCAATAATGGCTTCAACATGACTGGAATGAGCACTTTTCCTAATATATTAGCAAGGATACCAACTTCGTGCTATACTTAGAGACGGTTGATAATCAGGTCAATGTAGAGAGGCAAACCTTTCTTATACAATCTCCTTTGGAGTAGTATATCATTAATCCATCCATGTTATACTTATTGTGTCGAGATCCCGGCCAAAATTTTCACATAATAGCAAAACATGACACTTACATTTAGCAGACACTTTTGTTCAAAGTGACATACACATGAGGCAAATAGCAGATCGCAAACGTACATGCTGTCAAAGAGTCGACTAGGTGTAACTGCAGCCAGGGGTGTTTCTGGCTATTGAAAAGATCAGGGGCTAAGTAAAGTTTACCTGGGGCTTGACTTTCTTAGCGTTTGAAGGAAGATTGGCATCGTAGCCAAAATACTGGGGATTAAGATTAAAAATATTCAGGGCTATAGCCCCGGGTGAACGGACCTAACGGCGACCATAAGTGCGGCTGGGCTGAGCTTCTCACAAATGCCCAGGTACGAGTGTCAGCAGTATTGGGGCAGGAGCTGCACACCATCTCCCAAACAAACCGAGGACCTACTAAAACTATTCAAGGACCAGAAGTGCAACATTAGAACATTCAGGGAGCGTAAAGAGGCATCAGTTTAGGAGAGGATGTTTCCATTAATGTCTAATGACAATGGTGGATTGATGAAAAAACATCAGTTTCTCAGATACAACAAATCCTTCATAATTCCTGGAAACTAAGCATTTGGGTATTACATGCTATAACCAACTGGAGGTTTATCTATGAGGGCTAAACGGAAGGGATCTCACAGGATTAAGGAATAGAATTAAAGCATGGTAAAATCATATATA